>CM070692.1:9978856-10331185 GCA_036346265.1 Melocanna baccifera
GCGTGGGAGGAGTGGGAGGGATGCGCGGGTGAGGGCGTGAGGCGCAGCGCAGAGGGGAAGGAGGGAGGCGGGGAGCGGGCGTGCCACGCGTCGCCGCGTGAGGCCCTCGCGCGGGCGTGGCGCTCTGTGGTCGCAGCAAAACGAAGTAGCTTTTAATACTTTAGATTATTTGTTACTTACTTTATAAAATTTAATTTAATCAAAACAAATACACAATTCCACATAATCTTGCATTATGTAATATAAATGGAAATGCCCTACCAAGGGTTTGGACATTTGGACAGAATGTTGTGTCAAACAGATAGTGCCAAAATGTTGTGTTTACAGAAATCTGGCAAACATTGAAACATGAGAAACTAAGCTTAAAAGAGAGAAAATAAACATTTCCGCGACATGATACTTGCAGTAATATACTCCATCCGTAGTAATTAGTTAAAACACATCAATTAAAAAAGGAGCAAGTGCAAAGAGAATCATGTAATCAAAAGATTTAATTAGCCTCAACAAGATGTAGCAATCCACTAACACCTCGACAAGATGTAGCACTCCGATAGCGAATGTTTGGCCAAGCTTGGCCAAGCTTAGCTGCCCCAATAAACCTGCTTATTCAGTGCTTTATCTTAAAAGCTCCAGCAGCCCTTGCTCACTTTCTAAAGGTTATATGAAGTTTATAGCACAAGTTGGGTTTAGGCTTAAATGACAAGCTCAAGAAGCTTCTATCCATTTGGGTTAGCTTCAGCTTCAAGAAGTACATAAGCTGAAACCTGGCCAGATGGGCTGGTAAGCTCTGCTGATACGTTGATAGCAATCAAATTATCGTAGTAACTAAAGAAGTGCTTGTTTGGATATATGGACGTTTTGGCCAATACAATAATTTGGCGAAAATACTATAGTATGAACAATGAAGTGCTATTAACTTATTGAGTTCTGGGGTGAAAAAAATCATGTATTTAAAAAATGTAGTTTTGTAAATAGTAAGTACTACAATTTTTTGAAGATGTAACTTCCCTTAGAACATCACCACCGCATAAAGCTTGAGCCACTTCTACAGATCCACATCCAAATATGAATAATATGCTATATGGTCCTTCTTGAGAAGGTTTTATGCTAGTTTTCCCCTTTAGTCAGAGGCTTGTGTATGGCTTCATAATTTTGTTCTTTGGTTAATTATAGAATTGTAAAGAGTTCAAAGAAATAAATCTGAGCAGAAACTTTGTGCTATGTTAATTCGGAAAAGGTGCATAATGTTATTTCTTTAACTTCAAAAACCACAACATTTGCATAACAACATATTCTGAAACCCTTAAGTACATCATAATACCCTTTTTAAACCCTAATTTATATAACCATGATGTAAAGGCTCTAAATATAACATATACCAAAATAGATTTCCACAATGTTAAGCGATGCTAGATTCTGGTCAACCATCACGTTGAAACCATATACAGAATAATTATCTAATTAAACATTGAGTGTAGCACATGAGTAACAGCCGTTGTATGGAGCATGGCTATAGTAGAGTACAGTAAGGCATTCAAACAACTATATTGAAATGTAATCGAAGGACCATTGCAATGACAACAGACAAAAGCATAAATAGAAAAGGCCAAAGCAAGCAATAAGTAGTTCCAATGAAATTAGATTCTGTTCACACAACCATGTTGAAATCACATACATAAAAATCACTAATTTAACATCAAAATGTAGTACAAGGCTAACAGGCATTCCACAGATGATTACATGATTTGTATAGAGAATTCGATGGTTTATCTCTATACTACAAGAGAAAAACTAGTGACCGGTATACCGTTTGATGGTATACCACCCCCTCTCTCTCATGCTCCTTCTCACTCTAGGCCGCCGCTCCCTCCCTCTCATGCTCCCTCTCGATCCCGTCCGCCGCTCCCTCCCTCCTCGCCGCCGTCATCACCTCACTCTCCTCTGCTGCCGGATCCATCTCCCTCGCTAAGGGTTCACCCTTCCCCCCAGGCATAGAAGGACGTTGGAGGGAGACGGTGGCCCGGCGCTGGGGGCGATGGGCAGGGTAGGAGGGCGGTGACAAATGCGGTTGTGGTAGTTAGGTTGGGCGGGGCAGGACAATAGGGAGGGGTCGGGGGGCTGCGTGGCGAGGCGGTGACGGTGCCATTGCCTAACGGCCACAACCACCGTTGGCATCGCCCTCCTACTCTACCGATCGTCCCCACCACCGGGAACTGAGAACTTGTTCAATCGTTGTGGTATATGAGAGACCATAGTTTCTTATCTAAAGCAAACAGAAATAAAAGGTATTCACCACAAAGGCAAAGCAGATGAAACTAGGACCAATGAAGAGCTGCCTAAGTCAGAATGCAGCGATACCTATTGACTTAAACTAACAAGTGGCCTCCAGATGTTTATTCTCTACACAACTACAACAGTTGAAATCAGGATAGCAAAATCGAAAACAAAATAGCTTGTTTTGTCACCAGCCTAAATGATGTACAACATCGGGCAAATAGGTGCACTGACAAATTAGGCCTTTGGGTAGCATCTGGGATTTTAGGTAAACAATCATATATCTAGCAAAGGTTTTGATAAGGTTATTTATTTTTTGTGACGAGAATATGCACTACAACTATACAGTACAATCATTAATATCCAAAGAGACAACACATATAGAATAACAAACAGTCAGGAAACGGGAGAAAGGAAGTATGGGTACAAGACAAAACAAGGTAAATGCAACTCTGACTCTGCAAACTGCTGCTCAAATATTAGGGTAGGGAGATACACCACAGAACAATTTCTAAATTAAAGGAAAATGGGATAAAGCAAACCTACAAGACTCGGAGGCAGAAGCAACCAAATCTCACAGTAGGCAGTCGAAACGTGCTACACAATCTGTAATAGAAGAGGAAAAACTAACAATCAAATCGAGCAAACTAAATGGCAAAGGAAAACTCCCAAAGCAATTGTCGGAAACGAGGCACACCTAATGACAAGGGAAGATCACTTGCAGAGGACAAATGACCACAACCAGCCGAAACAACAGCTATTAGAATAGAATTAGGCCAGACGAACCTACTGAAATAAACAAAGGTGGCTGAATCTTCTCATGGCAAAAGAGGCAACATTTAGTTCACTAACAATGCAAATTAGGCCATATGCATTTGGTTTGTCATACGAATCATTTCCTATTGTAATTTACAAGAACTAGATTACCATTTTTGTTCACTAACATATAGCCAACAAGGGACCAAAAAAAGGACAAATATAAGTACAAATAACTCTTGTGCCATTGATACCTCCACAACAGATATGCAAGGCGGAAATTAACACTTCAAACAAAGCTGCAAAAACTATTAGTTAAATTGAACTAGTTCGTTGTTGAGATAATTCATTATATGCCACTAAATAACACCCACTTCTACAAAATGCCATTGAAAAATACACTCTATTATATGCCAATGAATAGCACGAAAATTCTATTATATGCCACTGTCATTAGTCGACCGTTAGAGCTGACTGTTATACTCTGAAAAATGACCAAAATGCCCCTAGAAAACACCGAAGACCCGAGTTATTTAAAATAGTCGTAAACAATCTCCAAAAATTATGAAAATTCAAAGGGATGTTGTTCAATATGCCAGCGAGCTAGGAAAATTTTCAAGGCACTATTTAAAGAAAAGTTTTAGTTTTTTTAATTTAAATGCTAATAAAGGCTACGTTTTATAAAATGGCACTAAATGAGGTCTAAAAATTCTGAAAAAATTCTCACATATTCCTAAGATATCACATAGCTCCCAAAAAGTATGATTTTCCATTTTTGTATAGTGAACTTGTCCAAGTTTAAAAAATAGCTAAAATAGGCTGATTTTGGATTTAAATTTCAAAAATAGAACAAATAGAACAGTCAGCTCACCAAATTTGATATTTGAATTGTACACTGCAATAATGATCCATCCAAAAATTTTCAGTATTTTTGGCTATGCCAATTTGCCCAATATTTAATTTTTATTATAGGGATAGATTTTAACTGAGGGCAAAATCGCCTTTTTCCATGGGCTAATGTACCCTAACTAATGGCAATGGTATATAATAGAATTTTGGTGCTATTCAGTAGCATATAATAGTGGGAGTGTTTTTTCAATGGCATTTTGTAGAAGTGAGCGTTATTCAGTGGTATATAATGAATTATCTTGTTATTCTATTCAATGGTAAAAACTGGTAATCTTATAAATAGAAGAGATATCACACTTTTCGTGACAGCAAGGATACCCGTAAAAGATGAATATGTTGGCCATAATCTAATGTTGGACCATAGCCATCCTTAGTCAACACATGGTCAAATGTTACATAGCATGATAGAAGTTCAAACAACAAAGAATGCACTTCAAAAGAAGAATGTGGGCATATATTCCATCATTGCACAAGGTCTTGATGGATCAAGAAGTGTGTTACACTACTGTTATTTCTATTCTGCATTACTTTCTTTTCCTAGTAGCAGTGACTCACTTGTTAGAAGTTGAACGAAAAAAAGTTCTGACATTGTCACCCGTACTAGCCTGTTATCCAACCAATAATTAAGGTCAAAAATTGGATAAGCTATTCACTAATTCCCTCTAACAATACTGATTAAATAAAGCTAGTAAAAAAGAGAGAGTGGAAACAAATCACGTCCATAATTCGTTGATTCATAAGCTCACCACTATAAACTAGCTATTTGCTAATTCATAAAAAGCAATGATATCCAAAAGGAAGTGAATTGAACTTTAATGACTGCCAGTAGCAAGTAAGGAACTAATGAACTGTCGATTATGTACAAAATTAATTAAAAAACTTGTTTAACCTTGTTGTTGTGTCCTTACAAGCTAAATCATCAGCAAAAGAGTACAAAGAAGTCAAACAAAAACCTATAAAACCAAGTCAAAGAAACATTGAGAACTATTTGCGCACTATGCACAATATTTCTCCACTAAATATAAATCATAGAGGCATAAAATGGCATGCATAACCAATTTATATGCAACAAGAAATTGCATGTGCAATTAAACTGACCAAGTAATGCTAGAAGTGACGCCCACGCACTTCTAAAAAAAAGCTTGCTAAAGTCTTCGACAAATCTAGCCATGCATCATGCACCAATGAAGCAATTACCTGAAACGGGGGCACACCAGACAACAAGGGAATATCACTGGCTGAGGACATATGACCACAACCAGCGTAAACAACAGCTATTAGAACAGAATTAGGCCAGACAAACCTACTAAAATAAACAAAGGTGGTTGAATGTGGTCATGGCAAAAGAGGCAACATTTAGTAATTTAGACTTGCAATGTTTTCTTTTTTCTTTTTTCTTTTTCTTTTTCTGCTCCTCTACCAACGCTGATTTAACCCATTTGAGGAAGTGGGTAGAAACCATATGAGGTTTAGATATATGTTATATAACTGTGTATTTACCCTGTTGTATAAGGGGTTCTCTGTATATATGCCATATATGTACGTGTATATATATTGGCATCATGATGAATACAAACGCTATTCATAACATGATATCAGAGCAAAACGTAGGGTTTTGTCACACCTAGGGTTTCGCCTGGCCACCGCTGTTCTTCCTCAGCCACCGTCGCTTCACCGTTGCTTAGCATCTCCAGTCGCCGCCATTGTTTGTTTGGTTCTTCACCGCTTGGATCGTCAGCTTTCCCGTCCGCCGTTACCCCACCAGATCTAGCCGAATCAGGCTCGCTCAGTCAGGTTGTGGACAATCACCACGCCGTCTTCGGAGTCGGTGCGCGCCGGAGCTGTCGTCACCACTCGGGATCTTCTACCGCCGCCACTTGGGTTCTTCTAGGCTGTTGCTGAGGCTTCTCTCGCCATGTCGGATCTACCGAGGTCGTCGGAGCCAGTCACCGCAAGGTCGCCCGAGTCACCGCTCGCCTGGAATTGCCAGAGCCAAGCTTCTAGATTGTCGCCGATCGAGGGCTTGCCGCCGTCGGCCGCTAGAGGTCGACAACATCGGTCTCATCGTTGGTGCTCCACTGCCGCCGACCGCCATGGGACCCCCAAATTTGTTTTGGCGTCTGGTCATCTCGGTCAATTTTAAACTGTCCGACCGAGAGTAAAGGTACTGAGTAAGGTTTAAAAAAAGGAAAAGAAAAGAAACAAGGGAAAAAAGAAAAGAAAAAGAAAAAATATCTTCTTTAGCAGGCACCATTTATGTTCCTTATTGCCCAGTGATCTTCGATGGTCTCAATTATCGGGACTGGTTTTAGCACATATGCCTCCACATACGTGGTCAGTGTCTTTGGGAGTTTCTTACCGGCGAATTGCATTGTCCGTCTCGTCCTACGCCACATGCTGCGCCTATACTCTCAAAGATACTTACAAAGACGCTCGTACAAAGGCATCTGAGGTTTTTGAGGTTGCCATGGAGACTTTTCAGACTCAGTATGCTGCTTACAAGACATAGTATAGAGGTGCACTTCACTGGTGATGTTGTTGGTTTGGCTTCTACACAGGCAATGTGGATGCATCTACGCACCCGCTATGAGTCATCTAGTGATTCCATGTACCTTACTGTTATGCATTAGGAGTAGTCGCTGCAACAGGAAGATGCCATTGTGGACGAGTGTTGTCAAATTGATTCTTTAGGACCAAATATTTGTCACACCTGTCAGTGTTGTCAGTGTCAGCAATCCCACCTGGAGCTTGCCACATCTACGACTTCTTCACACGTCTTCAGCCAAATATTTGTCACTCCTTCATCAGTTGCGCCTCCACCAGTGACAGCTGCTATTGGTAGGGGACTCTACTGCATATATTGCGACAATGATGGACATGTGAAGTAGTTTTGCTACAAGGATTTTCGTCGTGGTGTCTCTGACACTCTGCAATTTCTAACATTGCTAGGTTGCATGGTTGTTCTGCATCGTTAGGTACTGCTGGTTTTGCTGCTCAATCTACCGGTGAGAGACCACCTTCTACTTCTTTCTCAGGTATATCATCTTAGATTCTTAATTCGGCTGCTCCTTATTATATGATATCTGATCTCATCACTCTCACTTCTATTAGTCCTTTAGTTGCTCCTATTACCGTTCAAACTGTTAAGGGTATTACGAGCTGTTCATAGCAGATGGAAGGAAGCTGAGGAAGAAGACCCTGACCCGGGTGCTTAGGGAGTTCCTCAGTTTAACGGGCAGTCGTTCCCAACATACGATGGCAAGAAAGACCCGTTGGCATGGCTCAATCGATGTGAGCAGTCTTTCAACGGACAACGAACAATGGAGGAAAAGAAAGTATGGCTCGCTTCATATCACATGACAGGAGCTGCGCAAAAGTGGTATTACAGGCTAGAAAGAAGTAACGACGTCCCGACGTGGCCACACTTTATGGAACACGTCAACCTCCGCTTTGGACCTCCAATTCAAAACAACTCCTTGGGTGAACTCATTCAACTATGGCGTATGGAGTCAGTGGTCGATTACCAGGAGCAGTTCCTCGCACTTTTGTGTCGTTGTGATGATATGACTGAAAAGCAACAAGTGGATATTTTCACCACCGAGTTGCGTAATCCGTTACGCATCGATGTGGAATTACATAACCCTGCAAACCTGGAGGTGGCTATGATCCTTGCGTGGGCATATGTGTCGTCTGGAGATAAGGGAGGAGGACGAGGTCAAGTTACTCTCAAAACCCATAGCTTCCAGCAAGATGACGCCTCAAAGCAGGGGCACAGGATCGCATTCTTATCCGGCCATAGCGGCTGCTCCTCAGAAGAGCGATCAACCTTCAGCAGCTGCTGCTACCCCATCATTGGCAGCAGCCCTTCTAGCTAGCAAAACTCCTGCTTCGCGTGGTCGCAAGTTGCTCACAGCGGCAGAGATGGCTGATAGGCGACTCAAGGGGTTATGTTTTAACTGCCCGGAGAGGTTTTCCTGGGATCATCTTAGAAAGTGTTCGTTGAAGGGGATCTACCTCCTGGAGTTGGATGACGAAGAGGACATGGAGGATCAGCCTGAGGATGAGTTTGAGATATCCGTTCATGTTCTCACGGATCAATGGTAGCACCTTGTGGGCTCTAGTAGACTTCGAGCCCACCCACAACTTCATTGGAGTGGACACAGCCAGCTGGTTAGACTTCTTGTCGACCAACAGCCATGTCATTAGTGTTGCAGTGGCAAACGGCAACAAGAGTTCCAGTTGTGGCCTTTCGAAGGCAGTGTGGGTTGTGACTGATGAAGAAGAATTTCCTCTAGATTGTTATTTCATTCCTCTCGCTGGATTCGATGTGGTGTTAGGCATCCAGTGGCTGCATTCATTGGAACCAATCTTGTGGGATTTCGAGAAGATAACCAATTAACCATGTCCTTTTGATGGATGAATCATCATGTGACATGGGCAGGTGTACAGCAGGGTCCACGTCCTCCCTGGTTGTTGATCTTAGAAGACCACAACTTGATGGAGTCTCTCTCGGAAGAATTTGACGATGTTTTCATGGAACCGTGCAGTCTGCCTCCAGCCAATGGGTGTGATCACCGTATTCATCTCCTCCCGGGTGCGGTTCCAGTAGCAGTTCGCCCCTATCGTTACCCTCAATTGCTCAAAGATGAGATTGAACGTCAATGCGAGGAGATGTTGCAACAAGGCATCATCCGTGAAAGCACTTTGGCCATCTCCTCACCGGTGATCTTGGTTAAGAAGCAAGACAACTCGTGGCGCTTTTGTGTGGATTACCGTGCTCTTAATGAGAAGATAGTGAAGGATAAATTTCTGATACTAGTGGTTGATAAACTTCTCGATGAGCTCAATGGCGCCCATTTCTTCACCAAGCTGGATCTCCGGAATGGATATCATCAAGTCCGTGTACATCCGAACGACATTGAAAAGACAGCTTTCCGCACGCACCGCGACCACTATGAATTCTTGGTTATGCCCTTTGGGTTAACTACCATGTCGAGACCTGAATATGCAAATTCGGACTCTTTGTGTAAACTGCACTAGTCCAGGATCACGCTAGTGCACACAGTCAAACATAGATGCAATCACAACCATACACACGATAATAACAAAGGAAAACTCGAATATCGATAAATCTCAAAGGTACGACCTTATGGCCAAGCTCACAATATCTCTAACCGGAAGGGCTTAACAAAATAGTAGCGAAAATCCATAATAAAGCATAGCAGCCAATCGACAAGCCCACATGCTATCGAGTGGAGAACGAAGCCTAATCCGTGAAGTCGTCGTAGTATTCTCCTTCTGGAACCTCCTGCTGATAATACTCCTCGCCCTCAACTGAGCAACATAGGCGTAAAGCCGTGAGTACATTGGTACTCAGCAAGTCGTTTGTAAGAAATTAATGCAATATAATATGCAAGGCTTACCAATTGAAGGCTTAAAGGTTAATTTGCATAAAAGGCATTTCAAGGTAAATATAATAAATATATTGAAAGCGAAACTTAAAGGAAAGCAATAATAACAAATAATCAAAGGAATAAACATGAACCACTTGTGAACACCAATTCACAAGCTAAACCAACAGTGAACTACCTGTCCACCTCCAACATAAACCACCAAGTTATAAATGAAAACACTAACCCTCGTGTGAAATCACCGAGCATTGTCTATGACCGAGGACGCGGCTATTCGAATAGTTTTACACTCTGCAGAGGTTGCACAACTGTACCCACACGATGTGATTAGCCTCGATCTCAGGAAATCACAACAAGGCCTTTACAATGCTCTACCTCAACCCAATCCTGCCCGCTAGGGTTTCGCATTACACCCTCCCTTGCGCCACATGGAAATCAGCAACCATGTTCATCACAATGGCAGAATTGAATTGAAATATTACAAATTAATCAGTCAGGTCTATCCCATACTAGACATGTGGTTTGCACGATTAAGCTCAGATCAATGGCGCACAAAGTTAAGTCCTTAACTTTACCCGGGCGAGACTTCCACATCCCCCAAAGTGCACCTGCACTTCCCCCTTTACTGCACGATCACTCGCCCGAGTGCAAAACCAAATTTGTATAACCAAGCCAACGACACACCAATGACGTGGCACAAATTTTATTAAACGTGGCACCAACCACAGTTCCATATATCATTAAGTCAAATAAACAATTAATATGTGATGACGAGACCAAACATAAGTATAAGCCAACTAAGCAGTCTAATCGTACCAACCCATGTGACAAGTATTCTAGCATCACTAGTATGTTTCCCAACCTATGGTGACAATAGTATCATGACATTTTAAAATATCAAGGAGGGATAAATTCCAATTGGGATGATAACTACCAATACGAGGGTTTGAATAAAAATAGCGATGCAATGCAATTTAAAACAAAACAAATAAATAATAGATTGCAAACTGGGTTCAACATGATCAAAGGACACGACTTGCCTTGGTTATGCTCAGCAAGGTACTCCTGGTCTTCGGGCGTAGAACCTGCTCCTCCGGAATCCGAATCTAGCGAGAGGGAAAACAACCGAAACCAAAGAAACACATAAAATGATAAGCAAATGAACTCAAAACAAAAAATCAAAACCAGAACCAAAAGCTAGAGCTCGATTTTAGATGAATTTAGAAAAAAGAACGAGGTCAATCGGAGCTATGACGCAGGAGAACGGGCTCTCGGAAAATAAATCAGAAATTAAATCGGGATAATTCAAAAAGGTTACTGTGCTGTGGACCGGGCGCACGGGAACGCCGTCCACGGTGGACGCGGTCCACCGAATAGTCTGGGGCCGACGCGCGGAGGTGCCGACGTGGCGCCGCCGATGTCGCCACGCGCACGGGCCGACGTGGCATGCCGACGCGGTCGCCACGTGGCTTGGGGCTCGCTTTCTTGGCGTGGGTCGCCACGTGTCTCCGCCAGTGGCCCTAGGGCTGACGTGGCTCGCCACGTGGCTAGGGCTGAAGCGGCACGGCGCGGGCGGCGGCGGCGGGAACCGACGGCGGGGGTTGCGACGCGCGGCATGATCTGGGCCGTCGGCCCAAATCCGGATCGACGGCAGGGATTGCGCCGCCTGGAGGCGGGGTGCGGTCGATTGCCGACACGTGGCCGGTGCGGGGCGAGATCGGCGGCGCGGGAGGCGATGCGGCGGCGACGAGGGCTCACCGGCGGGGAGGGCGACGGTGGTGGGTCTCCGGTGGCGGCAGCGGGGTCGGGCGCACGACGGGGCGCGCGGGGCGAGATCGGCGGCGGCGAACGAGGGTTCGGTGATGGCGGCACGCGAACCGAGGGATGAGCGACGTATTTATCACGCGAACCGAGGCAACCCGATCGGGTACGACGACGGGCGCGAAAACAATTCGGTGTGGACGGCTTGGATCAGCGGGGAAAGGATCGGACGGCTGAGATCAATTGAGGACTAGGGTTAGGGTTGTCACGCGCGCGGGCATTAGCGGGGCGACGTGTGGCAGCGGGCGCGATCCAACAATGGAACGCGAGGCGCAGCGCGCCGAGCGGGCGGGAAGCGGACGCGGGCGATGGCGCCGCGTGGCGAGGAGACGGATCGAGCGCGAGGAGCGTGGCGGAAAGGGTACGGAGGCGCGCGGCGCCGGATGGTCGACGCGTGGGGCGCGGATCGGCGCGCGAGCGGGTGGGGCGGGAAGTGTGCGGCGGCGGCGGGGGCGCGGACCGGATGGCCGACGCGTGGCGGGGAGGTGGATCGGGCGGCGAGGAAATTTTCCTTGTTTTTTTCTTTTTCTTTTCTAGAAATTCAAATAAACTTCGAGAAGCTCTAGAAAATAGCAAATAAATCCCAAAAATTCACCAAAAATACCAGAAAATTTCTTGAGACATGAAGAATCCAAATAAAATATTTTCAACTTATGTTAATATTTATTTTAATCATATTAAATCATTTAAAATTCTAAAAATTCATTTTAAGCTTGAATTAAATTCAGAAAAATCCAGAAAATTCAATTTTAAAATCCTGGCTTCAAAAATAGCAGAAAAACAGGATGTTACAAACCTTACCCCCTTAAACGAGATCTCGACCCCGAGATCTTGGCCAACTAAGAGAATACGTTCGGAAACTCTGCTCTGAGGTTCTCCTCGCGCTCCTAGGTTGCTTCCTCCTCGGAGTGGTTGCTCCGCTGGACTTTGCAAAAACGGACCACTTTATTCCGGGTGACTCGTTCTGACACTTCCAAAATTTTGACTAGGTGCTCCTTGTACGACAGGTCCTCCTCTGGCACGACCTCATCTGGCACACGCAAACACTTCTTCAGCTAGGACACATGGAAGACGTCATATACCCCACTGAAGGATGCAGGTAGCTCCAACTAATAAGCAACCTCTCCCCTGCATTTCAGAATCCTGAACGGACCAACAAATCTCGGTGCAAGCTTCCCTTTTAATTGAAATCTCTTCACACCTTTGAATGGTGTGATCCTGAGATATACAAAACCATCTGGCTCAAAACTCAGCTCTCGACGTCTGGTATTTGCATAACTCTTCTGTCTAGCTTGGGCAGTTTTCAACCTTTCCTGTATCAAACGGACCTTATCCTCAGCTTCTTTCAGACAGTTTGGCCCAAAGACCTGACCTTCCCCCGTCTCTTTCCAATTGAGAGGGGTCCTGCATTTCCTGCCATACAATGCCTCAAACGGTGACATCTGCAAACTGGCCTAATAACTGTTGTTGTACGAGAACTCCGCAAAAGGCAACAACTGTCCCACTTGGACCCTTGATCTAGCACACATGCTCTCAACATATCCTCCAAAATCTGGTTTACTCGCTCTGTCTGATCATCTGTCTGGGGATGATAAACTGTACTAAAGTTCAGGTGAGTCCCCATAGCCTTATGGAAACTACCCCAAAAACGGGAGGTGAACTGCGATCCACGATCTGACACAATCTTCTTGGGCACACCATGCAAACTGACAATTCTGGACATATATAGCTCTGCCAATTTGTCACCACTGAAGGTAGTCTTAACTGGAATGAAATGAACAACCTTGGTCAATCGATCCACGATGACCCAAATCAAATCATAGCCCTCTTTGCTCTTAGGCAGATCGACTATGAAGTCCATACCAATTTCTTCCCACTTCCACTCAGGGACTTTCAATGGCTGCAGCAAGCCCGCTGGTCTCTGATTCTCTGCCTTTACCCTCTGACAAATATCACAAAGGGCCACATACTCAGCGATCTCACGCTTCATGCTTGGCCACCAATACTTATCCATAATGTCCTGGTACATCTTGGTACTGCCTGGATGAATCGAATACAACGACTCATGAGCCTCTTTTAACAACACATCCTTTAGCGCCTGCTTATTGGGCACACACAAACGCTGCTTGAACCTCAAGGTTCCTTGGTCATCCACTGTAAATCCTGACTCTTTTCCGTCACTGAAGTTCTTCCTGATCCGCTGAAAAGCCTCGTCATCTGACTGAGCCTGACGGATCTGACCATCCTAAGTAGGCTGCAACTCCATAGCTGCCAAAAATCCTTGCTCAACCAGCTCAAGGCTAAGCTTCTGAAATTCCTCATGCAACGCTGGCTGACTCTCTCGAACCATCACTGAATTGCAATATACCTTTCTACTCAAGGCATCTGCAACAACATTGGCTTTCCCAGGATGATAATGTATGCCAACATTATAATCCTTTGTCAGCTCCAACCACCTCCTCTGCCTGAGGTTAAGGTCAGACTGGGTAAAGATGTACTTTAGACTCTTATGATCCGTGTAAACCTCACATCTGTTACCCATCAGATAGTGACGCCAAATCTTTAAACTATGCACTACGGCTGCTAATTCCAAATCATGGGTAGGGTAGTTCTCCTCATGCGGTCTCAACTGGCGTGAGGCATAAGCTACCACTCTCTTGTCTTGCATCAAAACACAACCCAAACCTTTGCGAGAGGCATCGCAAAATATCTCAAAAATCCTTATTGATATCAGGCAACACAAGCACTGGGGCTGTGGTCAAACTCTCCTCAAGTTTCTGAAAACTTTTCTCGCACTCCGGCGTCCAAGTGAATTTGTTTTCCTTCTTGAGCAACTGCGTGAGGGGTCTGGTTACACTGGAAAATCCTTCAATGAAGCGACGATAGTATCCTGCCATACCCAGAAAACTCCTGAACTGGGTAACTGAAGTGGGCGACTGCCAATCCAACACACCACTCACTTTTCCAGAGTCAACTGCGACTCCTTCCGCTGTCAACACATGCCCTAGGAAGGCGACTTTCTTCATTCAAAACTCACATTTGCTGAACTTAGCATATAACTGATTGTCCATCAGTTTCTGCAATGCCATTCTCAAGTGCTCCTCATGCTCTCTCTCATCCTTGGAGTAAATCAAAATGTCGTCAATGAACACAACGACAAACTTGTCCAAATACTCCATGAACACCTTATTCATCAAATACATAAAATACGCTGGGGCATTGGTCAAACCAAATGACATCACAGTGAACTCGTATAAACCATAACGAGTCGAGAAAGCTGTCTTGGGTATATCCTCCTTTCGAATCCACATCTGATGATATCTTGACCTCAAGTCTATCTTGGAGAAAACTCCTGCTCCCTTAAGCTGATCAAACAGGTTATCGATCCTGGGTAAAGGGTACTTATTCTTGATGGTGACCTCATTGAGGGCTCGATAGTCCACACACATGCGCTGACTACCATCCTTCTTGACAAAAAGCACTGGTGCTTCCCACGGGGATGAACTCGGTCTGATATAACCCTTATCCAAAAGCTCCTGAATTTGCTTCTTTAACTCTGCTAGATCATTAGCTGGCATCTTGTAGGGTCTCTTGGAAATCGGAGCAGTGCCTGGTACAAGCTCAATTAAAAACTCAACCTCTCTCTCTGGTGGCATACCTGGGAGGTTATCTGGAAACACATCAGGGTACTCCCTGACAACTGGTACATCCTCCAACTGGATCACCTTGCTCTGGCAAACCATGACTGACTCTGGCTGACACTCGCTGGCTGCGAATCGCACCTTAACCCCGTCTGAATTGGTTAAGGTTACTGCTCTGCTCCCACAGTCTAACACTGCCTGCTGCTTCTGAAGTCAATCCATTCCCAAGATTACATCTAGGGACTGCATATCCAACAAAATCAGGTCGGCCTTGAACTCAACTCACTAAATGGTTATCCTAACTCCTGGACAACCTAGGTTGGATCTCAACTCGAAACCGGGGGATTGGATTAAAAGAACAGATCCAAGAGCAACAGTTTTCAATTATTGCTTTAAAGCAAAACTCCGAGAAACAAACGAATGCGAAGCTCCTGAATCAAATAAAATCAGAGCGTAAACTAAATGTACTAGAAACGTACCGATCACAACATCTGGTGCTGCCTGGGCATCCTCTGCGGTGACGTGGTTCACGACCTTCACCACCGACGCCCCGCTGGCCTCGCCCCGATGCCGGGTGCTCGCCCCGCTTCCCGGGTAGGAGTCCGACCGTGTGGCTCCCAAGTCGGGCGAATCGTGTGTCGGGGCTCGCTCTGGGGCACTTGCAGCATAGTGTCCCACCTCATGACACTTGAAGCAAATGACGACGCCGCTTGAGTTATTGCTCTTCTGCTGCTGCCGACCATCGGAACCACCAGACGCTGCCCCGATCGAAATCGACGCGCGCTCGAGCCGGGTCCCAAAGCCGACGATCGCTGCCTTTGAGAGCACTCGTGCAGCCGGTAGGAACCAAAACGGGGCCTCGGGATCGTACGATCGTGATCCTCGCTGGATCATCCTCCTCTTGCGAGACTCTCGAGCTCGCGATTTACTCTCCTCAATGAGAATGGCCTTATCCACCAACTGCTGGAAACTGGCATAGTCGTTGCATATGACCTGCACCTTCAAAGCTGGGTTCAAGCCCTTCTTAAACTTCTTCTGGCAAGCTGCATCTGTGGCTACGTTCTCTGGCGCGTAACGAGCCAACTTAGTGAATCTATGGAGGTATTCACTCACTGACAGGTTCCTCTGCTGGAACTCCCGAAACTCCTCCTTCTTCATATCGATCACACCATCCAAGACGTGGGCGTTATGAAAGGGTTTGGCAAACTCCTTCCAAGTGATGCTATTTTGGTTCTCATGGGCGGCACAGAAGTTCTCCCACCACTCTGCTTCCGGTCCTCAAGGCGGTGTGCCGATACAACACCTTCTCTCTGCTTGTGCACCGAGCCAAGTTGCTTTCTTCTCAATCGAATGGACCCAATCATCAGCTCCAAAGGCTCGACGAACCGAGAAAACAGCGGTCTCGCCCTCATGAACTCGCATAGCCGGATCACGACGAGGTGCCGCTGTGGTATCGTTCTTAGTCTTGTCGCCGCATCATAGCTCGCATATTCTCGCATCATCGTCGCATCATCCGAGTCCAGGCCACGGCCCGATCGAGGGCGGGTCCAAAACCGGTGGGATCGCCGCGCAAAGATCGCTCTCGATCTGGTTCGCCTAGCTGCGGCCTGAGGAAGTCCTGGTATCAACCATCTTGCTGCTGAAAAGAAAACAACTGCTGACTGACCAAAGGCAACAAGACGAGAGGGAATAGCATAGATAAGAGGTAAATGCGTTTAAGAGGGTTTTGCTAATGGAGACCTAAACTAAACAAACACTTACCCAAAAAGGCTAACAACAAAACTGAGCAAAAGATTGACATGATCGCAATATAATGCTTTTAAGGCAATATTTGCAGCTCACATCACACACAACTGCAAATAAAATCCGACGTGTCTACTCGCACTATCTACTCTGAAGGCTCCCACTCAGATCCTGACAAATAGGGTACAACACTATCATCCTCTGAATCGCTATAGACAACCCACGAGTTGCGGACCGGCGGCGACTGCTCTCTGACTGGAACTGGGACTGGGTGGAATTGCCGAAGATATGCTCGACGATCACCGGTGACACGACGTCTCGGTCCGGGGCTCGGCGGTGTAGGCGATGGTAGAGGTACTGGCGACTGCGGTCGGGGCTCCTCCCTGACTGGCGCTGGTAGTCTAGGGGTGACTCCGTACTGCTCCTTGAACTTCCGGATGAGTCTGGCCATGTTGATCTTGTACAGCTTGCAAAGGCGACGAATGGCTTTGTATGCAACTCCTTGCGCTGACATCTCTCCACCGGCACCGGTATTCTTGAAGCTATGATGTAGAACTTGCTTGCCGACTCGGGTGGTGAAGTACAACCTGATGATGCTTCCAATGCGTTGACCTTTATGCTTCTCATCCTTGGTGAGGTAGACGGGCAATCTGTTCAATCCGAGGCTCCACAACAAAACGCGTAGAAGTGCTCTCCATCCTCCTGTCGGGCTATAAGAAGCTTGGGACATCTAATGCATTTATAAAGGAAAGATCAGTTTATAATTTTATGAAAACAAATTTTTGAAGAACGGGGCGAGAGACAAGAATCCTTAAGAATGAGATAAGAAAATAGAGATATTACTAAATATCGAATTTAGTTGGTTTACTTTAGAAAATAAATTTTTTGGGCTACGACCATTCTAACTAGGGTTTCGTCCTACAGTCGATATGGCTCTGATACCATCTCTGTCGAGACCCGAATATGCAAATTCGGACTCTCTGTGTGAACTGCACTAGTCCAGGTTCACGCTAGTGCACACAGTCAAATATAGATGCAATCACAACCATACACACGATAATAATAAAGAAAAACTTGAATATCGATAAATCTCAAAGGTACGACCTTATGGCCAAGCTTACAATATCTCTAGCCGGAAGGGCTTAACAAAATAGCAGCGGAAATCTAAAATAAAGCGTAGCAGCCAATCGACAAGCCCACAGGCTATCGAGTGGAGACCGAAACCAAATCCGTGAAGTCGTCGTAGTACTCTCCTTCTGGAACCTCCTGCTGATACTACTCCTCGTCCTCAATTGAGCAACATAGGCGTAAAGCCGTGAGTACATTGGTACCCAGCAAGTCATTTGTAAGAAATTAATGCAATATAATATGCAAGGCTTAGTAATAGAAGGCTGAAAGGTTAATTTGCATAAAAGGCATTTCAAGGTAAATATAATAAATAGATTGAAAGCGTAACTTAAAGGAAAGCAATAATAATAAATAAAGAAATAAATATGAACTACTTGTGAACACCAATTCACAAGCTAAACCAACAGTGAACTACATGTCCACCTCCAACATAAACCACCAAGTTATAAATGAAAACATTAACCCTCGTGTGAAATCACCGAGCATTGTCCATGACCGAGGATGCGGCTATTCGAATGGTTTTACACTCTGCAGAGGTTGCACAACTGTACCCACACGATGTGATTAGCCTCGATCTTAGGAAATCACAACAAGGCCTTTACAATGCTCTACCTCAACCCAATCCTACCCGCTAGGGTTTCGCATCACACCCTCCCTTACGCCACATGGAAATCAGCAACCTTGTTCATCACAATGGCAGAATTGAATTGAAATATTACAAATTAATCAGCCAGGTCTATCCCATACTAAACATGTGGTTTGCATAATTAAGCTCAGATCAATGGCGCACAAAGTTAAGTCCTTAACATTACCCGGGCGAGACTTCCACATCCCCCAAAGTGCACATGCACTTCCCCCTTTACTGCACGATCACTCGCCCGAGTGCAAAACCAAATTTGTATAACCAAGCCAACGACACACCAATGACGTGGCACAAATTTTATTAAACGTGGCACCAACCACAGTTCCATATATCATTAAGTCAAATAAACAATTAACATGTGATGACGAGACCAAACGTAAGTATAAGCCAACTAAGCAATCTAATCGTACCAACCCATGTGACAAGTATTCTAGCATCACAAGTATGTTTCCCAACCTATGGTGACAATGGTATCATGACATTCCAAAATATCAAGGAGGGATAAATTCCAACTGGGACGATAACTACCAATACGAGGGTTTGAATAAAAATAGCGATGCAATGTAATTTAAAACAAAATAAATAAATAATAGATTACAAACTGGGTTCAACATGATCAAAGGATAAGACTTGCCTTAGTTATGCTCAGCGAGGTACTCCTGGTCTTCGGGCGTAGAACCTGCTCCTCCAGAATCCGAATCTAGCGAGAGGGAAAACGACTGAAACCAAAGAAACACATAAAATGATAAGCAAATGAACTCCAAAAACCTCAAAACCACAGCCAAAAGCTAGAGCTCGATTTTAGATGAATTTAGAAAAAAGAACGGGGTCAATCGGAGCTATGACGGAGAAGAACGGGCTCTCGGAAAATAAATCAAAAATTAAATCGGGATAATTTAAAAGGTTATTGTCTTTGTGGACCGGCGCCTGACGGAACAACGCCCACGGTGGACGCGTCCACCGAACGATGCACGGGGTCGACGCGCGGCGGGGGTCGACGTGGCGGCGATCTTCCACGTGGCTAGGGCTGACGTGGCATGCTGACATGGCTGCCACGTGGCTCGGGGGGCTCGGTTTTGCTGACGTGGCTGCCACGTGTCCTACCACGTGGCTCTAGGGCTGACGTGGCTCGCCACGTGGCTAGGGCTGACGCAACCGGGGGGCGGGGTGCGGCCGATTGCCGACGCTGCCGCAGCGCGCCGCCTTGGCTTATCGCGCGCAGCGCAGCGCCGCGGGCGGCGTGGTTTTAGGCGGCGGTGACGCGAGGCGACGCGCGCGCGCGACGAGGGCTCACCAGCGGGGAGGGCGACGGTGGCGGGTCTCCGGCGGCGGCAGCGGGGTCGGGCGCACGACGGGGCACGCAGGCAACGACCACGCGGACTCCGACGGCGACGGGCGACGGCGCAGGCGCGAGGCGAGATCGGCGGCGGCGGACGAGGGCACGCGAACCGAGGGATGAGCGACGTATTTATCACGCGAACCAAGGCAACCCGATCGGGTGCGGCGACGGGCGCGAAACCAATTCGGTTTGGACGGCTTGGATCAGCGGGGAAAGGATCGGATAGCCGAGATCAATTGAGGACTAGGGTTAGGGTTATCGTGCGGGAGGGCATTAGCGGGGCGACGCGTGGCAGCGGCCGCGATCCAATGGCGGGAACGCGAGGGGTGCGGACGCGGGCGATGGCGCCGCGTGGCGAGGAGACGGATTGGGCGGCGGAGGAGCGTGGGCGGGAAAGGGTATGGAGGCGGCGCGGGCGACGCCGGATGGCTGACGCGTGGAGGCGGCGGGATCGGGCGGCGGGGAGCGGGTGAGGGTGGGAAGTGCGCGGCGGCGGCGGGGGCGCGGGCTGGATGGCCGACGCGTGGCGGGGAGGTGGATCGGGCGGTGGGGAAAATTTTCTTTTCTTTTTCTTTTCCAGAAATTTAAATAAACTTCGAGAAGCTCTAGAAAATAGCAAATAAATCCCAAAAATTCACCAAAAATACCAGAAAATTCCTTGAGACCTGAAGAATCCAAATAAAATATTTCCAACTTATGTTAATGTTTATTTTAATCATATTAAATCATTTAAAATTTTGAAAATTCATTTGAAGCTTGAATTAAATTCAGAAAAATTCAGAAAATTCATTTTTAAAATCCTGGCTTCAAAAATAGCAGAAAAACAGGATGTTACATACCACCCCCATAACCTTGCAAGCTCTCATGAATGCTATCCTGAAGGCTTATCTATATCGCTTTGTGCTTGTGTTCTTTGATGATATATTTGTTTACAGCTCATCATGGTTTGCACACCTACAACATGTCCGGAAGGTATTGGAAGTGTTGCATTCTCATAAGCCCATCAAGCGTTCCAAGTGCGAGTTCGGCAAGGAATCCTTAGCATATCTCGGACACATCATATCCAGCCAAGGCGTGATGGTGGATCCCAACAAGGTGGACGTTGTGTTGAGCTGGCTGACACCTACATCTGTACGCGCTTTGAGCGGTTTCCTTGGATTAACAAGATACTACCGCAAATTCATCAAGTCTTATGGCGAAGTGGCTGCACCTCTCACGAAGTTACTCAAGAAAGAGTCTTTCTCTGGACATAGGAGGCTCAGGTGGCATTTGCTCAATTGAAATCAACCCTTACATCATGACCCATCCTTCAATTGCTAGACTTCACCAAACGGTTCATAGTGGATTGCGATGCGTCTGGTACGGGCTTTGGGGCTGTATTACACCAGGGAGCAGGGCCCATCACTTTCTTCAGTCGGGCTGTAGCACCTCACCACCTCAAACTGGCTGCATATGAAAGGGAGCTCATTGGTTTAGTTAAGGCCGTGCACCATTGGCAACTGTACCTTTGGGGGCGTTCATTCACCATCTGCACAGATCATTACAGCCTAAAATTCCTTTTGGATCAACACCTTTATACCATTCCGTAACATACTTGGGTTAGCAAGTTGTTTGGGTACGATTTCACGATGGAATTCCGGCCAGGTCATCAAAACAAGGTAGTAGATGCCCTTTCTCGTCGGAGAATGCAGCAGCAGTGCTCATGGCTCTCTTGTCCCCATCCTTCGCCACATTCCAATCAGTTCGCTCGAGCTTGTGGCCTACCTTGAGGCCTGTGCATTACAGGATCAAGTGCTTGCGGGGACTGCTATAGATGGATGGTCATGGGTTCATGGGAAGGTGTATGTCCCGACCGCATCACCCCTATGGCAATAGATACTCTCAGATGCTCACGGCAGTGGACATGAAGGCATGCAAAAGACCCTTCATCGTTTGCACGCCTCCTTTTATCACCCCTATTCTAACAAGATGGTGTGGGAGTTTGTGCGTGGCTGCGAGGCGTGTCATCGTAACAAGACTTATCATCTCCATCCCGTTGGTCTCCTACAGCCCTTACAGATTCCAAGTATGGTTTGGCAAGACATATCAATGTATTTTATGGAGGGCTAATCGAAGGTTGGAGGTAAATATGTCATCTTGTCTGTCGTCGACTGCTTCTCCAAATATAGCCATTTTATTGCACTTGGCCACCCTTATACAGCCAATTATGTGGCTAGGGCATTCTTCACCGACATCGTTCACTTGCATAGGATTCCATTTTCCATTGTGAGTGACCGCGACCCGATATTCACAAGTAATTTCTGGGCCGATTTGTTCAAATTCTCAGGGACTCAGTTGCATCCAAGCACTGCTTTTCATCTACAAAGTGATGGGCAAACGAAGGTGGTCAATCGAATTATTGTCATGTATCTCCATTGTCTTTGTGGTGATAGACCAAAGACTTGGCTCCAATGGCTTCCATGGGCTAAATATTGCTACAACACATCGTTTTAGACTGCTCTGAAGGCCACCCCTTTTCAGGTTGTCTATGGCAGGGACCCTCCCACCATACGGTCATATGAGCCCAACACAGCACACGTGGCGGCGGTAGATCGGCAGCTCATGGACCAGGATGAGTTCTTAGAGGAGATTCATGAACGCTTACTTCAAGCCCAAGATTGCATGAAGAAATATCATGACAAGACGCACAGAGAGGTCTCTTTTTTAGTGGGGGACTAGGTTTAATTACATCTTCACCATCATCCGGCTACATCTCTTAAGGAGGGTTCATATTCCAAATTGGCGCCCCACTTTTATGGCCCCTTCCAGATCTTGGAGCGCATCAGCTCGGTTGCATACCGTCTTCAACTTCCCACCCGGGGCACGGATTCATAATGTGTTCCATGTTGCTCTTCTCAAGAAGTTTGAGGGTTAGCCCCCTATAGCTGAAGTTTCGTTGCCAGAATTTGTGCATGGCTGGGTGATTCCTTCCCCTAGCAAAATTGTTCGAGCTTGCCTTAATCGTGGTGTTTGGGTTGGATGTTCAGCTGCAGATGCCACTTGGGAGAAATTGGATGTTTTCAAGAATCGTTATCCCTCATTCTAGCTCGAGGACGAGCTGTTTTGCCAGAAGAGATGCATCTATATGGGTGAGGGAATTGGGAGCAGATCTTTGGGAGGGGAGGGCAGCGTTAGACCTAGAAAGGGGTGCGGCACTTGTGGCGTCTGGACCCTTGGATTGACAACGAACAATTGGATTTGATGGTTTTGAATGGTAGATGAACCATTAGTGGTGAACCACCACCACCAACTCTTTTTAAGTAGTAGAGATGCTACAGTAACTAGTTTTTAAATAGAGTGTTTTTTTAAGACAGGATCTACAGATAAATTCTAGTAGACACTATACTGAATTCATCTATATCGACCAAAATCACATACGAGTGTTTCTCTTTGACTCTCTCTTGTGAACAGTCAGAATTCAAAAATTTAAGCCAAAAACTATAAGCCACAACCCAAAAGAACCCGCCTTTGGATTTAGAATGTCACGGATGCATCTAATTTATGTGTAACACTCTTTAGGCCCAAAACTTGTAAAAGCTTGCATGCAGCCCTTAAGGGTGTCAATTAGATGCAATGACTTCTAAGTTCTAAGCACTGCTGCACTAGCCTCCGTCTCTAGTTGTCGACAAACAGTAGCATGTGAATGCCCAAGGTGGGTTCTTTTTTGCTATAGCTTATGCTGCAACTTATAGTTTTTTGCTCTGGCGCGAGCGCTTGTGTAAATGAACTAAATGCCGATATACCCATAAGCCGCTTCAAAAAATATGTCTTGATAAGCTATTTCGAAATGACTGCAGAGAACTTGTCTCGTTTGTTTATTTGAGGAAAACCATAAGCCAAAAAGAACTCGCCCCAGCCATGCCGTGGGCATTCCACCTTGCAAGTGGGCATGTGAATGCCAAGGTAGATCACACTTAGATAATAGATGAAAATGTATTGAATGTTGTAAATATGTGAAATCGGTGTGAAAGTTTCAAAAAAATCTCAAGAAATTATCCTAAAGAGGGAAGGATGTGTTCGATAGCCATGCAAAATTTCAGTACCAAACTCAATTTCATTTGAGATATATATAAAAAAAATACTTAGTGAATAGGCTAAGGGATCCGAATCGTAGACCTTAAATTCTGATCTTCCATTCCCTTGCTTCTATTATGCATGCGCATTGCCTTGCCAACTTGATATGATGACCTTTTTGACGACATCTTATGGCTGCAGCTTATGGCTTAAGCTGTTGTGTTCTTTTAGTCTTATGACTTATTGCTGTTTTGCCCAATTCGAATAGGATGGCAAACCACCATTGTGAAAATACAATGCGGATAGGTCAAACATGGGCAATGTGTGTTTGTTTACATGACGCATTATTTCATACAATTAGACATACTCAGGCACCTACACGTAGTGTGGAGCACATTGCGTCGGACGAGTACGTATTACAAACACGCAAAGACACTTGCAAGCATGGAGACTATTAGTTCATTCACACGAATAGATCAATCGCGTGAAGGTCTGACAACAAGCCCGTACGAAATGGTGCCATGAACATGCTCCATGTTTGTGTCCCTGTTTTGCTCCACTGCTTTATCGCTCCTATATCCGTGGCCTAGTGTGGGATCTTCGAAATCTTGGTCTGGCAACACAGCATCGATTATGAAATTATGCAGTGCCATTGCTGCCGATATTATTTGTTTGCTGGCCCGCCGAATGCCTGTTCGATAACATTGCATAGTGATGAATGGTGATAGTTGAACACCTCTTTCTGGCTGCGTGGGTTGGCACCCATGCCAAAATCGCCGACATGGTAATGGGTATTTCTGTACGGTGCAAGATAGCATGTCCTGTTTAGATACCCGGAGTCGATAAAATAATACTTACCTGCAACGCCAAGAAAAACACATTGGCTTGTGTGAACATTTAGTGTGTGACCAATGACATGAATATATAGAGGTGATGTAACTTGCCAGGGGAGCGGAAACAAATAGGGGGAGCCAACCATGTGGACTGTAAATGGGCTAAGCTCGAATGAGCCTAGATTCCTAAGCTCGAGTGGAGTTCGAGTAAGCCTAGGCTGGGGTCCGAGTCTGGACCTAGGTTCGAGGTCAACTCGGTCTAACCTCAAATAGGCTCGAGCTTGGCTTGAGTAGGCTCGATAACAGTCAAAACAATTCAACATGCAGTAATTTTCAGCATTAAGAGAAGCTTGAGCTCAAGTTCAACTAAGGAAGCTCGAAAACAGTCAAAACAATTAAACATGCACTAATGTTCAACAATTGCATAGCCTTGGACTACAATAGTGCTACAAAAGTTTGACATCTACAGCCAACAAGAACTCCTTGCAACTGTGTCCCTGTTGAATATCTAGATATAATATCGAACTACCCAAATTTACTAAATTACAATGTTAAACATAAGGCAGCTTTTCTAATTCTTTCGCTATGTATCGCTTTGAAAAAATTAGTTGTTACTTACTTTATAAAATTTAATTTAATCAAAACAAATACACATTTCGACATAATCTTGCATTATGTAATATAAATGGAAATACCCTACCAAGGGTTTGGACATTTGGACAGAACGTTGTGTCAAACAGATAGTGCCAAAATGTTGTGTTTACAGAAATCTGGCAAACATTGAAACATGAAACACTAAGCTTAAAAGAGAGAAAATAAACAGTTCCGCGACATGACACTTGCAGTAATATACCCCGTCCGTAGTAATTAGTTAAAAACGCAGCAATTAAAAAAGGAGCAAATGCAAAAAGAATCATGCAATCAAAAGATTTAATTAACCTCAACAAGATGTCCTTTTTATACTACAATTAATGATGAAACAGAAAATCCGTCCTTTTTATGGATAAAAACCATTTCAGGCAGTACAAACCACTCATTTCATTTTGCATCCCAATCCTTCATCTTCTGGCTTCCCTTTGGTTTGGCAATAGGTGTATTCATGCCGGCCATTTTTGCATTATACTTTGCTCGCAAAGACCCATTTGTAGTCCACCTGAAAATTGTTAGCAAATTAACACATGAGCAAGATTTCAGCGTGAATTATGTGCACAGAAAATATAACAGACAATTCAATTAGAAAATATCTACAGAAATCGAGTTGACAAAAAGGTTCAAAGTCTCGGGAGTCTGATCAATGGTCATTACTGTCCAAAATGATTAAACAAGAACGATCACTTTAAACAATTGTGATAGAACAACTATTACGCAAAGCGAAAAGCATGAGAACAAAATATTTTACTTTATGCCATCAATTTTACTTCTGAACAAGCAACAGAAGCATTAGAAAGGCTGACAACATGCTACGATTAAAGTAACAATACTATTATATACTAAATGATAACAGGCATAGAGTACATACGGGTTATTCCAATCTGTAGTGTCCTCATTAACAAGATGTGTCCACTTCACTCTGCCACTGCGCCCAAAGTGCTTAACTTGCATGACCTTGGGCAAGATGGACTTGTCCATCTTGTCTTCTCCAGTGGCAGCAGAGAATCACGCCTATTGATATCATCTGAACCAATAGTTTGAGTCCATTCATCAGCCTTCTCCTGTAAGAAGGCACCCTTGTGGTAGTACTTCTGCATGAACTTCCACTTTTGCTTGGGCTGTGCAACGGGCTTCGGATTCCTCCTCCATCATGTTCCTAGCCTTCTCAACCTCCTCCTCCTCCATCATGTTCCTAGCCTTCTCAACCTCCTCCTCCTCCCTCAACCTCGCCTCTCTCTCCTCTCTGTCCCTCTTAATCCACACAATCTATCTATTCTTCCACGCCTCTACTCCTCTGCCTCGTTCAGCTCATGATCCGTATCGACATCCGCAATGTCAACCTCCTCATTCAGCGTCTTCGCAATGTGCTCCTCCTTCCTGATCTCCTCCACAACAATCCGCCTCGTATGAACCTTGTGTTCCTCCATCCTCCTCTTGAGCAGCTCTTCTAGCTGCCGCTCCTCCTCGATCCGCTCCCTCTCTGCGATCGTATCATGCTGCGATTTCGGTATGAACACCGGCTTCACCATCGCCATCCCCGCGCCTCGTCCTTCGAGTCCGACTCTTCCTCCCCGTCCTCGTCCGCCGCCGAGACAGCAGCTCCTTGCCGGGCCAGTAGCGCTTGACCTTGGTCTTGACGATCTTGCCGCGGAGCTTGTCACGCACCGCGATGGCGGCGTCGCTGACCCCCGCCGCGAGCGACATGGCGGCCCCTACGGGTTAGGGGGAGTCACCGGCGGCTGCGGCTGAGGGGTCTAGGGTTTCGTCGGCTCGTGTCGCTGGGTTGGACCGTTGAAGTTGGGTGAGGTGAGGATTCGATCGGAGCTTATAGCCGCGGTCCACAGGATACGGATCGGGGACTCGGAATCGATTGCGCTTCTTCATGGGCCGGTCTAGAATTGGCAGGGTAAAGAAGAGCCTAGCCCATTTAGACTCCATGTGATTTCTGATCACGTCGGCCTGTTAGCGTGTTAGGTCTTAGATTGCAATACATTATGTAAAGTCTAACCGACAGAAGTATCGTCGATATGTCCGAGTGGTTAAGGAGGTAGACTCGAAATCTACTGGGCTCTGCCCGCGCAGGTTCGAATCCTGCTGTCGACGTTTTTTTATTATGTTTCTTCCAGTTTGTTTTTTTTATTTTTATTTTTCCATTACAGGCTTTATGGCAATGTGCCATCGTCTGGCATGCTCTTTTCTGGTTTGACCCAAACCAGCCTGCAGCTCAAAACTGCGCTGCCATGCGTGACAATGCGCACGGGCGATGATCTGAGACCATCTGATGACTCGGTTTATATATATAGGGATCATAATCATTGTAATATATACATGAACAGATAAAATAATAAAGAAAAGAGTTTCCTCTCATCTCTCTGCGTTCAATCTCTTATTTGCATTATTCTGTATTTCATTCATCTCTCTTGCTTAGGAGAAAATCGCTCGGACCGGACTCACCAGCGATGGTTTATCAACACGTTATCAGCACAAATTACTCTGGTGGATCGAAGGTAATTATTGAAGAATTTGTAGATTGATTTGTCTATTTAGATCGCTTTTAATTTCATAAATTTCGATTTCTAGATGATTTTCTACAGTGCAAATCTGCTCAAATCTACCACGAGTAGATTAGAAGTCGCCGACATAATGTCGAACGGTAAATCATATGAAAAATGCAGCAAATGTTGATTGTACTGTACATAGATTAAAAAAAGAGGAGAAAAAATCGAGTCGCCGCCTGCACGTAGCCACGTCACCTGAACGCGCCATGCCTCCAGCTTTGAGCCGCGCCACCGCTCGGTCACTGTCGACTTAGAGCCATGCCGCCGCTTGGCCGCCACCTGCATGCGACATAAGTGCCGCTGGCCCGGATGGCCGCTCCACGCGTTGAGCGTTGCTGGACAGCACGATTGTCACCGCTCTCGCATCAACATCACCGTTGACCATGGGCTCCCACTGCATCGTACGTCCTCGGCAGCTAGTCCCACCACATCGCACACCTTGGGTGCTCACGCGCCGCCACCGCTCCCGCACGATTCGCTGGCCAGCCGCCACGGCGTTGTCGGCCGCACCGACGGCGCCACCTGCCTCTGTGCGCATAAGCCATCCGTCCGCCGAGTACCTTGGCTGTCGATCAGATCAGTCTGATCGGCCAAAAGGAATTTCGATCGTCTGATCGGCTATGGACTATTCGATCGGTCACAGGAAGTTCGGACCAGTCCGATCGATCAAAAGGAATTTAGATTGTCCAATTGGCCACGAGAAGTTCAGACTAGTCTGATCGGTCAAAAGGAATTTAGTCCGTCCGATCGGCCACGGAAAGTTCGGACCAGTCTGACCGGCCACGAGAAATATAGATTGTCTGATTGGCCATGGGAGGTTCAGACCGCCCGATCGGTCCTCTCCCCTTTGATCCGGGCGAATATGGGTTATGGATAGTGGGCCGAAAAGGGAAAAAATTGGGCCGGGGGGTGGCCGAGGGAAGAGAGTGCCCAACTTTTGCAGAAAGGATCTCAAAAAATAAAAAAATACGCACAATATTTTCTCAGAATTGAAAATTAGCAGAGAAGCCCTCGAAAATTATAGAATTCACTGAAAATACATATTCTAGCACAAAAGGCCCAGAGAATTCAAATTTTGAGTTGTTTTTGAATTTGATGCACATTTAATACTGTTGTTATTATTTCTATGTTTTTCTGTACTTATTTTACTATTTCAATTAAACATAATTATTTAAGTTGCCTTTGATCACTAAAATTAGCGGTAAAATTATGAAAAATGCGTAGAAAATTCTGTATTAACACGAGAACCTTTTTGTATCATTGTCCAATTTATTTTATGCATATTTACCTACAGTAAATTTATATATTCCTTTTATACACATATAGAAGACACTTATCATGAACCAGGAGTTCGAGGAGCTCGTCCAGTATGACCAAAACTATTTGACTTGGATTTTTAATATCGAGATTGTACTTAGAGCCAAGAAGCTCTGACTGCCATTGAAATTGGTGCACCGTTGGATGCCCACCCCACACTTGAGGAAAATGATAAGGTATTTCACTTCCTCAGGCACCACCTCGGCTTCACTCTCAAGAAATGAGTGCATGGCAGAGAAGAGCACACTAGCATTATGGACTACACTCAAGAAGCGGTTCGAGAACCTAAAGTACACTATTCTTACTCAGGTAGAGTAGGAATGGATCCGACTCAAATTTACTAATTTCAAGATGGTTAGGTAGTACAACTTTGCTCTACACTGGATCTGTACCAATCTTCAGTTTTGTGGCAGGCAGATTATAGATGAGCAAAAGATTAAGAAGATCCTCTCCACCAGCCACCCTAGTGCAGTGCAGTCTGCGTGCAACAATCATCAAGACGACTATAAGGAGTATGTTGAATTGATAGATATCATATATGTTGCAAAGGATCAAGATGAAGTTCTCTATAAGAACTTTGTCGCACAGCTACCTAAGAGCTCCGCTTGTCGTGAGGCCAACATTGAGAGCTTCAATGTGCGGAAGTCTATAATGAAAAATAGGGGAAGAAAAGGTAAATCTGCAACCTAGGAAGGTAAGTCAAATGCTCCACCAGAGAACAAGGCTAGCAAACCAACGCGTGACAACACGACCTATGGTCATCAAAGCCAAACCTGCCATAAGTGTAGCAAGAGAGGGCACTGATTGCGGATCTGTAAAGAGCCGCAGTACGTCATTAATGCCTTTCAAGCTAAAAAGAGGAAGGGTGGCAAAGGGTAGCACGAACCCACTCTGCCTTCGTCGAGGGGAGAATTCTGAGCAGCAGTCTACACCAATGGAGGTAAACTCCACTCATGCAGCTGCATTCTCTCTTGACATTGCAACCATCGCATGATTTCTCAGGAAGAGCATCTCACTTCTGAGAAGATAGCAGCAGAAATATGAGATTTCTTAGCAGATTTTGTCTAATGCATAGAATGCATATAGACTTCAATTATCATTCATTTCATGTGTAAGAGGAATATGTTAGGCTTGCCATAATGGTACTCAAACAATTTATTTTTCTCATGATGGTTGGATGATATTAATTTATTAATTCATTCATTATTTTCAGCCAATAAAAGCATGATATGTTCTACTATTTAAAGTATTTTATTTTATCTGTTGATTGACTTCTACTACATAATAATAAAGTATTTTATATTAAAACACGTGTGGTGCCCCATGGAGAAATTGTGCTTAGCTAACAGTGGCACAACAAATACCATCTTGAGAGAGAAAAAATTCTTTCAGTCGATTAGCAAGAATATTGGCAGCCTTATGACAATCGCCAGTAGTGATGCCTGTATAATAGGCTCAGGAAAAGTCACAACTATACTCCTGATGGACATAACTTTGGTCATTAAAGAAGCCTTGTTATACCCAGAATTGACTAAAACTCCCCTAAGTTTTAAAGACATTCACGATAATGGTTTTCACGTTGAGACAGAAGAAGAGTTTGGCAAAAAATACCTACTCACTACAAAGCGTGAAGCAAGTGAAAAAAGGGTATTAGAAAGACTTATTTCACTTGAATCTAGGCTATACTACACTAATTTTAAGGTACCCACACTCTATACGGCCCTGAAAACTATATTTAAAAGATCTGAACTTTTTTTTGTCTCTAGTATGATAGATTAGACCATTCAGGTCTTAGGATGATAAAAAATATAATTAGCAATTCATACTGACATAATATTGATGTAAATAATTTTCTAAATCAGAAAGATTTTGTATGCCCTACGTGCCATTGAAAAATTAATTACTAGACCTTTTACTTTGAAAATAATGGATGAAGTCCCTGAATTCATAGAACGCACCCAAGGAGGCATTTGAGGTCCTATACAACCACTATTAGGGTCATTTAAATATTTTATAGTGCTCATAGATGTTTCCTTGAAATGGTCACTTGTATTTTTTTAATTACCTACGAGAAATCATGTTTTTACAAAATTAATTTTGTAGGTAATTTAAATTAGAAATAATTTCATTGATCATCACATAATGTCCATCAGAATAGACAACGTCGGAGAATTTACTTCAAGTGCATTTGATGATTATTGCATAGAAATGAGAATTAAAGTTTTGCACTCCTTCCCGCATGTCCACACGCAGAATGGACTAGCAGATGGATTATTAAAAGGATTAAATTTATTGCCTAACCGCTTTTGTAGAATTATAATTTACTGACTATATGTTTGGGACACACAGTCCTACAAGTAACAACTCTTATCAACTTTAGATCATCGGCATATAACATCCATTCACCTATACAATTAGCGCAAGGGTCACCACCAAAAATCTTTTTATCTTCGTAGGTTTGAGCGCAAAGTTTATGTAACCACCTCCTCCATAGCGTACTGCAATGGGCCCTCTCCAAAAGTTTGAGACATACATTGATTATGAGACAACATCCATAATCAGGTATTTAGACCCTATGATAGGAGATTTACATGATGAGACAACACCAATAGTATATTTGATGATGATAGTTTCTCGAGATTAGGGGGAGGAAATCAACCCTTTGATAAAAAAAATATCAAGAAATTACATGACAAGCCGCAAGAATCCATCCACATGACCCACGCTCTAGTAAAGCAAATAGAGAAGCCCAGAAGATCGTTGACTTGCAAGCATTAGCGAAATAATTGCCTGGACACTTCAGCGATTTAAAGAGTGTGACCAAGTTGCATGTGCCTGCACGTAATGCATCGGAGAAAGTTGAAATGCTGAAGAAAATTGAATGTGTCCCTAATCTCGTCCAGAAGCCTCAGAATACAAGCACGAAAACCCCGACCCCTTGAATCCCAAGTAACTGGGGACGCTTGGTGAAAAAGGATAAAAAGGACTTGACATAGCCAATCACCAAAATTCCCCAGAACCAGCATGTGTGCCAGTTGAGACCTGACACCAGTATGGTATCTCCAAAAAAAGGGCCTACTAGATCTGAACATTCCCATGGAGAGAGAAACCAGCATTGATATGTATATACATATCGGAGCTACAAAACTAAAGTGACTTGGCCCCGCAACTAGAAGGAGTGGTGAGAAAGTAGAAGAACTACAAGAATCATTCTATGATGAAATAACCATAAATTATATGCGCACGGGAGAATTCATGAATAGGACAGCAGCAATGTTCATTTTATTTTGCAAAATTTTTTTGCCACAATCATCGATTTTGATCTAGAGCCTCCATTGCTCGTTAAATGTAAGAAAAGAACAAATTGCGAGAATTGAAAAAAGACAATAGAAACTGAATTATTATCTCTGAATAAATAGAGGTGTTCAGGCCTATAAGCAGCACGCCCCCCATGTGCACCCCATAGGGCATAAGTGGGTATTTGATCGAAAGAGAAATGAGAAAAATGAAGTTATAAGATATAGAATAAGTCTTGGAGTTGATTATGAAGAAACCTATTCCCAAGTCATGGGGGGTATTATCTTTGTATATTTAATCTCGATGGTAGTAAATCTAATTTTAGAAATAAAATTGATGGATCTGGTAATAGCATATCATTATGAAAACTTGTATTCAGACATTTATATGAAGCTACCTGAAAGTATCTTTGTACCAAACCAAGATAGAGTAAATGGAAATTTGTACAGTGTAAAACTCAGAAAATCACTATACAGACTTAAGCAATCAAGCAGAATATGTTAGAATCGTTTAAGTGACTTTTTATGTAAGAAAGGCTACACAAACAACGAGGATTGTCCCTATGTATTATACGACGATCTCAGAATGGATTTTATATAATATCAGCGTATGTAGATGATTTGAATATCATCAAAACCCTGAAAGATATAAAGGAAGTAGGCTTGTACCTAGAATCAGAGTTCGAAATGAAAGATTTGGTTAAAACTCAGGGGAGACTCTTCTCGAGCTCACTGTTAAACTTGATCACGAAGATCGAGTACCTAAACAATAAATCCTATAGATGAAGTGAAATTGGGGGGATTGTGCTCTTTTCCTTAACAAGTTTTCTGGAAGTTTCTCAGCCAAGGTTTGTAATGAGGCAATTCATGTAATACAACATTACATGTATTATGTACTCTTTCTCTAAATTTTTTTCACTGGGTTTTTATGGAGTTTTGATGAAGTATGAACGTGTCAAATGAGTACCCAAGAGGGAGTGTTGAGAAACGTGGACTTAAGGCCTTAGCCCATGATGGGCACCTCACCACTTAGTATATATATAGAGGGTTCTAATCATTGTAACATGTACGTAAACAGAGAAAGCATTAAGAAAAAAGTTCCCCTCTCATCTTTGTGTGTTCAATTTATTATTTGCATTATTCTATATTTGATCCATCTCTCCTATCTAGGAGGTATCGTTCGGACTGGACTCGTCAATGAAACAAGATTATCAAGAGAGGTGGAGAAGTGGATAGATTGCTTTGGTTTTGGTGGCTAGGTGGGTACAGCTCCTGCTCCTAGCTTCTTCTTCAAATTTTATGGAGCTGTACCAAACACTCTGCTTCCAAAGATCACCTTGGAGGAAAGATCAAAATGAGTCAACAACTTGGAGCAACCTATGGGAAATTTCTTGTGGGGTGTTAGCCCACCCAAAGTTAAAATACCCCTGGAAGTTCATGGTTATTACCCACAATTGCCACTGGTATACCCCTTTGCTCACCTACCCTATCTCTTGCCAGTCGAGCATCTCATGTGCACGATGGGTCGAGCAAAGGAGAGGGTGAACACGGCGACTTGGAGTGGGCAACCTCGGTGGCTTGCACGGGATCCACCAGCAACGTCGGTGATTTCCACAACGACCACAGAAGACCTCCCCTTCATCTGTTGCTCCCATCAAGGTTAGCTGTCACCCACCTAACCTTTCTTCGCCCTGGCCCCTAACCCTAGTAGCCACCTCCATTGTCGTACCTCTAATCGCCACCGCTTGTGTTTGTCTCGTCGTCCACCAGTGTTGTGGCCTGAATACACCCTACTAATTTTATTTGTTCTCCTATTATTGAAAACTACCAAAAGGAGCTTTGTGTGTGATGGGACCATAGCTGGTACTGGTGTGCATGAATTTGTGTTGGCCAATATGGGCTTACAAGACATGCATGTGCAGCTGACGGGGCCGAGCCATATATGTGTTCGGGTGCATCTCTTTGCAATTGAGCCAGGCGATTAAAATGAGTATGGTTCAATTTCAACAAGAACCGGAAGCCAAGAAGGAGTCAAAGGGAGCATCAGACGTATAAGCAAAAGTGAGAAGTTTTCTTGTTTCCTATAAACTAGAAAAGAGATGGAAAGACAAATCTATTTAAAAGGAAACCAATCCAGGAGATCTGCATGCATACCCAATTATGTTTGTACATGGGAAACAGGAAGCTTTGTTTCGCTCCATGATGCTTTCTTTCTCTCCATAATTTATGGGGCCCACTTGCTGACCAAAATAAGTCAGCATAAGATCAAGATTAAGAGATTGAGTTTGTTTCCTTGAGTCCGTTGTAAAACTGATGGTTTATCAAAAACTAATATGGTTATTTCATTCTATTTAGTACGCAAAGTTCTTTGTGTCGGTTAGTCTAAGTTGTGTATGCTTGTTAGGGTGGGTCAGCTAGGGATGTGTGCATGTGCCTGCCTATAAAAGGCCAAGAGTATGCATCATGTAAAGATAGAGTTGAGTTATGAATTAAAACGTGTGTGTGTATGCATGTGTTCGCCATCAGCCGTTAGCGTTTATCCCTATTCTACCGTGTTCTTATGAATTCCAACTTAAGATTTCATCTTGGCGTGTTGGTCCTTACTGTGGTGTAGGTATTTACTTGCTGATCTTTAATTTCTATTTCTCAATCATGTGCTGTGGTGTGCATGGGAGTAAAATTATCTATCCTACTATGAATTGCATCCCATAATTTGTGCTGCGCATATCTAGCTCGGAATTACCATTGTGAAAGTGTTAGAAATTAGGCCCATATGAGTGTGCGACCCATTTTCTATAATTGCAAACCACATAAGATTTAGTACCATATTATCTAGCCAAGTGGAGGGAAGATAATTTATAAGGTGGAGCCTTTACCACTCCTTCAAATATGTGATAGGGATGGCATGAGTAGGACTTTGATTAAACACACACGTGTGCACACTTGCACACATATTCATGTATTTTCGTATGAAAAATCATGTGACTTGTGACTTATAATGCGCGACGATGCCTTGACGTGGGGTGCCAAATGGCAGACCAAGTCCATATTTTATTTTGCAAACCATACATTTCTCTCTTCTTTTGAACTATCTAGGAACTGATAAACACTGCAAAAATATCGTTATGTGGTTTGATGAGGTAGTTAGTAGTGTTTTATTTATGTTTAATGGTGGCAGTTACTAGTGTGTGATTGCAGTGCCCTCAAAAGGACATGGAGATGTCCAGGAAAAAAAGAATTGCTTCTCCATTTTTCCTTCTCCTCTCTGGATAGTTATGTTTGGTATCAAACTACTTAACCACGCCAGCCTTTCTTCTTGACGTGCACCGGGATGGATGGAAGGTGGGATCTCCGAACCACTAATGCAGAGAGAACTTGCGTGGAACAGCAATAAGGTTTCTGGGCGGTGCACACTTGTGTGACCGCTCACTTCACTGCTTTATATATGTTCTGCACTACATCGAGCCTGCGTTGTTTCTTGTTCTTCATCAGACCCTACTACAAGTTGTTCATGTAATCAATCGACTATGATATAATTATGTTCTTGCATATATTTAAAGTATGATTTGCCTATTGCTGTTAGTTATGAGCTATGCATCACTAGTTATCTACGATAATTGCCTTATAGTAAAATTTAAAATTAAAATATTGCCATATTTCTAACATTCCACAAACCTTATTGTAAGTATTGTTGCAATATAACAATGGCCGGTGCTTCTGATGCTATAAAACCTGAGAGATTTTCTGGTAAGCACTTTTGTAGATGTCAGACTAGAGCCAAGTTTTGGCTCATATCTTTGGGACTGTGGTGAGTTATTCATCCATAGTATCCATTTACAATTAACAACACATGTAGTTCGACAATGCGAACAACACCGCCCTTGGTTGGCATTCTGATCATTTTAGCAGATCAGCTCTATAATGTGTACATGGTCTATATGTTCGCCACATAGTTACGGTATGCATTAGAGTATAAATATGTAGAGGTAGATGCTGATCGCTAGCTATACATGGACTTCGATTTTTTGTATGGATGAACCTAAGTTGATAGTTGGACAAGCTTATGATCTTCAGCTGTTGGTTGGTGAGATTGCACATGGGGTGTGTACTGCCTTCTAAGTTTGTGGCTACATGCATTATTACCAAATTTTTCACTTCTTGACAGGATTTTACCACTAGCTTGAAACACAAGAGTGAAGAGATTTCTGTTGAGAATGTCATTATTGCCCTCTATGTGAAAGAAAAGGCTAGAACAAAAGATGCATCCACCACTTCTTGTCAGAACAATGCTAATATCATAGAGAAAAAGATAGCTAGAAAAGAAGTACAAATTCAATAAACAGAATAAGACAACTAGCTCTAAGAAGAAGCAAATGAGAAAAAGGATTTGAGGGACATCTATCGGACCCCAGAGTGATGAATTCAGATTCTCTGTGTAAATCGCACTAATCCAAGATCAATTAGTGCACACAGCAGTAATTGAGATACATGTCAACCTCAATAACAAATTTTATTAAATAAAAAAGTACGACCTTATGGCTATAGTTTACATAATTAATGCTTATTAGCGAAATAATAAAGGAAAATGATAGCGCAAATAAGTAAATATATAGCGAAACCCAAGAGCCTGCCCATAGACAGAAGACAGTAAGACGCGGTCTACTCGTCCTAGTCCTCACCGTAGTCGAAGCAGTCCTCCTCTAAGTACAGATAGCAAGGGTGAGTGCAAAGTTGTACTCCACAAATTACGTGGGAAATGCAATAATAATGCAAGGCTAACAAAGGATGGCATATATAGTTATTTGAGCGTAAAACATTATTTAAGGAAATACAACATATAGATATGAAATTACTAAATTTTAATACAATAAATAAAGAGAGAAATTTAGGCAAAATAATACCGTTAGCTCAAATACTAACCTAACCACGGGTATCCCACCTAGACTATCTTTCTGAAAAGATTCCATATTTCCATCTTAAACCATTTTATGAAAAATAAAGTCTAATATATGAAAAATAAAGTCTAATTCCATATTTCCATATTTCCCACCTAGACTCAACATGCTCATGACTATGGGCATAGCTATCTAGGATGGTTTATACATTCTGCAGAGATTGTACAACTTTACCTGAAGATATGATTAGCACGTTTGTTAGCCACTACACGCTTCCATAGGCGTGCGACTGAGTAATCATAACAAGGATTTTACAAAGCAAAGTCATCAATCTGGCCACGCCTTCGCTAAGGTTTTACCCTAATAAGAAATCCATCAGATCGGAGCCCCCTCCTATGCCATGTGAGACTTCTTATAGTCTACGCCACGCTAACATTCATTCTATAGCGAGACTCAGGTTGGAACCCACTAATTAGTCAGTCAAGATTGTCTCGTATCAGCCTTGTGGTAGTACGATAGGGCTTTGTAGCAGTAGCTCATAGACCGGTCCTTATTAGTTAGACACTTCCCATATTCTCCTCATGTCTAGCATCCACATTGAGTTACCGAGCAACAACATATGCTAGTGAGCACCTGCCACCTAATCATTTGTCTAAATCTAAACCAAATTTATATTTCATTTTAAAATAGTCCATAGATTTTCTTGACTTACTGAAGTCACAAATACTTTTTAAAAGCTCAACATTTCATGTTAAAAGGTTATCTCAAGCCTAAAGTTATATTTATATAGGTCTAAGCATTTGTAATAAAATTCTCTATCCATACTAATGTACTAACTAGAGTTTTATTCTAGAGTGATAAGGAGTCGAAAATCGCAATATAAAAGGTGTCATAACAATCGGGTATTAACTAAAGTAAAACAAGAATTGAAATACTATGAACAAAATTAAGCAAAGCAATATCGTTTAAAAATAATATAATTTTATTTGCAAACTAGGATCAACATAGTTAAGAAGTTTAACTTGCCTTGCTCCGCTGACTAGTGTGAATCGTGGCAGAAGAATTCCTTAGAATCATCGTAGTATACATGTGAGAATAACCGACCAAATTTAAAGAAACTCCAAATTTTGAAAAGATTGCAGACTTTAATAGATCACGATTTTAGATGAATTTTAAAATTTGAATGGGTCCAATCGGAGTTAGGATAAAGGAGAATGGGTTTCTGGAAGTTTAAACCCCAAAGAAATTAAAAAACTAGAATTTCTAGAATTATTTTTATACTGGAAATCAAGATTATGATGTCAGTAGGGAAATTACGTTTTTGGCCAAATTAATATCTAAAGAAAATTCAAGATTATGATGCAAAGATGATGTCAGCGAGAATTTAAATATTTTGGAACTGTTGGTGACATGTGGGCCCGGGGTGGTGGACTGGGTCCATGGACCAACGGGTGGCTAAGGTGGCAAGATGGACAGGCATCGCGGCTGTGGAGTTGATGTGGCAGCTACATCAGCCCATGTGGCTGCCACCTGGTTGCCACGTCGGCTCGCATGCCGACATGGCTCGCTGGCCAGCGATGGCGCACATGTCCCGATGTTTGCCAGCGATTTCCAGGGGTAGTGGCGATCGGCGAGACGCCCGCAAGAGAGAGGAGACATGGGGAATGCAATGGCACAAATAGTTTTTACCATAGAAGAGTGGAAGGCGGTTGGCGACAACGAAGGGTGGCAGCGCGGCTTGGTCGTTGACGACGGTGGCGTTTTGATCGTCCTTATTGACAAGGGTGAGGTGGATTGTGATCACACGGGCATGGTGGTGTAGCTCAAGCATGGTTGGAGTGATGGGAATTTGTCACCGAAGAGCTCGACAGTGCTTGAACCAATGGTGCACAGCACTACGGCGGCTAAGGACTCGGGTGGAGGAATTAGGCGGGGGCTCTAAGGTGCAGGATAGTGAGAAGTATAGGGGGTATTTATAACCTAGTAGAGGCGCAAAACATTGGCAAATCCTTGCTAGGAATATCAGGAAGTCGGTGGCCAACTCGGGGATAAGGGAGCTGCTCAGTGCGAAGAAGGGGGGAGTGGGTGCGGTGGTGTAGAAGAGAGAGAAGGGGGCGGAGGTAGTTGAGAAGGGAGGGAGGCGATGGACAGATGGGACCGAAACAGCCATGGTGGCACGGCTGGAGAGAAGAGGGGAGGCGGTGTGAGGAAGAAGATTGGGAGGGGAAGAGAGGGGTTGACGGGTGGCCGTGGCCATGGATGGAGGGCACGTAGCTGCTTGATGAATTCGGGTCGTCGCATGGACAGAGAGAGAGAGAGAGAGAGAGTGGTGGGGATAGGCCGATGTGGGGTAAGGATGGATTTGGGTCGTCCACTCGTCGGCCTGGGAGAGAGGCAGGGAAATTAATTTTAAAAGTTTTGTTTTGACTTTTCAGAAACTTCAAAAAATAATTAGAAGGCCTAGAAAATAGTACAAAACTTCAATTAAATCCTAAAATTTCCTAAAATTTCTATAAATTACAAGAAACTTAAAAAATAAAATAAACTTAATTTGACCATAATTACACATAATGTTTATTAGATTTTACTCTAGACCAAAATAATAAGAGGAAAAATAAATTCTAGGAAAATCCAATAAATTTAAAATAAAATTTTGCGATGTCACAATCATACCCCCTTAAGAAAATTTCAACCTCAAGATTTGGACGGGCTAGCAAAGAAGACAGAGATAGTTGGCTTTCAGTTCATCCCCTCGCTCCCCAGTGACTTCATCCACTACATGGTTGTTCTATTGCGCCTTGCAAAAACCAATGATTTTTCTTCTAGTTTGATATTCTGCCGTCTTAAGGATTTAGATTGGCTACTCCCGGTAGATAAGATCCTCTTGAAGATCAAGAGTCTCGAGTGCTTGAAGACACATCTTTAGTTGAGACACATGAAAGGCACCATGTACTTTGGTCATGGTTGGCAGCAACTCTAACTAGTACGTGACATCTCTTCTATGGCTCAGTTTCTTGAATGATCCCATGAACCTTGGTACAAGCTTTCTGTTAGTTTCAAACCTCTTGACTCCTCTATGTGGGGATACCCAAAGGTAAACGAAGTCACATACTTCGAAAGTCAAGTCTCGGCAATGATTGTTAGCATTGCTTTTCTATTGAGACTAGGCTATTTTTAATGTATTCTTGATTTTTTTGATTTTCTCTTTGAAGTCTTGAAGTTGATTGGGTCCGGGGTCTTGAGATTCTTCTGTACTAATGGAAAACAGATCGCATACTTCTATTTTTGGTGATGGCCTTGTCGATATAAAGCTTACTTTAAAGAAGATTGTCCACTTAATGTAAGTGTATCATGCTCCTACAATAAATAAGAACCTCATTAGTGGTTCTATTGAGACTAGGCTATTTTTAATGTATTCTTGATTTTTCTGATTTTCTCTTTGAAGTCTTGAAGTTGATTGGGTCCGGGGTCTTGAGATTCTTCTGTACTAATGGAAAACAGATCGCATACTTCTATTTTTGTTATGGCCTTGTCGATATAAAGCTTACTTTAAAGAAGATTGTCCACTTAATGTAAGTGTATCATGCTCCTACAATAAATAAGAACCTCATTAGTGGTCTGTCCTGTGCAATATAAGCTAGTCTTGAAGTCAAATAAAGTTGTAATGTTTAAGTTCAAGAACTTTATTGGTAAAGGCTATGAGAGTGGAGGTTTGTTCCATCCAAGTACTTTAGAATCTTGTTGTAATCTAAATGTTGCAAATGGTTTAAATAAAATGTGAGGCTAATATTTGGCATTCTCACTTCTGCCATATTGGTTTTAATAGTATTGTTAGAATATCTAAATGAGATTTAATTCTAAAATATGAAATTATCAAAAGATCAAAGTGCCAATCATGTGTACAAGAAAAGTAACCTCAAAAATCCTATAAAACTTTAAACTACTTTAAGACTTACAAGGCCGAGGTTAAGAATCAACTAGAGAGGAAAAATAAAAAGACCGAGGTCTGATCATAGAAGAGAATACATCTCTCACGAATTCTTCTAATTCTGTTCTGAGCATGGAATAGTCTATGAATTTACACCACCATATTCACCTCAATCAAACATGACAGTTGAGAGAAAAAAATCGGACACTAATAGACTTGATTAATGCCATATTAGAGAGTGCTGGTATGCCTAAGGCATTGTGAGAGGAAGTTATATTGATAGCAACTTTCATCATAAACAGAGTAGTCACTAAAAAGAGTGAGATTACTCCATATAAGGGATGTAACGGGAGAAAACCTCGTATCAATTTTCTATAAACTTGGGAGTGTTTGGTAAAAATCAATATACCATTATAGAAAAATAGAATACTTGAACCTAAAACAATCTACTGTGTTTTTCTAGGATATGCTAATAATAGCACAACCTATAGATTTTTAGTAGTTATTGTTAACACAATAATATAGTCTACAGATGCATCATTCTTTCATGATATTTATTCTATGAGAGTTGGGGGAGTACTTCATGAACTGAAAATACTGAAAGTGAGAATAATCAAACTTTTGAATTTCCCACCGTTTCTGAACAAATATGTGATATCCTTGAGGTGGATAATAATCTAGTAGAAGATGCTCCTCATAGGAGCAAGGGACAAAGGGTTAAGAAAACCTTTAGTGATGACTTTATTGTATACCTCGTGGATGATGTACCAAAGACTCTTTCAAAGGCTTATGAATCTCCTAATGCTGATTATTGAAAAGAGGCAGTCCATAGCAAGATGGACTTTATTATGGCTAAGGTTGTCAATTGTGATCCTGAATTGGATCGGAGACACTCTGGTAGGATCTTATTCTAGAATCGAATCGTAGAATCTAAGATCCTACCTGATTCTACCAAAAACATATTTATTCTAATTACAGCGTATTCCAAGAGTGATGTGTGTGTTTCTTTGGTCATTTGGCATCTAATTTGATTAATAAATATTCTTAGTCATGACTAGAATCATGGTTTAAATTCTATATCATTGTGAGCTGCGACTAGAAGAGTGATATTATCAATATTACCACAGTCTAATCATTTTACATAAAAAGTAAAATGAATAGATAATCAAAATTAATTTTTATTATTCAAAACCTTTGAATCTTAATATCTAAATTATTAACTACTTAGTATTTAACATACAACTTGAATTGAGAGATAGGACATAATCAAATACCTAGTCTTTCATAATCTTAGATGATACATGATTCCACTGCGATTCTACATAATTTTATGACTAGGATCGCGATTCTACCAGGTATGACTCAAGATGCGATTTGAGTCGTATTGGTTTCATGGGATCGTAGAATTATGTGATTCTATAACTAGAATCACGATTTTAACAATCTTGATTATAGCTAATGGGACTTATAAGATCACTGATCATCCTAATGGGTTCAAACATGTAGGGTGTAAATAGGTCTTCAAAAAGAAACTAAGGCCTGATGGTACTATTGAGAAGTACAAAGCAAAACTTGTGGTTAAGAGTTACACCCTGAAAGTGGGAAAATATTTCTTTAATACCTATTCTCCTTGCATTAGCATATTTCTATGGTCTACATATCCCATTAAATAGACATGAAGACAATTTTTCTTAATGGAGAGTTAGAGAAAAAAAATCTATATGGATCAACTAGATGGTTTTATGATTTCTAGGTAAGAAAATATGGTTAGCAAATTATTGAATCCTTGTATAGCCTAAAGTAAGCACTTAAATCTTTGGCATCCGCTGGTTTTGCTGTGAATGAAGTTGATAAATATATATATTACTGTTATGGTGGGAGTTGTAGGGGTGGCCCCCACCTAACCCAACTAGCCTGTGGGAAGGCATAGATATCGATTGAGACAGTAATAAGACATGTGTAGTGGCATAGGTGCCCTCCGGAGGAGACTCGATGTAAGGTTACGAGTGTAAACCTCCTTGCGCAGTGCACGGATATATATATGTGTGATATCAACTCTTGGGAGAGGCCAAGAGGTCATTTGCTCACCTAACTCTCTACTACCATACCTCTCTCTCTCTGTTTGGTCTGTAGCCACAACAGTTGGCGCCGTCCGTGGGGACAACGGAAGCAAGAAGACCTCAAGAAGGATGGCACCAACATCATTGGTGGCCGTGGGAGTGAACGACAACACTCATGATGCAGCTGTCGACCACAACCCCGCCTTCGCCGACGCAGCTGTCGACCCCAACCCCGCCTTCGCCGACGGAGCAGTCGACCCCAACCCCGCCTTCGCCAACACAGTGGTCGACTCCAGCCCCGCCATCGCCGGCGTCGACCCCAACCCCGCCATCGCCGGCGTCGACTCCAACCCCGCCTTCGCCGACGCAACAGTCGACCCCAACCCGCTTCGCTGATGCGCGATCGACCCCAACCCGCCGCCGACGCGGCGATCGACCCCAACCCGCCTTCGCGACGCAGCGATCGACCCCAACCGCGCCAAGCGTTGGTCGACTCCAGCCCCGCCATTGCCGGCGTCGATTCCAATCCCGCCGTCGCCGACGCCGGCTTTGACCCCGCCGGCTACCACAGTGATGGGGACGGGGTCCCGATCTGTAACAGCCCAGCTGTTTTTGCCAAAAAAAATCATTTAACTTGATTTAAAAATAAAACAATTGCTTTTGCTTTCTTAAGTCTGAAAATTCTAATTTCGTAAACTTTTGTTTTAAAAGAAGCTTGTGTTGTGAAAAATAATTTAAAAAGAAAAGTATATGCTAGTATATATGTATAAAAACCAATCCAATTTAATTAATTGGATTTTCTGGAGTTTAATTGGCTTTTCCTGGATTTTATTCCAAGCCCTGATTTGAGAAAATCAAAAATCTTATTTCATAAAGGCCAAAATGAACTTACTACATTTCATGAAAGTCAAAATAAATGTATTTCATTTTCCTAAAGTCAAATCTGTAATTTTATAATTTTCAAAAATTTGTAAAGATTTTAAAACTCCCTTTCTAAGTTGATTTGTGTTTCTGAAGAATCTATTTACAAAAATAGGTTGAAATTATTTTTATTAAATAAAAAATCATTCCAGATGGTTCTCTGAATTTTTCTGGAATTTTTAAAATTTATTTGGTATTTTTCTGAGATTTTTAAAGCTTCCTAGTATTTCTGAAAATAAAAAAGGAAATAAAAACTCAAAACCTCCTCTCGGGCTGACACGTGGCGGCATAAGCTCAAATCCCCCGCCGCCCGGTCGAATCGCAGCCGTCCGCCGTTTCCCCCTCTCTCCCTGGCCGCCAGTTGTCGCGCATCGGACCGTCCCCTCGCCCGCCCGAGCTAATCCCCGCCGCTCCCCGCGACTTACCGCTTCGCCCGCTTCGTTCTCCCCTCTGATCGACGCGTGGCTTAATCCGCGCCGTCCGCTGTTGCCGTACTCAATCGCATCCGCTCCCTCCCACTTAATGCACCAATCGGCTCGGATTCTCTCTCGGTTGCCGGATTGAATCGTGACCGCTCCCGGTAACTTACCGGTTCGCTAGATCCAGCGGCCCCGCGCCCTCCCCCTTGCCACCTGTCGCGCATCCGAGCCACCGCCTCCCCCTTTCTCTCCTTTCCTCTCTCGCCGACATGCGGGACCGGCCTGTCAGGTCCTTCGTCCCCGCCCGGTTCCTTCTTCCTCACGCGATCACCGCCGCTGCCGCCGCCATTACTCCGAAAATCGAAGCTTTAATGGCTTCGGTTTCTTGCCGAATTATTCCCCCGCGCCACTGCACATTCAATTAGCCGCCTCCCCGCGTCCGTTTCTGGCGTTATCCCCCCAATTACGCCCTCCTTCGGTGTCGCGTTAATCCTCCCCTCTCCGGTGAATTTTGCGCGGCCGTTACCCCCCTCCTCGGCCTATAAAAGGACCTCCCTGAGGTTCCTCTACCCACACCGCCACTCCCCGTGCCCCCAATTCGCAAAAACTATGGCCAGAGCCCCCCCTTCGCTCGCTTTAGTCCATCGGCCTCCAGCAGCTTCGACGAGCAATCGCCGCCGCCTCGGGCTCCCCCGCGCCCCGCCAGCACCTCTCCGACGCTGCTTGTGCCCCGGCGGTCCTCGACGACCACCTCCCCGGGCACGTGCGCCGCCGGAGCTCCTCCGCCGCCGTTAGGTCCTCTCCGACCGTCGCCCCTCTCCGCCGATCTTCAGCTCTGGTCCTCCTCGAACTCCGCACAAGGTACCAGTGAAGTCCCCTCGCTCCCCTCTTCGTTTTGATGCCCTCGGCCGGCGCCGCCGCCCGCCGGAGCGCCGGCGACCCTCGGTCCCCGTGCACCACCGCCGGCCGCTCGCCCCGTCAGCCGTCGGGTCGAGGTGGCAGCAGGCGTGGCCGCCAGTTGGGCACCACGTCAGCGCCACCCGAGCGCCCCGTCGCCCCCCTCGCGCGCATGCCGCCATGTCGGCACGTTGCCGTGACGTGGCAGCCGCGTGGCAACCACGTGGTGCCAAGTGGCAGCCACGTGGCGCCCCGTCAGCGCCATCCCGCTCCCCGCGCGCCCGCCTGCCACCTCACCTCATCCTCGGGTCCATGGACTCGGTCCATAACACCCGGGCCCCACCTGTCAGCCTCTCCTCGAATATATTAATCCTAGGGCTGACGTCATAATTATTCTTTTCCTTTAGAAAGATAATTCAGCCTGACGTCATAAAGCCGTTTTCGGTTTAAAAATAAATCCAGAAAATAACCTTTTTCTTTAATTTGTATTTCAAACTTTGAAAAGCCATAACTTTTGCATTTTAACTCCAAATTGACCCATTCAAATTTCTAAATTTTTCTAAAATCATGAACTTTCCATTTTTGGAATAATTTTGAAAATTTGAATTTATTTAAATTTTGTTTGATTATAATTTGGTAATCCCAAAATTTAAATTAAAAGTTCCAATTCTTGTAAAACCTCATTTTCCTTTCCAAAAATTTGTTAGTCCACATCCAAAAATTCAAATTTATGCCTCCCAGTATATTTTATAATTTTTGGAGTTTAATTGGATTTTAGTTGAATCTTGTTTTTGTTTCTTTTGTTGTGGTTCTTCGCGTTAGATTTTGACGATTCCGGAGAGATCAACTTCGACGATTCACAGCAAAACTTCAATCCAGGCAAGTTACACCTTTGACCATGTTGAACCTAATATTTTAAATGTATTTATATTGTTTTACTGTATATGCATGCGTATCTTTACTCAAATATAATTCAAATTTGTTTTAAATTTAGTTATACCCATAATCCTTTGATTATAGCCCAATTTGAATCTCGAATTCCTATACCTTGTCACCCTAGCTAACAACTAGTTAGTACTGTAGTATTGGCTAGAAAGTTTTATAGCAATGCTTAGCCTGGCTTAGTATAACTTTAGGTGGGATCAAATCTCTCTCATGAAATGACAATTTGAAAATGAGTTCTTGACTTCGGTGAGTCAGGGATGGTTTGTGAAAATGGTTTTAAAAACAAAAATAGAAACTTATGATTTGGAGTTAGGCTAATGGATAGGTGGTGGGTGCCGGCATGCCTCGTGTTTGGTGACACCTGGTTGATTGTCGTGCATGTGGGTATGTGGATCGAGCCTAAGTCAAATTAAGGACCGGTCTGTGAGCTACTGTTGCAAAGCCACATCGTACTACCACAAGGCGGTATGGAGCGATCTGGTGACTAATTTGTGAGGTCCCAACTTTGGTCTCGCTATAGGTTGAATGTGAGCGTGGCATAGGCCATGGGAAGTCTCACACGGCACAAGAGGGGGCTCCAACTTGTGGATTCAAGTTGTGGTGAAACCTTAGCGGCGGCGTGACGAAGTTGAAGGCTTAGCATTGTAAAGGCCTTATTATGATTTCTCAGTCGCACGCCTATGGAAGCGCGTAGTGTCCGACAATATGAGATAATCATATCTTGTGGGTAAAGTCGTATAACCTCTGCGAGTGTATAATCTATCTGGATAGCCGTGCCTACTGGTTATGGGCAAGTGAGTAAAGTTTTTCATGGATTAGACTTTGGTTTTAAAAATGGTTTCGAAAAGGCTTATGGATGGATGGATGGAATCCATGACCAGTGGGATACCTGTGAATAAGTTGGTGTTTGGTCGGAGCCTGCACTAACAAAATGAATCCATAAGAGATTTTGAAAAGCATATGGATAGATGGAATCCATGTGAAAACTTTTGAAAAGATGGACCAGGTGGGATACCTGTGACTAGGTTAGTGTTTGGTCGGAGCCTGCACTAACGATATTATTTTGTTAAATTATTATTTCTATCTACTGTATTAACAATTCAGCTTTTGCACTTATGCTATTGTATTTAAATTCAATACTGTTTTCGCACAAATAACCTTATTAAGCCTTCCTTTGTTATCCCTATGCATGCATTCACTCTGTTAAAACTCCTGGTGTAACTTGCGTAAGTACTTTATGTGCTTACCTTGGGAGTACTTTATGTGCTCACCTTGCTAAAATCTGTTGCCAGGGGATGACGTCAACAACTTCGGTGAGGATGGTGACGACTAGGCGGCGTCTTACAGTCATTCGCCTGTGGGCAGGCAGGATGGGCTGTACCTCTACGCTTTATTTCTTCCGCTGTTTTATTTTGTTGGCCTTGAGCCTTTACTTGTAAACCTTGGCCTTCAGGCCCGTTTAATAAAGTGGGATCGTTTTGCATGATATGTATCCCTGTTGACCCTGTGTGCACTAGCTTTCCCTGGGATAGTGCGATTTACACAGAGGGATTTGGAGTTGTTGCTCCAGGTCCCGACACGATCTTCCAACAGGTTCTGGATATGTTCGATTTGGTGGAGGCGCGACACAAATCGATCCGGCTTCCGAACAACACGTTCCGAACCCCGCAATCGCAGCACCACGTCTCCTCAGGTTATCAACCGTGAGCTGCCCGGTTGACCTCGCCAAGAAGGCTAATCCTCGCCTACGAATCGAAGAACACAAGCAAGAACAAGGAAGAACACAACGAAATTGCAGATGTATTGGTTTAGCACTCGAAAATTGGGGTCTCACAAACCGATGAACGGCGAAACTGTTCAAGACAGAATTAATCTAAGCAAAACCCAACCCGAATGGTGGGGGTGGCGGCTGTATATAAAGGAGTGAGGGGCGTGCAAAACCCCTGGATACGCCCTAATGGGCTCCAACATGATACAAAGCCGAACGGCCCAAAATACGGTGGCGCAACACCCTGACAGATTCTGAACATCCACTTGTTTTGATGATTCCCATTGACTCAGAAGGAATTTTGATATGGGACTAGAGCCATTGGAAAGGTCTCCTTCTCAGCTTTCTATACATATGTGGAACGTCCAAAACGGAGTCCGTATGCGTCCTGGGCATCTGTTTTACTGCAGGCTGGTCCTGAAGGCCGAGGCAGACGCGAACTCGAGTTGGACTGGGCCTCCGGCTTGACTTGGAAGTCCTTGCTGGTCTTCTCCGCCTCCACACCTCTCTCCATGTACTTCATGACCCTCTCCAATGTTCCTAAGCAAGATAACATCATTAGGTAGCAATCTATTCTCAAAACTATAAAAAGGATCGCTTAAGAACGAGCTCACCTCTAGATTTAATTGTCGCATGCGAGCTCGGGTCATTGGACCTTGCATAACAGTTGGAGGATCAGCGGTTGCATACGAAGTAGTGATGTCCTCATCATCCTCCCCCTCTTGAAGTGGAGTCGTCCTCGACTCAAACTCATCTTTTTCTCCCAAGTATGGCTTCAAATCTGCAATGTTAAAGGTGGGACTAACCCCGAACTCGGGTGGCAACTCAAGTTTATATGCATTATCATTTATTTTCTCAATTATCTTAAAAGGTCCAACAGCTCTAGGCATCAATTTTGACTTTCTTAACTCTGGAAATCTATCCTTTCGCAAGTGCAACCAAACAAAATCACCCGGTTCAAGTTTAACTTCCTTTCTACCTTTACTACCAACAATCCTATATTTTTCATTCATCTTTTCAATGTTTGCCTTAGTAGTCTCATGCATTTTGACAATAAAATCAGCACGCTCCTTAGCACCATTATCAACTCTCTCACTAGTAGGCAAAGGTAAAATATCAATAGGGGCATGGGGATTGAATCCATACACTACCTGAAAAGGACTTACCTTGGTGGTGGAGTGTTCCGCTCGATTATATGCGAACTCAACATGTGGCAAACACTCTTCCCACAGCTTCAAATTGTTCTTCAAAACAGCTCTCAACATGGTAGACAATGTGCGGTTCACCACCTCGGTTTGGCCATCAGTTTGTGGGTGACATGTTGTAGAGAACAACAACTTTGTACCCAACTTGTTCCATAGAGTACGCCAAAAATGACTCAAGAACTTGGCGTCACGATCTGAAACAATAGTAGAAGACATACCATGCAAACGAACTATCTCTTTGAAAAAAAGGTCAGCAATATGAACGACATCATCGGTTTTATGACATGGTATAAAGTGAGCCATCTTAGAAAAACGATCCACAACAACAAAAATGCTATCCCTTCCCCTCTTAGTCCTGGGCAATCCTAAAACAAAGTCCATAGAAATATCTTCCCACGGAATAGAAGGAACAGGAAGAGACATATATAAACCATGTGGATTCAAGCGGGACTTAGCTTTTTGACATGTCGTGCAGCGAGCCACAAACCGCTCAACATCTCACCTCATCTTTGGCCAAAAGAAGTGTGCGACCAGAACGTCCTCCGTCTTCTTAGCACCAAAATGTCCCATCAAACCACCTCCATGCGCCTCCTGCAATAACAAAAGACGAACGGATCCAACTGGAATGCATAGGCGGTTAGCTCTAAACAAGAACCCATCATTGATCATGAATTTATTCCATGCTTGTCCCTCTTTACAATGCAACAACACATCCTTAAAATCAGCATCAAAAGCATATTGTCCTTTAATGGTTTCAAGACCAAAAATGCGAAAATCAAGTTGAGACAACATGGTATAGCGTCGAGACAAAGCATCAGCAATCACATTATCCTTCCCTTTCTTGTGTTTAATGACATAAGGAAAAGATTCAATAAATTCAACCCACTTAGCATGTCTACGATTCAAATTGGTTTGACTACGAATATGCTTAAGTGATTCATGATCGGAATGAATAACAAATTCTTTAGGCCATAAATAGTGTTGCCACGTCTCTAAAGAACGAACAAATGCATACAATTCTTTATCATACGTGAAATAATTAAGAGTATGACCATTCAATTTTTCACTAAAGTAGGCAACAGGTTTGCCTTCTTGTATCAAAACACCATCAATACCAATTCCGCTAGCATCACATTCCAGCTTAAAAGTCTTACCAAAATCCGGAAGTTGGAGCAATGGTGCGTGTGTAAGCTTGTCCTTTAAAAGATTTAAGGACTCCTCTTGTGATGGCCCCCAATGGAACACGACTCCCTTCTTTGTCAACTCAATCAACGGTGTCGCAATGGTGCTGAATTCCTTGACAAAGCGGCGATAAAATCCTGCGAGGCCAAGAAAACTCCGCACTTGGGAGACCGTCGTGGGCATGGGCCAACTCCATATCGCCTCCACCTTGGCTCTATCAACCTCAATTCCCTGTGGAGTCACAACATAGCCAAGAAAAGAGACTCTATCCGTGCAAAAGGTGCACTTCTCAAGGTTACCAAACAAACGTGCATCTCTCAAAGCATTAAAAACAGCACGTAAGTGATTCAAATGTTCATCCATGGACTTGCTATAAATCAAGATATCATCAAAGTAAACGACCACAAATTTGACAATGAAAGGACGTAAAACCTCGTTCATTAATCTCAAAAAAGTGCTAGGTACATTAGTTAACCCAAAAGGCATGACTAACCACTCATACAAGCCGAACTTAGTTTTAAAAACAGTTTTCCATTCATCGCCAAGTTTCATTCTTATTTGGTGATATCCACTACGCAAGTCAATCTTTATGAAAATTATAGCACCACACAACTCATCAAGCATGTCGTCTAGCCTAGGAATAGGATGACGATACCTTATAGTAATGTTGTTAATGGCTCTACAGTCTACACACATACGCCAAGAACCATCTTTTTTGGGAACCAAAAGAACAGGAACAGCACAAGGACTAAGTCTCTCACGTACGTACCCACGGTCCAAAAGATCTTGGACTTGTCGCTGAATCTCCTTAGTCTCTTCGGGATTGGTCCTGTATGCCGCACGGTTTGGCAAACTCGCTTCAGGGATCAAGTCAATCTGGTGCTCAATCCCTCGAATGGGTGGAAGTCACGGAGGTATCTCATCGGAAAAACATCTCTAAACTCCCGCAAAGGTTAGTAGCGAGAGCGATGTCGAGACCCGAATTTGCAAATTCGGTCTCTCAGTGTGAACTGCACTAGTCCAGGATCACGCTAGTGCACACAGTCAAACATAGATGTCATCACAGTCATACACACGATAATAATAAAGGAGAACTCGGATATCGATAAAATATCAAAGGTACGACCTTATGGCCAATCTTACAATATCTCTAGCCGGAAGGGCTTAACAAAAATAGCAGCGGAAATCCAAAATAAAACGTAGCAGCCAATCGACAAGCCACAGGCTATCGAGTGGAGAACGAAGCCTAATCCGTGAAGTCGTCGTAGTACTCTCCTTCTGGAACCTCCTGCTGATAGTACTCCTCTCCCTCAACTGAGCAACATAGGCGTAAAGCCGTGAGTACATTGGTACTCAGCAAGTCGTTTGTAACAAATGAATGCAATATAATATGCAAGGCTTACCAAAGGAAGGCTGAAAGGTTAATTTGCATAAAGGCATTTCTCAATGAAATATACTAAATAACTTGAAAGTGAAAGTTAACTGAAAACAGTAATAATGAATAATCAAAGAAATAAACATGAACCACTGGTGAACACCAATTCACAAGTTAAACCAACAGTGAACTACCTGTCCACCCCCAACATAAACCACCAAGTTATAAGTGAAGACACTAACCCTCGTGTGAAATCCCCGAGCAATGTCCATAATCGAGGACGCGACTATTCGAATAGTTTTACACTCTGCAGAGGTTGCACAAATGTACCCACACGATGTGATTAGCCTAGGCCTAAGGTAATCACAACAAGGTCTTTACAATGCTCTACCTCAACTCAACCCTGCCCGCTAGGGTTTCGTATCACACCCCCCTTGCGCCACATGGAAATCAGCAACCATGTTCATCACAATGGCAGAATTAAAATTGAGGTATTACAAATTAATCAATCAGGTCCATCCCATAATAGACATGTGGCTTGCACGATTAAGCTCAGATCAATGACGCACAAAGTTAAGTCCTTAATATTACCCGGGCGAGGCTACCACATCCCCAAAGTGCAACTGCACCTCCCCCTTTACTACACGATCACTCGCCCGAGTGAAACACCAATTTGTATAGCCAAGTCAACGTCACACCAATGACGTGGCACAAATTTTAATACATGTGGCACCAACCACAGTTCCATATGTCATTATGTCAAGTTAATAATTAACAGGTGCTGATGAGATCAATCGTAAAATATAAGCTAGCTAAGCAGTCTAATCGTACCAACCCATGTGACAAATAATCTAGCATCACTAGTAAATTTCCCAACCTATGGTGACAATGGCATCATGGCATTCCAACATATCAAAGGGCGGGTAAACTCAAATAGGACGATAACTACCAGTTACAACGGTTGAATAAAAGTAGCGATGCAATGTAATTTAAAACAAAATAAATAAATAATAGGTTGCATACTGGGTTCAATATGATCAAAGGACACGACTTGCCTTGGTTATGCTCAGCGGGGTACTCCTGATCTTCGGGCGCGAAACTTGCTCCTCCGGAATCCGAATCTAACGAGAGAGAAAACGACCGAAAATAAAGAAATACATAAAATGACAAGCAAATAAACTCCAAAATTCACAAAACTAGAACCAACAGCTAGATCTCGATTTTAGATGAATTTAGAAAAAAGAACGGGGTCAATCGGAGCTAGGACGGAGGAGAACGGGCTCTCGAAAAATTAAATCTAAAGAAAATCAGGATAAATCGGAAAAGTCAGCATCTTTGTGGACCGAGCGCCGCGGAGACGCGTCCACGGTTGACGATCCACCAAGCGATGCACGGGGGGCAGCGGTGACGCGGCGCTGGGCTAACGTGGCGGCGGCATGCCGCCACGTGTCACCGGCCGGCGTGGCGGTGGCGTGGTGCCACGTGGCTCGGGGGACGGCTCGGGCTGACGTGGCATGTCCACGTGGCATGGCACGTCAGCTAGGGCTGACGTGGCCTAGGGCTGACGCGGCGCGGGCGGCGGCGGCGAGATCCGGCGGCCGCGAGGCGACCTGCGGCTGGATCGAGCCGCCGGCTCGAATCGGCAGCAGCAGCGGCGATGCGCGCGCGAGGGAGCGGGCGGCGGGGATCAAGCGCGGCGCGCGATCGGGCGGCCGAGGCAGCGGTGAGTGCGAAGCGGCGAAGCGGCTGGTGCGGCGCGTGTCGCGCGATCTTGCGACGCGTGGCGAGCGGCGGATCGGCGGCGTGGAGAGCGGGCGCGCGGAAACCGTCTGTGCGGCGCGGGCGCGGGATGGGCGGCAGCGTGGCGGGAGGAGGATCGGGCGGCGGGAGAATTTCTTTTCTTTAATTTTTGAAATTCAAATAAACTTCGAGGCTCTAGAAAATAGCAAATAAATCCCAAAATTCACCAAAAATACCAGAAAATTCCTTGAGACCTGAAGAATCCAAATAAAATATTTCCAGCTTATGTTAATGTTTATTTTATTCATATTAAATCTTTCAAAATTCTAAAAATTCATTTGAAGCTTCAATTAAATTCAGAAAATTCCAGGCTTTAAAAATCTCAGAAAAACAGGATGTTACAAACCTTACCCCCTTAAACAAGATCTCGACTCCGAGATCTGGGCCAACTAAGAGAATAGGTTCGGGAACTCTGCTCTGAGATCCTCCTCGCGCTCCCAGGTGGATTTCTCCTCGGAATGGTTGCTCCACTGCAGCTTGCAAAAACGGACCACTTTATTCCGGGTGACTCGCTCTGACACTTCCAAGACTTTGACTGGATGTTCCTTGCATGACAGATCCTCCTGCAGGTCAACGGCCTCAACTGGCACAACCTCCTCTGGTACACGCAAGCACTTCTTCAGCTGGGACACATGGAAAACGTCATGTACCCCATCAAGGGCGCAGTAACTCAAGCGATAAGCAACCTCTCTCCTGCGTTTCAGAATCCTGAACGGACCAACATACCTTGGCGCAAGCTTCCCTTTTTGCTGAAACCTCTTCACACCCTTGAATGGTGTGATCCTGAGATATACAAAATCATCTGGCTCAAAACTCATCTCTCGGCGTCTGGTATCTGCATAGCTCTTCTGTCTGGCTTGGGCAGTTTTCAACCTTTCCTGAATCAATCGGACCTTATCCTCAGCTTCTTTCAAGCGATGCGGACCAAAGACTGTCCTTCCCTGTCTCTTTCCAATTGAGAGGGTCTGCATTTCTGCCATACAATGCCTCAAGCGGTGACATCTCGCAAACGGCACGATAATCTGTTGTTGTATGAGAACTCGCAAAGGCAAACAAGCTGTCCCACTTGGACCCATAATCCAGTACACATGCCCTCAACATGTCTTCCAAAATCTGATTTACTCGCTCATCGACCATCCATGCAGGGTGATATGTCTGTCTTGAAGTTCAGGTGAGTTCCCATAGCCTTATGGAAACTACCCCAAAAACGAGAGGTAAACTGCAATCCACGATCTGACACAATCTTCTTGGGCACGCCATGCAAACTGACAATCCTGGACATATATAGCTCTGCCAATCTGTCACCACTGTAGGTTGTCTTAACTGGAATGAAATGAGCAACCTTGGTCAATCGGTCCACGATGACCCAAATCGAATCATAGCCCTCTTTGGTCTTAGGCAGACCGACTATGAAGTCCATACCAATTTCTTCCCACTTCCACTCGGGAACTTTCAATGGCTGTAGTAAACCTGCAGGTCTCTGATGCTCTGCCTTTACTCTCTGACAAACATCACAAGGGGCTACATACTCAGCGATCTCACGCTTCATGCTTAGCCACCAATACTTATCCTTAATATCCTGGTACATCTTGGTACTGCCTGGATGAATCGAATACAACGACTTATGAGCCTCTTTTAACAACACATCATTTAGCTCTTGCTTACTGGGCACACACAAACGCTGCTTGAACCACAAGATTCCCGGGTCATCCACTGAAAATCCTGACTCTTTACCTTCACTTAAGTTCTTTACGATCCATTGAAATGCCTCATCATCCGACCGAGCCCGCGAATCGACCATCAAAGTAATTTGCATCTCCATAGCTGCCAAAAATCCTGACTCAACCAACTCAAGGCTAAGCTTCTGAAATTCCTCATGCAACGCTGGCTGACTCTCTCGAATCATCACTGAATTGCAGTATACCTTTCTGTTCAAGGCATCTGCAACAACATTAGCTTTCCCAGGATGATAATGTATGCCAACATTATAATCCTTTATCAGCTCTAACCACCTCCTCTGCCTGAGGTTAAGCTCGGACTGGGTAAAGATGTATTTCAGACTCTTATGATCCGTGTAAACCTCGCATCTGTTACCCATCAGATAATGATGCCAAATCTTTAAAGCATGCACTACGGCTGCTAGCTCCAAATCATGAGTAGGGTAGTTTTCCTCATGCGGTCTCAACTGGCGTGAGGCATAAGCTACCACTCTCTTGTCTTGCATCAAGACACAACCCAAACCTTTGCGAGAGGCATCGCAATATATCTCAAAATCCTTATTAATATCAGGCAACACAAGCACTAGGGCTGTGGTCAAACTCTTCTTAAGTTTCTGAAAACTTTTCTCACACTCTGGCGTCCAAGTGAACTTCTTTTCCTTTTTAAGCAACTGCGTGAGGGGTCTGGCTACACTGGAGAATCCCTCAATGAAGCGACGGTAATATCCTGCCATACCCAGAAAACTCCTGATCTGGGTAACTGAAGTGGGTGACTGCCAATCCAAAACACCACTCACTTTTCCTAGGTCAACTGCGACTCCGTCTGCTGTCAACACATGCCCTAGAAAGGCGACTTTCTTCATCCAAAACTCACATTTGCTGAACTTAGCTTATAACTGGTTATCCCTCAATCTCTGCAACGCTAATCTCAAGTGCTCCTGATGCTCTCTCTCATCCTTGGAATATATCAAAATGTCGTCAATGAACACAACGACAAACTTATCCAAATACTCCATGAATACCTTATTCATCAAATACATGAAATACGCTGGGGCATTGGTCAAACCAAATGACATTACTGTGAACTCGTATAGACCATGACGAGTCGAGAATGCTGTCTTGGGTATGTCCTCTTTGCGAATCCTCATCTGATGATATCCTGACCTCAAATCAATCTTGGAGAACACTCCTGCTCCCTTAAGCTGGTCAAATAGGTCATCAATCCTGGGCAGAGGGTACTTATTCTTGATGGTGACCTCATTAAGTGCTCTGTAGTCCACACACAAGCGCTGACTACCATCCTTCTTCTTGACGAACAACACTGGCGCTCCCCACGGGGATGAACTCGGTCTGATGTAAGCCTTATCCAAAAGCTCCTGAATTTGCTTCTTCAACTCTGCCAAGTCATTGGCTGGCATCCGATAGGGTCTCTTGGAAATCGGAGCGGTACCTAGCACAAGCTCAATCAAAAACTCAACCTCCCTCTCTGGTGGCATACCTGGAAGATCATCTGGAAACACGTCGGGGTACTCCCTGACAACTGGTACATCCTCCAACTGGATCACCTTGCTCTGGCAAACCATGACTGGCTCTGGCTGACACTCACTGGCTGCGAATCGCACCTTAACTCCATCTGAATTGGTTAAGGTCACTGCTCTGCTCCCACAGTCTAACACTGCCTGCTGCTTCTGAAGCCAATCCATTCCCAAGATTACATCTAGGGACTGCATATCCAACAAAATCAGGTCGGCTCTGAACTCAACTCCCTGAATGGTTATCCTAACTCCTGGACAACCTAGGTTGGATCTCAACTCGGATCCGGGGGATTGGATTAAAAGAACAGATCCAAGAGCAACAGTTTTCAATTGTTGCTTTAAAGCAAAACTCCGAGAAACAAACGAATGCGAAGCTCCAGAATCAAATAAAACTGTGGCAAGAACTGAATGTACTAGGAACGTACCGATCACAACGTCTGGTGCTGCCTGGGCATCCTCTGCGGTGACGTGGTTCACTTGACCTTTCACCACCGGCGTCCTGCTGGCCTGTCCTGATGCCAAGGGTGCTCCTCGTCCTGCTCCTGGGGTAGGAGTACGACCGGGTGTGGCTCCCAAGTCGAAGAGAACTGGCATCGGGGCCTGCCTCTGAGGGCACTTGCTAGCATAGTGTCCCACCTCATGACACTTGAAGCAAGTGACAGATGCTGCTGAGTTACTGCTCTTCTGCTGCTGTTGACCACTGGAACCACCATGACGCTGTCCCGACCAAATCGACGTGGCGTCCGGCGGGGTCTGGGAAGCCGACGATCTAACTGCTGCTGCTGTTGTTATTCTTCTTCTTTGTGGCACTCGTGTAGGCTGGTAGGAACCAAAACGAGGCCTCTGGGACTGGTGCGACTGTGACCCCTGCTGGATCAACCTCCTCTTGCGAGACTCCTCGAGCTCGCGGCGACTCTCCTCAATGAGAATGGCCTTATCCACCAACTGCTGAAAGCTGGCATAGTCGTTGCCTACGACTTGCACCTTCAAAGCTGGGTTCAAGCCCTTCTTGAACCTCTTCTGGTGAGCTGCATCTGAGCTACATCCTCTGGCGTGTAGTGAGCCAACTGAGTGAATTTATTGAGATATTCACTCACTGACAGGTTCCTCTGCTGGAACTCCGGAACTCATCCTTCTTCAACTCAACCACTCCATCCATGACATGGGCGGTATGGAAGGCTTTGGCGAACTCCTTCCAAGTGATGTTGTTCTGGTTCTCATGGACGGCACAGTAGTTCTCCCACCACTCTGCTGCTGGTCCCTCAAGCTGGTGTGCTGCATATAATACCTTCTCTCTGTTAGTGCAGGCCAAGTTCGATTTCTTCTCAATCGAACGGACCCAATCGTCGGCCTCAAAGGCTCGTGAACCGGAGAAAACAGCGGTCTCGTCCTCATGAACTCTGCATAGCCGGACTCTTGGCGAGTCTTGGTGGTGTGGTGGTACTGCTCTTTGTCTGCTGCATCATAGTCTGCATACCTGCATCATGGTGCGCATCATTTGAGTCCAGGCCACCAAAATCGGCGAGGCGTGGTCCAAGGTAGGTGGCAGGCTGCGCAAAGATCGCTGCTCTCTGGTCTGGTTCGCCTAATTACGGTGGAGGAGTTCTGGTATCAACCATCTTGCTCTGAAGAAAACAATCTGTGACTAACCAAAGGTAAAAGACGAGAGGGAAAAGCAGAGATAAGAGGTAAATGCGTCTAAGGGGGTTATGCTTAATGGAAACCTAAACTAAACAAACACTTAGCCAAAAGGCTAACAAAGAAACTGAACAAAAATAAACTCCATTAAAAGATTGACATGATCGCAATATAATGCTTTTAAGGCAATATTTGCAGCTCACATCACACACAACTGCAAATAAAATCCAACGTGTCTAGTTGTACTAACTACTCTGAAGGCTCCCACTCGGGTCCTGACAAATAGGGTACACTGCTATCGTCCTCAGAATCGCTGTAGACAACCCACGAGTTACGGATCGGCGGTGACTGCTCTCTGATTGGGGCTGGGGTGAACCGACTGAGGTAGGCTCGACGATCTCCGGTGATACGACGTCTCTGCTCCGGGCTCGGCGGTGTAGGCGACGGTAGAGGTATCTTGATCGCGATCGGGGCTCCTCATCGCTCCGGTAGTCTAGGGGCGACTCCGTACTGCTCGTTGAACTTCCGGACAAGTCTGGCTAAGTTGATCTTGTATAGCTTGCAAAGGCGACGAATGGCTTTGTGCGCAACTCCTTGTGCTGACATCTCTCCACTGGCACCGGCATTCTTGAAGCTATGGTGTAGCACCTGCTTGCCGACTCGGGTGGTGAAGTATAGCCTGGAGATGCTCCCGATGCGTTGACCCTTATGCTTCTCATCCTTGGTGAGATAGACGGGCAATCTCTTTAATCAGAGGCTCATGTAACGCGTAGAAGTGATCTCCATCCTCTGTTGGGTGTAAGAAGCTTGGGACATCTAATGCAATTATGAAGGAAAGATCAGTTTATAACTTCATGAAAATAAATTTTGCAAGAGTTGGGGCGAGAGACAAGAATCCTTAAGAATGAGGTAAGAAGATAAGGATATTACTAAATATCAAATTTAGTTGGTTTGATTTAGAAAATAAATTTTTGGGTTGCGACCATTCTAACTAGGGCTTCGTCCTACGTGCGTACCACGGTCCAAAAGATCTTGGACTTGTCATTTGAATCTCCTTAGTCTCTTGGGATTGGTCTTGTATGCCGCACGGTTTGGCAAACTCGCTCCAGAATCAAGTCAATCGGTGCTCAATCCTCGAATGGGTGGAAGTCCTGGAGGTATCTCATCAGGAAAAACATCTCTAAACTCCTGCAAAAGGTTAGTGACAGGAGTAGTGTCGAGACCCGAATTTGCAAATTCGGTCTCTCAGTGTGAACTGCACTAGTCCAGGATCACGCTAGTGCACACAGTCAAACATAGATGTCATCACAGTTATACACACGATAATAATAAAGGAGAACTCGGATATCGATAAAATATCAAAGGTACGACCTTATGGTCAAGCTTACAATATCTCTAGTCGGAAGGGCTTAACAAAAATAGCAGCGAAAATCCAAAATAAAACGTAGCAGCCAATCAACAAGCCACAGGCTATCGAGTGGAGAATGAAGCCTAACCCGTGAAGTCGTCGTAGTACTCTCCTTCTGGAATCTCCTGCTGATAGTACTCCTCTCCCTCAACTGAGCAACATAGGCGTAAAGCCGTGAGTACATTGGTACTCAGCAAGTCGTTTGTAACAAATGAATGCAATATAATATGCAAGGCTTAACAAAGGAAGGCTGAAAGGTTAATTTGCATAAAGGCATTTCTCAATGAAATATACTAAATAACTTGAAAGCGAAAGTTAACTGAAAATAGTAATAATGAATAATCAAAGGAATAAACATGAACCACTGGTGAACACCAATTCACAAGTTAAACCAACAGTGAACTACCTGTCCACCCCCAATATAAACCACCAAGTTATAAGTGAAGACACTAACCCTCGTGTGAAATCCCCGAGCAATGTCCATAACCGAGGACGCGGCTATTCAAATAGTTTTACACTCTGCAGAGGTTGCACAATCAGACCCACACGATGTGATTAGCCTAGGCCTAAGGTAATCACAACAAGGTCTTTACAATGCTCTACCTCAACTCAACCCCGCCCGCTAGGTTTCGTCATCACCCCCTTGCGCCACATGGAAATCAGCAACCATGTTCATCACAATGGCAGAATTGAAATTGAGGTATTACAAATTAATCAACCAGGTCCATCCCATAATAGACATGTGGCTTGCACGATTAAGCTCAGATCAATGGCGCACAAACTTAAGTCCTTAATATTACCCGGGCGAGGCTACCACATCCCGAAGTGCAACCGCACCTCCCCCTTTACTACGATCACTCGCCCGAGTGAAACACCAATTTGTATAGCCAAGTCAACGTCACACCAATGACGTGGCACAAATTTTAATACATGTGGCACCAACCACAGTTCCATATGTCATTATGTCAAGTTAATAATTAACAGGTGCTGATGAGATCAATCGTAAAATATAAGCTAGCTAAGCAGTCTAATCGTACCAACCCATGTGACAAATAATCTAGCATCACTAGTAAATTTCCCAACCTATGGTGACAATGGCATCATGGCATTCCAACATATCAAAGGGCGGGTAAACTCAAATAGGACGATAACTACCAGTTACAACGGTTGAATAAAAGTAGCGATGCAATGTAATTTAAAACAAAATAAATAAATAATAGGTTGCATACTGGGTTCAATATGATCAAAGGACACGACTTGCCTTGGTTATGCTCAGCGGGGTACTCCTGATCTTCGGGCGCGAAACTTGCTCCTCCGGAATCCGAATCTAACGAGAGAGAAAACGACCGAAAATAAAGAAATACATAAAATGACAAGCAAATAAACTCCAAAATTCACAAAACTAGAACCAACAGCTAGATCTCGATTTTAGATGAATTTAGAAAAAAGAACGGGGTCAATCGGAGCTAGGACGGAGGAGAACGGGCTCTCGAAAAATTAAATCTAAAGAAAATCGGGATAAATCGGAAAAGTCACTGTGCTGTGGACCGAGCGCACGGGAGACGCGGTCCACGGTTGACGCAGTCCACCAAACAGTGCACAGGGGGGCAGCGGCTGACGCGGCGCCTGGGCTAACGTGGCAGCAGCATATGCTGCCACGTGTCACCCGGCTGACGTGGCAGCTGACGTGGTTGCCACGTGGCTCGGGGGACGGCTCGGGCTGACGTGGCATGTCCACGTGGCATGGCACGTCAGCTAGGGCTGACGTGGCCTAGGGCTGACGCGGCGCGGGCGGCGGCGGCGGGGATCCGACGGCCGCGAGGGCGACACGCGGCTGGATCTGAGCCTTCGGCTCAGATCTGAGCGAGCGGCGGCGATGCGGCGGCGCGGGAGCGGGACGGCGGGGATCAAGCGCGGGCGCGCGATCGGGCGGCTGAGGCAGCGGTGAGGTGCGAGCGGGCGAGCGGGCTGGTGCCGGCGCGTGTCGGCGCGGATGCGCGACGCGTGGCGGGCAGCGGGATCGGGCGGCGTGGAGAGCGGGCGCGCGGGAAACCGTACGGCGGCGGCGCGGGCGCGGGGATGGGCGACGCGTGGCGGGGAGGAGGATCGGGCGGCGGGGAGGAATTTCTTTTTCTTTAATTTTTTCAGAAATTCAAATAAACTTCCAGAGGCTCTAGAAAATAGCAAATAAATCCCAAAAATTCACCAAAAATACCAGAAAATTCCTTGAGACCTGAAGAATCCAAATAAAATATTTCCAGCTTATGTTAATGTTTATTTTATTCATATTAAATCTTTCAAAATTCTAAAAATTCATTTGAAGCTTCAATTAAATTCAGAAAATTCCAGGCTTTAAAAATCTCAGAAAAACAGGATGTTACAAACCTTACCCCCTTAAACAAGATCTCGACTCCGAGATCTGGGCCAACTAAGAGAATAGGTTCGGGAACTCTGCTCTGAGATCCTCCTCGCGCTCCCAGGTGGATTTCTCCTCGGAATGGTTGCTCCACTGCAGCTTGCAAAAACGGACCACTTTATTCCGGGTGACTCGCTCTGACACTTCCAAGACTTTGACTGGATGTTCCTTGCATGACAGATCCTCCTGCAGGTCAACGGCCTCAACTGGCACAACCTCCTCTGGTACACGCAAGCACTTCTTCAGCTGGGACACATGGAAAACGTCATGTACCCCACTGAAGGACGCAGGTAGCTCCAACTGATAAGCAACCTCTCTCCTGCGTTTCAGAATCCTGAACGGACCAACATACCTTGGCGCAAGCTTCCCTTTTTGCTGAAACCTCTTCACACCCTTGAATGGTGTGATCCTGAGATATACAAAATCATCTGGCTCAAAACTCATCTCTCGGCGTCTGGTATCTGCATAGCTCTTCTGTCTGGCTTGGGCAGTTTTCAACCTTTCCTGAATCAATCGGACCTTATCCTCAGCTTCTTTCAAGCAGTCTGGACCAAAGACCTGTCCTTCCCCTGTCTCTTTCCAATTGAGAGGGGTCCTGCATTTCCTGCCATACAATGCCTCAAACGGTGACATCTGCAAACTGGCCTGATAACTGTTGTTGTATGAGAACTCTGCAAAAGGCAAACAACTGTCCCACTTGGACCCATAATCCAGTACACATGCCCTCAACATGTCTTCCAAAATCTGATTTACTCGCTCTGTCTGACCATCTGTCTGGGGGTGATATGCTGTACTGAAGTTCAGGTGAGTTCCCATAGCCTTATGGAAACTACCCCAAAAACGAGAGGTAAACCGCAATCCACGATCGACACAATCTTCTTGGGCACACCATGCAAATCGACAATCTCGACATATATAGCTCTCCAATCTGTCACCACTGTAGGTTGTCTTAACTGGAATGAAATGAGCAACCTTGGTCAATCGGTCCACGATGACCCAAATCGAATCATAGCCCTCTTTGGTCTTAGGCAGACCGACTATGAAGTCCATACCAATTTCTTCCCACTTCCACTCGGGAACTTTCAATGGCTGTAGTAAACCTGCAGGTCTCTGATGCTCTGCCTTTACTCTCTGACAAACATCACAAGGGGCTACATACTCAGCGATCTCACGCTTCATGCTTAGCCACCAATACTTATCCTTAATATCCTGGTACATCTTGGTACTGCCTGGATGAATCGAATACAACGACTTATGAGCCTCTTTTAACAACACATCATTTAGCTCTTGCTTACTGGGCACACACAAACGCTGCTTGAACCACAAGATTCCCGGGTCATCCACTGAAAATCCTGACTCTTTACCTTCACTTAAGTTCTTTCTGATCCGCTGAAATGCCTCATCATCTGACTGAGCCCGGCGAATCTGACCATCCAAAGTAGGCTGCATCTCCATAGCTGCCAAAAATCCTGACTCAACCAACTCAAGGCTAAGCTTCTGAAATTCCTCATGCAACGCTGGCTGACTCTCTCGAATCATCACTGAATTGCGATACCTTCTGCTTCAAGGCATCTGCAACAACATTAGCTTTCCCAGGATGATAATGTATGCCAACATTATAATCCTTTATCAGCTCTAACCACCTTCTCTGCCTGAGGTTAAGCTCGGACTGGGTAAAGATGTATTTCAGACTCTTATGATCCGTGTAAACCTCGCATCTGTTACCCATCAGATAATGATGCCAAATCTTTAAAGCATGCACTACGGCTGCTAGCTCCAAATCATGAGTAGGGTAGTTTTCCTCATGCGGTCTCAACTGGCGTGAGGCATAAGCTACCACTCTCTTGTCTTGCATCAAGACATAACCCAAACCTTTGCGAGAGGCATCGCAATATATCTCAAAATCCTTATTAATATCAGGCAACACAAGCACTAGGGCTGTGGTCAAACTCTTCTTAAGTTTCTGAAAACTTTTCTCACACTCTGGCGTCCAAGTGAACTTCTTTTCCTTTTTAAGCAACTGCGTGAGGGGTCTGGCTACACTGGAGAATCCCTCAATGAAGCGACGGTAATATCCTGCCATACCCAGAAAACTCCTGATCTGGGTAACTGAAGTGGGTGACTGCCAATCCAAAACACCACTCACTTTTCCTAGGTCAACTGCGACTCCGTCTGCTGTCAACACATGCCCTAGAAAGGCGACTTTCTTCATCCAAAACTCACATTTGCTGAACTTAGCTTATAACTGGTTATCCCTCAATCTCTGCAACGCTAATCTCAAGTGCTCCTGATGCTCTCTCTCATCCTTGGAATATATCAAAATGTCGTCAATGAACACAACGACAAACTTATCCAAATACTCCATGAATACCTTATTCATCAAATACATGAAATACGCTGGGGCATTGGTCAAACCAAATGACATTACTGTGAACTCGTATAGACCATGACGAGTCGAGAATGCTGTCTTGGGTATGTCCTCTTTGCGAATCCTCATCTGATGATATCCTGACCTCAAATCAATCTTGGAGAACACTCCTGCTCCCTTAAGCTGGTCAAATAGGTCATCAATCCTGGGCAGAGGGTACTTATTCTTGATGGTGACCTCATTAAGTGCTCTGTAGTCCACACACAAGCGCTGACTACCATCCTTCTTCTTGACGAACAACACTGGCGCTCCCCACGGGGATGAACTCGGTCTGATGTAAGCCTTATCCAAAAGCTCCTGAATTTGCTTCTTCAACTCTGCCAAGTCATTGGCTGGCATCCGATAGGGTCTCTTGGAAATCGGAGCGGTACCTAGCACAAGCTCAATCAAAAACTCAACCTCCCTCTCTGGTGGCATACCTGGAAGATCATCTGGAAACACGTCGGGTACTCACGACAACCGTACATCCTCCAACTGGATCACCTTGCTCTGGCAAACCATGGCTGGCTCTGGCTGACACTCGCTGGCTGCGAATCGCACCTTAACTCCATCTGAATTGGTTAAGGTCATCGCTCTGCTCCCACGTCTAACATCGCTGCTTTATACGGCCAATCCATTCCCAAGATTACATCTAGGGATGCATATCCAACAAAATCGTCGGCTCAACTCAACTCCTGAATGGTTATCCTAACTCTGGACAACCTAGGTTGGATCTCAACTCGGATCCGGGATTGGATTAAAAGAATGATCCAAGAGCAACAGCTTTTCAATTGTTGCTTTAAAGCAAAACTCAGAAACAAACGAATGCGAAGCTCCAGAATCAAATAAAACTGTGGCAAGAACTGAATGTACTAGGAACGTACCGATCACAACGTCTGGTGCTGCCTGGGCATCCTCTGCGGTGACGTGGTTCACTTGACCTTTCACCACCGGCGTCCTGCTGGCCTGTCCTGATGCCAAGGGTGCTCCTCGTCCTGCTCCTGGGGTAGGAGTACGACCGGGTGTGGCTCCCAAGTCGAAGAGAACTCGCATCGGGCTCGCCTCGAGGGCACTTGCTAGCATAGTGTCCCACCTCATGACACTTGAAGCAAGTGACAGATGCTGCTGAGTTACTGCTCTTCTGCTGCTGTTGACCACTGGAACCACCATGACGCCGTCTGACCAAATCGACGTGGCGTCGGCGGGGTCTGGAAGCCGACGCTACCTGCTGCTTCTTGTTGCTTCTTCTTTGTGGCACTCGTGTAGGCTGGTAGGAACCAAAACGAGGCCTCTGGGACTGGTGCGACTGTGACCCCTGCTGGATCAACCTCCTCTTGCGAGACTCCTCGAGCTCGCGGCGACTCTCCTCAATGAGAATGGCCTTATCCACCAACTGCTGAAAGCTGGCATAGTCGTTGCCTACGACTTGCACCTTCAAAGCTGGGTTCAAGCCCTTCTTGAACCTCTTCTGGTGAGCTGCATCTGAGCTACATCCTCTGGCGTGTAGTGAGCCAACTGAGTGAATTTATTGAGATATTCACTCACTGACAGGTTCCTCTGCTGGAACTCCCGGAACTCATCCTTCTTCAACTCAACCACTCCATCCATGACATGGGCGGTATGGAAGGCTTTGGCGAACTCCTTCCAAGTGATGTTGTTCTGGTTCTCATGGACGGCACAGTAGTTCTCCCACCACTCTGCTGCTGGTCCCTCAAGCTGGTGTGCTGCATATAATACCTTCTCTCTGTTAGTGCACTGAGCCAAGTTCAGTTTCTTCTCAACTGAACGGACCCAATCGTCGGCCTCCAAAGGCTCGACGAACCGGAGAAAGCAGCGGTCTCGTCCTCATGAACTCTGCATAGCCGATTGGCCGACGAGGTGCCGTGGTGGTATCGCTCTGGTGCTTGTCATTTGCATCATAGTCTGCATACCTGCATCATGGTGCATCATTTGAGTCCGGCCACCAAAATCGATCGAGGCGGGGTCCAAGGTAGGTGGCACCGCTGCGCAAAGATCGCTCTCTGGTCTGGTTCGCCTAATTACGGCTGGAGGAGTTCCTGGTATCAACCATCTTGCTCTGAAAAGAAAACAACTGCTGACTAACCAAAGGTAAAAGACGAGAGGGAAAAGCAGAGATAAGAGGTAAATGCGTCTAAGGGGGTTATGCTTAATGGAAACCTAAACTAAACAAACACTTAGCCAAAAGGCTAACAAAGAAACTGAACAAAAATAAACTCCATTAAAAGATTGACATGATCGCAATATAATGCTTTTAAGGCAATATTTGCAGCTCACATCACACACAACTGCAAATAAAATCCAACGTGTCTAGTTGTACTAACTACTCTGAAGGCTCCCACTCGGGTCCTGACAAATAGGGTACACTGCTATCGTCCTCAGAATCGCTGTAGACAACCCACGAGTTACGGATCGGCGGTGACTGCTCTCTGATTGGGGCTGGGGTGAACCGGCGAGGTAGGCTCGGCGATCTCCGGTGATCTGACGTCTCGCTCGGGCTCGGCGGTGTAAGCGACGGTAGAGGTATCTTGCGGCTGCGATCGGGCTCCTCCTGCATCGCTCCGGTAGTCTAGGGGCGACTCCGTACTGCTCGTTGAACTTCCGGACAAGTCTGGCTAAGTTGATCTTGTATAGCTTGCAAAGGCGACGAATGGCTTTGTGCGCAACTCCTTGTGCTGACATCTCTCCACTGGCACCGGCATTCTTGAAGCTATGGTGTAGCACCTGCTTGCCGACTCGGGTGGTGAAGTATAGCCTGGAGATGCTCCCGATGCGTTGACCCTTATGCTTCTCATCCTTGGTGAGATAGACGGGCAATCTCTTTAATCCGAGGCTCCGCAACAGAACGCGTAGAAGTGATCTCCATCCTCCTGTTGGGCTGTAAGAAGCTTGGGACATCTAATGCAATTATGAAGGAAAGATCAGTTTATAACTTCATGAAAATAAATTTTGCAAGAGTTGGGGCGAGAGACAAGAATCCTTAAGAATGAGGTAAGAAGATAAGGATATTACTAAATATCAAATTTAGTTGGTTTGATTTAGAAAATAAATTTTTGGGTTGCGACCATTCTAACTAGGGCTTCGTCCTACGTACGTACCCACGGTCCAAAAGATCTTGGACTTGTCGCTGAATCTCCTTAGTCTCTTCGGGATTGGTCTTGTATGCCGCACGGTTTGGCAAACTCGCTCCAGGAATCAAGTCAATCTGGTGCTCAATCCCTCGAATGGGTGGAAGTCCTGGAGGTATCTCATCAGGAAAAACATCTCTAAACTCCTGCAAAAGGTTAGTGACAGGAGTAGTGTCGAGACCCGAATTTGCAAATTCGGTCTCTCAGTGTGAACTGCACTAGTCCAGGATCACGCTAGTGCACACAGTCAAACATAGATGTCATCACAGTTATACACACGATAATAATAAAGGAGAACTCGGATATCGATAAAATATCAAAGGTACGACCTTATGGTCAAGCTTACAATATCTCTAGTCGGAAGGGCTTAACAAAAATAGCAATAAAATCCAAAATAAAACGTGTGACCAATCAACAAGCCACAAAGCTATCGAGTGGAGAATGAAGCCTAACCCGTGAAGTCGTCGTAGTACTCTCCTTCCGAATCTCCTGGCGATAGTACTCCTCTCCTCAATCGAGCAACATAGGCGTAAAGCCGTGAGTACATTAATACTCGACAAGTCGTTTGTAACAAATGAATGCAATATAATATGCAAGGCTTAACAAAGGAAGGCTGAAAGGTTAATTTGCATAAAGGCATTTCTCAATGAAATATACTAAATAACTTGAAAGCGAAAGTTAACTGAAAATAGTAATAATGAATAATCAAAGGAATAAACATGAACCACTGGTGAACACCAATTCACAAGTTAAACCAACAGTGAACTACCTGTCCACCCCCAATATAAACCACCAAGTTATAAGTGAAGACACTAACCCTCGTGTGAAATCCCCGAGCAATGTCCATAACCGAGGACGCGGCTATTCGAATAGTTTTACACTCTGCAGAGGTTGCACAACTGTACCCACACGATGTGATTAGCCTAGGCCTAAGGTAATCACAACAAGGTCTTTACAATGCTCTACCTCAACTCAACCCTGCCCGCTAGGGTTTCGCATCACACCCCCCTTGCGCCACATGGAAATCAGCAACCATGTTCATCACAATGGCAGAATTGAAATTGAGGTATTACAAATTAATCAACCAGGTCCATCCCATAATAGACATGTGGCTTGCACGATTAAGCTCAGATCAATGGCGCACAAAGTTAAGTCCTTAATATTACCCGGGCGAGGCTACCACATCCCCGAAGTGCAACTGCACCTCCCCCTTTACTACACGATCACTCGCCCGAGTGAAACACCAATTTGTATAGCCAAGTCAACGTCACACCAATGACGTGGCACAAATTTTAATACATGTGGCACCAACCACAGTTCCATATGTCATTATGTCAAGTTAATAATTAACAGGTGCTGATGAGATCAATCGTAAAATATAAGCTAGCTAAGCAGTCTAATCGTACCAACCCATGTGACAAATAATCTAGCATCACTAGTAAATTTCCCAACCTATGGTGACAATGGCATCATGGCATTCCAACATATCAAAGGGCGGGTAAACTCAAATAGGACGATAACTACCAGTTACAACGGTTGAATAAAAGTAGCGATGCAATGTAATTTAAAACAAAATAAATAAATAATAGGTTGCATACTGGGTTCAATATGATCAAAGGACACGACTTGCCTTGGTTATGCTCAGCGGGGTACTCCTGGTCTTCGGGCGCGAAAGCTGCTCCTCCGGAATCCGAATCTAACGAGAGAGAAAACGACTAAAAATAAAGAAACACATAAAATGATAAGCAAATGAACTCCAAAATTCACAAAACTAGAACCAACAGCTAGAGCTCGATTTTAGATGAATTTAGAAAAAAGAACGGGGTCAATCGGAGCTAGGACGGAGGAGAACGTGCTCTCAGAAAATTAAATCTAAAGAAAATCGGGATAAATCGGAAAAGTCACTGTGCTGTGGACCGGGCGCACGGGAGACGCGGTCCACGGTGGACACGGTCCACCAAACAGTGCAGGGGGGGCGACGGCTGACGCGGCGCTAGGGCTGACGTGGCAGCAGCATATGCTGCCACGTGTCACCCGGCTGACGTGGCTACCACGTGGCTCGGGGGACGGCTCGGGCTGACGTGGCGCTGACGTGGCATGTCCACGTGGCTTGCCACGTCAGCTAGGGCTGACGTGGGCTGACGTGGCCTTGGGCTGACGCAGCGCGGGCGGCGGTGGTGGGGATCCGACGGTCGCGAGGGTGACACGCGGCTGGATCTGAGCCTTCGGCTCAGATCTGAGCGAGCGGCGGCGATCGCGCAGCCAGCGGAGCGGGATGGCGGAAACCGTCTGTGGCGCGCGCGCGGGATGGGCGGCAGCGTGGCGGGAGGAGGATCGGGCGGCGGGGAGGAATTTCTTTTTCTTTTCTTTTTCCAAAAATTCAAATAAACTTCCAGAGGCTCTAGAAAATGGCAAATAAATCCCAAAAATTCACCAAAAATACCAGAAAATTCCTTGAGACCTGAAGAATCCAAATAAAATATTTCCAGCTTATTTTAATGTTTATTTTATTCATATTAAATCTTTAAAAATTCTAAAAATTCATTTGAAGCTTCAATTAAATTCAGAAAATTCATTTTTAAATTCCAGGCTCTAAAAATCTCAGAAAAACAGGATATTACAAACAGGCAAAGTGCAAGGCATATTATAAAGAGAAAATAAAGTATCTTTGCATACAAAAGCATAGCATGTATCATTAACATCATCAATTTCAGCAAGGTCTAATTTTGTGGCAAGCATAACAGAATTTTTCAAATTCATTACTTGCTGTTTTTCAGATTTAACATGTTCCTTTGGATCATTAGCAGCAGCAGCTCTCTCCCTATCGGCCTCTATAATCTCAGCTAGGGATAAAGGTAGTAAAGTAACTTTCTTTCCCTTATGCATAAAAGTGTATTTGTTACTACTACCATGGTGTAAAGCATCATTATCAAATTCCCAAGGTCGACCCAATAAAAGAGAGCATGCTTGCATGGGAACCACATCACAATCTATATGATCAACATAACCACCAATAGAAAAATGGACTCGGCATGTTTGTGTTACCTTAGCTTTTCCAAAGTCATTTAACCACTGAATATGGTATGGATGTGGATGCGGTCACGTGGTCAAGCCAAGCTTCTTGACCAAATCAGAACTCACCAAGTTGTTGCAACTTCCTCCATCAATGATGACACGTGCGCGCTGGTTCTTGATTGCGAAGAAAGTCTGAAACAAATTATGGCGTTGAAGTTTATCGGATTGTTGTACCTGTGTGCTAAGGACTCGTTGCACAATGATGCTCCGTAGCGTCGCTGTGGACGCCCCACCAAGGACCAAGTCGTCATCACCACCGCCATTGTCGTCCGAGGCAGCAGCAACATCATCAATATCCTCCTCGACATCCGAAGTCCTGATGTAGCCTCCATCTTCTGTGGCGATGTATGCCCGTTGGCTAGGGCAATTCTTCTGGACATGACCAAGCCCATGGCAGCGATGGCACTGAATGTCGGAGGAGCGGCCCGTTGAAGCCACGGAAGAAGAGCTCTTGGCTGGACCACGCAGCGATTTTTGTAGAATCGCAAGGCGTGTCGTGGATGGTGGCTTGGTGGCGCTGCTGCAAACTTGTTCGCGGTGGTGGAGGAGAACAAAACTCAAGAAGACTTGGGCGATCCGTCGATGTAATCGTTCGCGGCGTGTAGGAGGGTCGTCCTGTTTGCCTTTGCTGATTCCTTGCGTCCCTACAATTCTTTTTCTGCAAGCATAGCAAGCTGGAACAACTGGTTGACAGTAGTAAATTATTTATAATCAATAATGTCCTGAATTTCACGCCGTAACCCCCCGTAGAAACGACAAATCTTATCCTCCGTTTCCTCAACAACCCCACAACGCACCATACCCTTTTGAAGCTCAAAGATAATAGTCCCGAATGAACTATCACCTTGTTCTAAGCGCTGTAATTTTTTTCTCAAATCACGTTTATATGAGGCAGGAACAAAACGATTACGCATAGCTTCTTTTAATCGCTCCCATGTATTAGGTTGTAAACGCATGGTACCCAGTTCATTCCACCAGATAATAGCAAAGTCTTTAAACTCACTAGTAGCTTGTCTAACTCTATGTTGTTCAGGAACTAAGAGAGAATTAAACTTCTGCTCTACCGTCATCTCCCAATCAAGATATTTTTCAGCATCATAAAGACCAGAAAAAGATGGAATGGTAAATTTGACTTTAGCAAAAGGATCATCGTTACCATGACGGTTCTGGTTATTACCTCCCATACTGATGTGAAAAACAATAATGCAATGCATACATCTTTTAGTCGCTGTTATATTCAACGGTTTGTGCAAAATAGTGAGAATGTCACAACAATTGACTCTTATATATACCATGCATTTGTGTTAATGTATACATCTTTTAGTCGCTGCTATATTCAACGGGTTGTGCAAAATAGTGAGAATGCCACAACAATTGACTCTTACATATACCAGGCATATGTGTTATTCTTTTCGTTTGCTACACCTCCAAAAGTTTATGATGATATAAGCCGAAGAAATATTGATGATGAATATATATACCATGTATACACGTTGTATCCTTTGTTTAGCACAATTTCAGGCTATCAAAAGCCGAGGACGGCTTTTCTTGCAGAAGGGGAGGATGATGCGGATATGCACGTGTCTTGTACTTTTCCGTCAAATATCTTATTCAACTGGAAAGAATTATTGAGCCGTATGAAATATGGCCAGGTGAACTCATTTCAAACTATACTTAATGTTGTCATTCATAAGGATAAAATACTACATCATGTTATTACTTGGTGTATTCTTAGGTTTGTCAATGGCAAAACAATAGAGATGCAAAAGGAAGCGGATAACCACATTATGTGCCAAAGACATGATGGAACAAAGCCCACACGGATGGAGCCAACAAGAACGAAGCACATGTGGCTGGTTGGAGCCCATGTGGAAGGGGGAAAGAAAGCCCATGTGGCGGGAGAGTATAAGGACGGAGCCCAAGAACTTAGAGCACAAGTTTTAGACACTATTTTGAAGCTCAACTCAGACTTCCCACGTGCTCAATCGAAATCCAACTCGGATTCAACTCAGAATTCAATTCGGACTCGGTTCGGGACAGCCTATCAAGCAGTTACTAAAAAGGTCATAACTTTCACAAACGGAGTCCGATTCAGGCGTTCTTGTACTTGTTGGAAAGATATTTTCAAGGGCTACGCAATGGATCTGGCCCCAGCATCAAATTCATTACGGATCAAAAGTTATGACCGAAACAATATGACAGCTGTAAAATCTAGTTTCCTTTTTTAAGAGTTCGTATCTAAAACCATATAGGGTTGAGTTGTACTAGATTTGGGGGACTCTATGCACGTCCCAAGAGGCTATATAAGCCCTGTATTGGCACCTTTAGAGGGGGACCAAGTTTTATGCATCAGATTGAAACATAGCTATTGCTTGTTCTTTCAACACCAGAGTTCATGCGAGGACTTTGAGAGAGAATTAAGCGATCCATTGTTCGTTCTGCAACTCAAGGTCAAGCCGTCGTTCCATTGGGAATTGGGGACTTGGCGTTCGTCTCTTGTGGTCGCGCGACAACAAATATCCGGTGTGTTTTGGGCGTTTTCCGAAGAGTTGAGGGTTCGTGCATGGGCACGAGTGTTCAGCTAGCGACATCGTCTACTTCACATCAACTATCCACGGTTCCTCACTGAGAAGATCGGGACCCATCCCCGTATCATATGGTATCAGATTCTAGGTTTACTCGGTGAGAACTTCTTTACCCGTAGTTAGATTCGTTTTTCTGTCCTATCTTCCATTAAACCGAAAATTGCAATACCAAAAACCGTAGTTTAATCTGTTTAGTTCTTGTGCGTTTTGTTAGCGTTCATACTTTTCGCTTTAACCAATTGGATCAGCACATAGGCAAATACTCTAGCTTGGATTATTACTTAGCTTTACAATACCTTGAATATCAGATTGCATAGGTTCTCCACATACCTGTCCAAGCTCCACCTACACCTGTTTGTGTACTCCCTTGCTCTTGGTTACGCTCATACATTACCGGGTTGAGGTCGTTCGCTATCACAGTGTCGATTCGCTGTCCTTGATTCACTTTGGAGCGGTAAGCTTGCCTTATTTTCGTGATGCTTAGTTGTAGACATAGAGAGAGCTTTTGTTTTACTAACCTGGATATAACTACGTTTCTTGGTTGTGAGTTGTTTCCATGTCGTCACGAGGAGGATCCACCTAATCCGGACGCCCCGGTTACATGGATCGAGTACACTCGGTTGCGCGAGATGCTCCAAAAACAACTTCATGATGGTGACAATGGCGTGCGCGATGAGCTTGGGGAAGTTCAGACTGGACTGAACAACCTTGAGAGGAAGTCACACAATTGCGTGCGAGCATGAACAATAACTTTTTGGAGCTGCGTGCCATGTTCACACACCACAATCTACGTGGGGATGCACCCGCTGATGCCACAAGTGTGCACGGTCCTCCAACCATTTTGCACAATGAGACTGAGGAGGAACGTGCTATTCGTCTGGATGAGGAGCGACGTCAACACCAGCGCGTCGCATGGCGCATCGCCACACATCGGGATGGCGGCGCGGCGACGCCCTCAAGCACGTGGGCGGCCGAGGCAATGGCGGTCGGCGCGGAGTTATACCACGGGTGCCCACGGCGGAGGTGTGCCTTGTCCGATGCGACGAGCGGCGGAATGATGATTTTCCCATCGGCGACTACGATGAGCAGCGACGCCATCACCGCAACAACGTGCAGCGTCCTCGCCACGATGACGCCGAGGATCTTGTTGCTAAGCCCAAATTTACTCTTCCTATATTTTCAGTGGTACAGATGTGGAACAATACCTCACTTGGGAGCTGAAAGTTGATAAGTTGTTTGGATGAACAACTACTCCAATGAGAAAAGTCGTTGCTTGCATCCAATGGCTTGGATGATTCGCCACACATTGGTGGGAGCAGTTCATCCGTAGCGCATGGAGCGCCATGAGTTGCCAATTATAACACGGGAGCAAATGAAGCGAAGATTTGCGGGCACGCTTTGTACCGCGCCACTACAAGCGCTCACTCTTTGAGAAGTTGACAGGGCTGCGACAAGGTATGAAATCAATTGATGAATATCATAAGGAAATAGAGACTATCATGATACATGCAGATGTTCGCGAGAATGAAGAATGCACCATGGCAAGATTTCTAGCCGCATGAATCATCTTTGTCAAGCGCATTGTCAATCACCATCCATATAATGATATGATTGAGTTGCTGCACCAAGCACGCGGCCGGCGACAAGTGATTGAAGACGCCGGTTATTGCGGGCCACGTTAAATCGGCCGATCGGACAAACATATAACAACAGCCAACCAAACAAGAGCACTTCGGCTACAAGCAATTCGGCAATGCGCAGTTCCGCAAGTAAGAAGCTGGAGAGTACACCATCACCGGTGCGTCGACCTATGGCGTCCGCGGCTAGTGTGACCTCGTCTATGGGGTCGACAGGACGTTCACGTGACATTATTTGCCACAAGTGCAAGGGCGTTGGCCATTTTCAGAGGGATCGCCCAAATGTCAGAACTATGCTTGTCACAAGAGGATGGCGGTTATGTTTCAGCTAGTGATGATGAGTCGCTCGATGCACAGGCAGTCTTGCACACTGATGACATAGAACAATGTGAGTGTGATCCTGAGTTCCCTACCACTGAGCAGTACTCCATTGTTTGCACGCCCAAGGTGCTTAGTGTCATGCCATCACCATCACTCGAGCAATGGTGCAATTTGTTTCGAGACTTGGGCCAAGCTTGATATGGGTAAGGTATGCAAAGTGATCATTGATGGCGGCGATTGTCACAATCTGCTAGCAAGGATATGTGTCACAAGTTGGGTTTGAAGTATTTGCCACATCCGCGTCCTTATCATGTGCAATGGTGAGCGACAAGGAGGAAGTGAAGGTGAACTATATGGTGCGTGTGACATTTGCTATTGGGAAGTACATCGATCTCGTGGATCTGCGATGTTGTGCCTATGACGGTGTGTCACTTGCTCTTGGGACGGCCATGGCAATATGACCGTTCCGCTCTTCATGATGGGCGTACAAATCGCTACACATTTCGATGGAACAATATGGATATCATCTTGAAGCCGCTTACACCGCAAATGCATTGTCAATTCCTCCATGCCGAAAATTGAGATGCATGTTGAGAGTGCACAAGCGCGAGAGAACCATCCGAGTGGTAACAAGAAACAAGAGGAGCAAAGAATTTAGTGATGTTAGCCACCAAATCGGAGATGAGGATTTCTGCGTGGATCCTAATTTGGTGCACGTTGTCTTTGCACAAAGATGCATTGCTTTCGACTAATGACTTAACTTCTCTTCCTAGTGGTGTTGTTTACGCTTTCTGAGATTTCAATGACGTCTTTCGGAAGAAGTACCAACAGGCTCCCACCACTTCGGGGATAGAACATAAGATCGACTTGATTCCAGGAGCGTCGTTGCCAAACCGACCACCGTACCGCACCAATCCCGAGGAAACAAAGGAAATTCAGAAACAAGTACACGAGCTTCTCTCCAAAGGGTATGTACGCGAAAGCTTAAGCCCTTGTCTTGTTCTGTTATTTTAGTTCCTAAGAAAGATGGTTCATGGCGTATGTGCGTAGATTGTTGAGCGATTAATAATATCACAATTCGATATCGTCATCCTATACCTCGCTTAGATGATATGCTAGACGAATTGAGTGGTGCTGTTATTTTCTCTAAGATAGATTTGCGCAGTGGTTACCATCAAATCAGAATGCATGAAGGGGATGAGTGGAAAACAGCCTTTAAAACGAAATTTGGGTTGTACGAGTGGTTAGTCATGCCTTTTGGTTTAACTAATGCACCTAGTACATTCATGCGCTTAATGAATCATGTTTTAAGGCATTTCATTGGTAAATTTGTGGTTGTGTATTTTGATGATATTCGATTCTGATCATGACTGAATCTGAACACATAGACCATCTTAGACAAGTTCTACAAGTTTTGCGTGAGAATAAGTTATTTGGTAACTTAGAGAAGTGTACTTTTGCAAAGATCGTGTCATCTTTTGGGCTATGTTGTTTCGCACGAGGAGTTGAAGTAGATGAGTCTAAAATTGAAGCTATTAAAATTGGCCTACTCCTATGAGCGTCGGTCAAATTAGGAGTTTTCATGGTCTTGCTGGTTTTTATCGGCGTTTCGTGAAGGATTTTAGCACCATCGCTGCCCCTTTGAATGAACTTACTAAAGCGGGTGTTGAATTTGTGTGGGGGTAGCGCAAGAAAATGCTTTTTCGAACTTAAGAGGCGCTTGATGAAGCACCGTTGCTTGTTTTACTGATTTCACTAAAAATTTTGAAATTGAGTGTGATGCTAGTGGATTGGGTATTGGTGGTGTTTTAATGCAAGAGGGTAGACCGGTCGCTTATTTTAGTGAGAAACTGAATGGTGCTCAATTGAATTATCCGGTCTATGACAAAGAGTTTTATGCATCAGATTGAAACATAGCTATTGCTTGTTCTTTCAACACCAGAGTTCATGCGAGGACTTTGAGAGAGAATTAGGTGATCCATTGTTCGTTCTGCAACTCAAGGTCAAGCCGTCGTTCCATTGGGAATTGGGGACTTGGCGTTCGTCGCTTGTGGTCGCGTGACAACAAATATCCGGTGTGTTTTGGGCATTTTCCGAAGAGTTGAGGGTTCGTGCATGGGCACGAGTGTTCAGCTAGCGACATCGTCTACTTCACATCAACTATCCACACAAAAATATCTAGGCACTATGCATGCAAAGCAATCTATATTATTATTGTTGTTATTTTTAACCGATGCATACACAAAAACTCAAGGCCAAAAGAATCTCACCTTAATTACTTTGCACTAATTTCCTCTTGCTACACATGCATACGTGTACTTTCTTTCTAGTAGCTTTTATGCAATGTGGACTTTGTCTAGTATATTTCAAGCATGCAATCGTAACAGCAAGCAAGTTCATGCACACGATTAGATCATTAATTAATGACCGAATAGATCACTAATTAAGAAAACAGCAGTACCAACTTGAAATAGAGCAGGAAAGGAAAGGTGTAGAATACATACTGTAGTTAGACGAAGATACGCTGCTTTTCTTCTTGCGCGCAAACAAAAAAAACTGCAGCCAACAAAACAGCCGGGCTAGCCGAACCAAAGCAGCCGCCGGCTTGCTGATTTCTTTTTCTTGTCCGCAGATCACAGGTCGCCACTTGTTCTTTTCTCCAGAAGGAACCACAGCGCTGTCTCTTTTTCAGCGATCTGCACAGCTTTTCTTTCGCACGGAGCAGCAGTCGCCGGTCTCCGCTAATCACGCCTGCTCCCTTTTTCGCCGGAGAAACACACGCGCCGCCTCAACGCACAGTACACGTATTCTTTCCCAAAAGCCCCGGCCAACAAAAGCCACAGCCCTCAATCTATTATCTCAGGTTCTGTTACAAATCACCGCCCTCTACAGGCTGCCTCACGGCTGCTTTTATACATCCACACCTAATCCGATTCATACTCCAAGTCTCGGCCAGATAACATCTTTTACAACTGAATCACAGTAATTTGTCTTTTGTACGCAGCCTCCTTATTTTTCTTATCTAGTCGCGCCTCACCCGTTCTGCTCTGTATGCAACTGCACATACGCACCAACTCCAATACGGAGACGAACGAACCACGGCTCCGTATTTAAGTTGTATTCCGCGTCCATATCCCACACGTATTTCACGTCAAGTCTCGTTGTGCCATCCGCACAACACTCTGCCATGACGCATCTCTGCGCCTCCAACGCCGCGTCATCTCTATGCACATTGTTCTTTAGTCTGAACATCCCGCATGACATTCTTGACCGATAGGACCTCAGTTCCTCCCTGAACTTAGTCCCAAACCTCGATTCCACTGAACCTAGTTTCATCCCCACATCGACGACGTTCCGCCTCAAGCAACACCTGCACATGAATAAACCACACAGCCGCGTACGAGCACAAGTCCACGACTTGACTCAAGTCAATCCGCACACACGCAACACACCATAAATAATATTATAACTAATGTTGTCAATTATTCATCACCTAAAATATTCTAGACTTGACCACATGGTCTAACAATCTCCCCTTTGATGAATACATTGACAACACATTAACCTCACATGACTTTCAACAGATCTAAGTGAAGAACTAAAGTCAAACTCTCAAATTCTCCCTCTCAACACAAGAGAACCAATCTCTCAAATTTCTCTCCCCCTTTGGCAACGTAATCATCAAGAAATTTTAATGAAGAAGATTAATCTAAGAAGGAGTAATGAAAATAAAAATCTAGAAGCTTTGTAGATTATCCAAGTCACATTGCATTGATTTAATAAAACAACCAAGTCATATGTTTGAGTAGAGCTATCTAGATCATATAAAGCCATATATCATATAGCAATGTCAAAACAAGTCTGTCAATATGATTAAGCGATTTATATCAATGACAAGCATCACAACAATGACCAGACTAATTATAAAGAACACAATGAGATATCACAACGAAAAGTCAAAGCTTAAAAGTGAAGCAAATCTTAACTCTAGACGGGCTAGCAGTCTCATGTAACAACTTATTGCTCCACACTCAAATCTTTAGGCATGTGGCATGCTTGTAGCATACTTCTTTTCATGATAACATATTTGTATCATTTTCTCTTTTTTTTATGGTGGCATGCTTGAAGCATACTTCTTTTCACTTTGCGCACTTTTGTGCTTTTTTTCTTTTTATTCACCATGGCATGCTTGAAGCATACATCTTTTCAATTCTTTTCTTTCTTATATATTTTTTTAATAACATGCCAAATTGAGTGATCATAAAAAATTGTAACATGAAACATGCGAGCCTCACAGCCAAGAGTTAAAATAAGACTCACAATCAAGCTAATCCTTTTCAATGGACATCGCAAAGTAATAAGTATAATCAATCTAGTCAAAGTATTCTGCCATGTCATACTTTTAATTTAAATGTAGTAAGTTAATTATAACTAGTTGTGGTCAAAGCTACACAGCATATGAATAAATATGATAAAGAGAGCTCTACTACTCAAATGGTTTCAATGACTTGGATTTGATGAGTTATTTGACAAGGATAATAAACAAAGCTTCTGAAATTTTAACCAACAAGCTCCCCCTCAGAATAATCTCATAAGCTCCCCCTCAGAATAATCATATAGAGTGCAACACACCCACTTCACTTTACAGACGAACAAACTGAGAAGTATCAAACAGTTTTATGAAAGCATCATCAAATTCAGAAGCTAATTTCATAAGATATAGGATAACATCACCTTTGCCACATGGTCTCTCAAAAAGTGAAATCTCTTAGAAGCCATCAAAAGGAATAAAGAACTATCAAGTGTTTCAATCAAGCAATAATAAAAAAGATCGAAACCCAATCAAGCTCATGATCTCCATCCTCATCAGCTGTTCTTATATCACAGAAAACATCGATCTCACAGTACCGGGGTTAGTGAAATGAGATTTAGGAATCCAGTACTGAGATACACGATGTGGAGGGACAGTGACAAAACTAGAACCAAAATCACGTGCATGTGGTCGATCAAAACGCCAAAAAGAACATGAATTATTTGAATTAAATCCCAAACCAACATGTGAAGCAGATTTAAAGTCATCATAAAAGTTCTCTAAAAACTTAGGTTTTGCATAAGTTTTAGGAATAAAAGATGATACATATTTTTGTCTTATTGCATTCAATCTTTCTCTCCTCTCTTTCTTAGCACGTCTAAAGCAAAATTCATTCAAGTGACCATCTTTTCCACAATAGCTACAAGTGTACTTAACTTTATGTTTAACTTGAGAACTAGAAGCAACATTTGCATTCACTTGATTAGTAGATGGCATAATACCAGCAGACTTAAAAATAATTTGTTTCGGTTCAGATGTTACTTCAATTTTTTCAGGTTCAAGAAGCTTAACAACCTTTGGAGGATTATTCTTGGTATGCTCAACATAATTAAATCCTAGACCTTGATTCTTCATACTTATTTTTGACTTATCTAGAATCATATTCAGATTTTTCTTGCCAAAAGAAAATCTCTCTAAAGTATCTTTGAGGTACTCATTTTCTTTAGTTAAAGTGGGACACGTTAAGCATTTAAAGGATTCATTCATAAGATTCTTAGAAGCACTAGACTGAGCTAATCTTTCTTTTTCAGCAAAATCATTAAGTTGTCTAGTCAAAACTTCTATTTCTGTGTTAAGTTTAGAACAATTAGAACAAGAAGATGTCTCATGATAAAGCATCTGTTGAATTGTTTCTTGAGATGAACTAAGTCTAGCTTCTAACAATTCACATTTAGAACAAGTTTTAGATTGGTCATTTGAATTACTTATCTCTAAACATATAGAAGAACTAGACTTCAGTTTTTCAATTTCATCATTTGCAAGTTTTAACTTTTCATCACAAGAATCATGTGCCAATCTTAATTCGTCAAATTTAGCAGTTACATCACTAAGTTGAACCATGTTTGACGTATTAATTGTTCTAGCAATTTCTAACTCAGAATGTAAAACTTGGCAAGACTCACAAGATTCATCATCAGGAATAGAAGCTCTAAGTCTATTGATTTCAGAATTTAAACTCTCAACAACAAATTCATGATTTTTAATTTTCTTTTTATACTTTTTGAACTCCTCTGTCAACCTAAGCACAGCACAAGATAAATCAGTATAAGAAGGTTTTACCTCATCAGGATCGCTGTAAAAATCATCATCGTTGAACTCCTCACTGTTGGCCATAAAACACATCCCTGTGAAGTCTACCTCCTTAGCCTTCTTGCCATTACCCTCATCGTCGCTTTGAGAATCATCATCACTTAAAACAATCTCGTCAAGTGCTGAAATTATCTTGTTCACCGCTCTGCGATAATTGCGCTTCTTGTTTGGATCAATCTTGACTTGGGAGCGACGAGTTGGTGCCTTGTCATCCTTGACCTCCTTGCTCTTCAGTTTAGGACAATTCATCTTGATGTGGTTTTGCTCACCACATTCATAGCATCTGATTGGACCTCCTCTCTGTCTTAATTTGATATTGCTAATTGCCTTGGTCACCCTGTTGGAGAGAAGTACAAGCTGTTCTTCTGGAATTTCCTCTAACTGATAATCTGAAATAGAGCACAATGTAGACCAAGAAACAATAGAGGAACTAGAAGAACTGTCAGCTTGATTAGTCACTAAGCCCAAAGAATTAGTCTTATTTATTCTGGCCAAAACATCAATCTCATGAGTTTTCATCTTGGAATAAAGATCATTCAAAGTGAGTGTTTCCATATTAACAGAATGATTAATAGTAGTAACTAACACATTCCAAACTGACATATCTAAAGCATTTAAAATTTGACGCGCATTATCAGAATCAGAATATGTGACATCAACAGATTGCAAATCACTAATAATTTTATTAAAGCGGTCAAAAAGTGCATCTACTGATTCCCCTGGTTTCATCTCAAATTTAGAATATTCCTTTTTAAATTGGTTCTGACGAACACCTTTAACAGATTTAGAACCTTCATGATAATCAGCTAAAGTAGTCTAAATTTTATTTGCAGATTTAATATGAGCAATTCTAACAAATTCGTTTCTACTAAGACCTTACAACAAAATATTTCTAGCCTTAGCATTAGCTTCAACATCAGCAGAATTTTCAGTAGTAACAATAGAAGGTACAATATATGGAGTTTCAACTTTTTGCCAAATTGCATTACCTTGTGCTTGTAGAAAGACCTCCATGCGAGTTTTCCAATAAAGATAATCAAATCCATCGAAAAAGGGTGGTTTACCTGAGAAACGATCCCGATCTGATGCCATTGCAACCTCGCTCTGATACCACTTGTAGGATCGTCGATGGCCATCAGAGGGGGTGAATGATTGCAGTGCGTAGCGGAAACTTTTTCTTAATTTTATAAAACTGCAATTCAAAGAAGCACACACAAAAATATCTAGGCACTATGCATGCAAAGCAATCTATATTATTATTGTTGTTATTTTTAACCGATGCATGCACAAAAACTCAAGGCCAAAAGAATCTCACCTTAATTACTTTGCACTAATTTCCTCTTGCTACACATGCATACGTGTACTTTCTTTCTAGTAGCTTTTATGCAATGTGGACTTTGTCTAGTATATTTCAAGCATGCAATCGTAACAGCAAGCAAGTTCATGCACACGATTAGATCATTAATTAATGACCGAATAGATCACTAATTAAGAAAACAGCAGTACCAACTTGAAATAGAGCAGGAAAGGAAAGGTGTAGAATACATACTGTAGTTAGACGAAGATACGCTGCTTTTCTTCTTGCGCGCAACCGTTGTGACATTCTCACTATTTTGCACAAACCGTTGAATATAACAGCGACTAAAAGATGTATGCATTGCATTATTGTTTTTCACATCACATACCATGTCAGTTTTGCTGAAGACGCCGACGTAGTCGTGCATCTTGTGTCGCCCGCTGACCAATGTTGCCATCCGCATCAGACATTGTGTCATCATCATGACGATGGCCATCATTGACAGGTGGCAGGTGTGTCTCCAATGTGTCCATCCGACCAGTGAGGTCAGCCATCCGCCGCTCCACCCGCTCAATGCCTTCTGTGGTGTTCAACTGGGCAATGGCGGCGACGATGGTGTCCATTCGTGCGCTGAGATCAGTGAATGAATCATTTTGTTTGTCGAGCGCAGCTTGTAGCTGGCCGCGACTAACACACTCGTTGAAGTCAACCGGTGTCCCGTCCCCTTCGTATCCTGCCATGGTTAGTGGAAACACAGGGAAACAAAAGGATTATCCCTATCAACTACAAAGGAGGACAGTGGAAATCCGCAAAGTAAGTGGCTTACCAAGCTCTTACAAGTGTTCTTACCATCGCAAACAGTAGGTGGTACAACCGGTGGCTGGTTCGTGATACCTCGAGAGTGTGACCCGGCGATTGCAGGGGTCAAAAACTGTGCTGTTCGGAAGTATGTATATGGAGTTTGGAAGGCCAAATATGTGACTGGAACACAAATCAATAACAGATAGTAATGCTGAATAAATTTCCAAAGCACTGGTCCTAGTTGCTGGCCTAAATGTGTCCTATAACAGGTATGATATGATGAACAAGGAATCGACCAGAATAGTAAAGCAAAGACAGCAACAAAGATGGCCAGGTAAAGACAGCACAAAACGAATGAATCTCTATCACCTAAAACTGTGCTCTCTCTCTTTTTTTCTTTTTTTTAGCCACGGAGACCACTTTTTGTGTGTTTTTCTCTCCCCTCTCTACTATAAGCAAATTTATTTATTTTTGTTTCTTTTTTTATTTTTTTCACAAACCAGAGCACAGAAATAGGAACCACACAAAGTTTCACCTCAATCTGATGTAAGGTGTGGCCTACAGAAAATGATGAATGTGCTGTAAATTCGGTGACGAAAGTTCGGAGCTCGAGTACTGCACTTTGCAGGCCAAATTTGGGCAAAATAAATTCGCCGAACCCAATAAATTTGGGGAGTATCGGATGTAAAATTTAATTTCACCCAATTTCAAAAAAAATCGCTTGATTTCGAGTCCATATGCAAAAGTTACGGCCGTTTGAAGTTGGGCCTCCGAGTTATGGTTTCTGTGGAGGTCAAAACAAGATCGGGTGGAGGAAATTGGTGGAAATTGGGGGCGGAAGCTCGGGAAAAGGTGGGGGGTAGTGCTGGGTGATCACGAGACACAATGGATGACTCAAAACAGAGGGTGGGATATCAAAACGGAGGGTGGGATATGGGTGGGAAAAACAAAAGACGGCTAGGGTTTGTATGAGAGGTAGCGGAAGCAAGACAACCCGAAATAAAACACGATCTAAACCAGCAACACAACTTGACTAAGGACACAAACTCAACACTACGGACTCTGAAATCAATTTGTGCAAAAGGCTAAACGAGATCTGGGACAGGAAACAACCTATGACTACAATTTTTTGTAGGGCTTTTTCTTCGACTCTAGGATGAAACTGAAAACAACAAAGGTAGGGTAAACTCAAACCTGAAGGAATACCTGAAGCTCTGATTACCACTTGATGGGGACGGGTCCGATCTTCCAACAGTTACGATATGTTCGATTTGGTGGAGGCGCGACACAAATCGATCCGGCTTCCGAACAACACGTTCCGAACCCCGCAATCGCAGCACCACGTCTCCTTAGGTTATCAACCGTGCGCTGCCCGGTTGACCTCGCCAAGAAGGCTAATCCTCGCCTGCGAATCGAAGAATATAAGCAAGAACAAGGAAGAACACAACGGAATTGCAGATGTATTGGTTTAGCACTCGAAAATTGGGGTCTCACAAACCGATGAACGGCGAAACTGTTCAAGACAGAATTAAATTAAGCAAAACCCAACCCTAATGGTGGGGGTGGCGGCTGTATATAAAGGAGTGAGGGGCGTGCAAAACCCCTGGACGCGCCCTAATGTGCTCCAACTCGATACAAAGCCGAACGACCCAAAATACGGTGGCACAGCACCCTGAAAGATTCTGAATATCCACTTGTTTCGATGATTCCCGTTGACTCAGAAGGAATTTTGATATAGAACCAGAGCCATTGGAAAGGTCTCCTTCTCAGCTTTCCATTCATATGTGGAACGTCCAAAACGGAGTCCGTATGCGTCCTGAGCGTCCATTTTACTACAGGCTGGTCCTGAAGGCCGAGAAAGACACGAACTCGAGTTGTACTGGGCCTCCGACTTGACTTGGACGTCCTTGCTGGTCTTCTCCGCCTCCACACCTCTCTCCATGTACTTCATGACCCTCTCCAATGTTCCTAAGCAAGATAACATCATTAGGTAGCAATCTATTCTCAAAACTATAAAAAGGATCGCTTAAGAACGAGCTCACCTCTAGATTTAATTGTCGCATGCGAGCTCGGGTCATTGGACCTTGCATAACGGTTGGAGGATCAGCGGTTGCATCCAAAGGAGTGATGTCCTCATCACACAGCACCGGCCGGGTGGAGCAGGAAACCAGCATCGGCACCCACGGAGACATGGCCATCATCTTCGCCCCCGGTACGGAAGCGCCAAGCGGTCCCGTCAGTACTGCGAACCGGGTCAGCAACACGGGAATCCACCACACCGATGTGGCGAGTAATTCGGCGGCACAAGCGGTGGTTGTGGCTGTCAAGCCAGCACGATCAGATGCGCCGCCCGTTTTGACTACGCCGATTCTGCAAAGATCCCTGCCGGCGGCCATCCGTGCGCTCCAGCGGGAGCTGGCAGATTTCCGCGAGACCGTGCGGGCCAAGCAAGAGGCTTGGAGCCTTCAGACCCTGACGGCCGTCGCACTGGGGACCCGTTCGCCGCAGCCGCAGCGAACGCCCCCGCAGGTTCAGGTCGTCAACGTCATCTCCGGAGGTTCGTCGTCGGGAGCCTCGCAGCAGCCAAGGCCGGGAGTAGCTCAGGGCGAAGTCACCTTCGCGCCCACCGATGCTCGAGGAGTGGAGTTTCCCCACCAAGACCCTCTGCTCGTCCGAGCCGACATTGCAGGATGTGACGTCCAGCGCGTCCTCGTTGACGGAGGTAGTTCGGCGAACGTGCTTTTCGCGGAGGCCCTCAACTGCATGGGAATCCCTCGCGGTCGATTGCAGCCGTCGACGACCCCGTGCTTTGGCGGCCAATCGCTAAGTACATTAGGCCAAGTATACCTCCAGGTCTCCTTCCATCAGGGCGATAACATCAGGACTGAGGGCGTCATCTTCGACGTCGCGGACACCCCAACTCCCGGGCCCGCGAGGCGTCATCACTATCTTCGACGACGAGGACCTCGCCCGACGCACAGAGCTTACGAGTCCCCGCTGCAGGGTGCACATCCTCGCAGGCAAGCACAAGGCGACACACCATCCGCCCCGGGGTGGACCCCTAAGCCTCGACCGGAGGGTGGAGTCAAGAGAGTCCCTCTCCAGGCTGACGGTCGAGTTGTCTCCATAGACGACGGCTTCCCCCAGAGATGGAGCAAGAGTTACTCCAGGTTCTCCAGAACAACGCAGACGTCTTCGCATGGTCCCCGGAGGACATCAAGGGCATGGACTGCTCCCTCATCGAGCACAACCTAGCGGTCCGCTAGGATGCCAGGCCGGTCAGGCAAAGGTTTTGGCGTATGTTCGTCGACCAGTAGCAGGCAGCCAAGGTAGAAGTGGTGAAGCTCCTGCAGGCTGGCGTCATCCGCGAAGTCCAACACCCAGATTGGCTCGCCAATCCGGTGCTGATGAAGAAAGCCAACGGTGCTTGGCGCATGTGCATCGACTTCACTGCCCTCAACAAGGCGTGCTCGAAGGATGACTACCCTCTCCCACGCGTCGACCAACTGGTCGACGCTACTGCCGGCTGCAAACTCATGAGCTTCTTGGACGCTTACTCCGGCTATCATCAAATCTACATGGCCAAGGATGACGAAGACAAGACCAGCTTTATCAGTTCGATAGGAACATACTGCTTTGTTAGAATGCTCTTTGGCCTGAAGAATGCCGGCGCAACTTTCACCCGCCTTATTGCGCTGGCGCTGATCTCCCAACTGGGGAGGAATGTCGAGGCTTACGTCGACGACGTAGTCGTCAAAACCAAGCAATTGGCCGCTCACGGCCAGGATCTCCAAGAGACCTTCGACAATCTCCAGAAGGCGGGCATCAAGCTCAACCCAGACAAGTGCGTGTTCGGTGTGCGGGCGGGCAAGCTTTTGGGCTTCCTGGTGTCGGGGCATGGCATCCAAGCCAACCCCGACAAGGTCGACGCAATCCTCGCTATGGAACCGCCCAAAACGACACGGGAAGTCCAAAGACTCGCTGGCCGCATGGCTGCGCTGAGCCGCTTTTTGTCCAAGGCAGCAGAGCACGGCCTGCCCTTCTTCAAAACCCTACGCGGCTGTGATGCGTTTCGTTGAGACGCCGATTGCGCCACCGCCTTCAACGACCTCAAGAAGCACCTTGCAAGCCTACCCACGCTGGTCGCCCCGGCACCAGAGGCTCCCCTCCTGCTTTACCTCGCTGCCTCAGCGACAGCAGTCAGCGTCGTCCTCGTTCTCGAGGAGGGTGTTCATCAGCGCCCAGTCTACTTCGTCTCTGAAGTCCTCCATGGCGCCAAGACGCGGTACACGGAGCTTCAGAAGTTGGCTTACGCGCTAGTCATGGCCTCGAGAAAGCTCTGACACTACTTCCTCGCCCATCCAATCACTGTGCCATTCTCGTTCCCTCTGGCGGAGATGTTACACAATAAAGAGGTCACGGGACGCATTGGTAAGTGGGCAGCCGAACTCGCCCCTTTTTCCCTGATATATGCTTCGCGCACAGCGATCAAGTCCCAAATCCTTGCGGACTTCCTCGCGGAGTGGACCCCCGCGGCCCAGCACGCCCAGCAACCGGAGGACCTGGTGTGGACGCTTGACACCAATGGCGCCTACTGCGTCTCCGGCGCGGGCGTGAGTGCGGTGGTCACCACGCCGGAGCGACACCGCCTGTTATACTCGGCACGCCTCGCATTTCCCGCCACCAACAACACCGTGGAATACGAGGCGCTACTCTTCGGCCTAGTGAAGCTCAAAGTTCTGGGCGCGTGGCGAGTCCTCGTCCCCACGGATTCAAGGCTGGTGGCGGGGCAAGTCGACAAGTCATACCAGGCCAAGGACCCTGACCTCGCCAAGTACCTAGCAGCCGTGCGAACCAAGGAGCGACATTTCCTGGGCGTCATGGTCAAGGCCATACCTCGAGCAGAAAATGAGCAAGCAGACATTCTCGCAAAAGCCGCCAGCCAGCAACTCCCCGTTCCCGAAGGCGCATTCTACGAGGTCCTGCACGCGGCGGCCATCGCGCAGGACAATCGCGACGCGGCCCTAGTCCAGCAAATCACCCATCAGGGCGACTGGCGAGAGCCAGTTCACGCCTTCTTAGACAAAGCATTTAGACAGGGCTTCTACTGGCCAACCGCCGTTGCTGAAGCCAAAGACCTTGTGCGCTGGTGTCAAGGCTGCCAATGGATGGGACGGGTCATTCACAGACCCCCCACCAGCCTCAACCCCATCCCCCTGTATGGCCGTTGGCATGGTGTGGCATCGATATTGTCGGACCTCTTCCCCGAGCTCCAGGAGATTTGCGCTTCATAGTAGTCACTTCGGAATATTTTTCCAGGTGGCTAGAGGCTGTGGCGCTAGCCAAGATCACCTCGGCAGCCATGCAGCGCTTCCTTTGGCAGAACATCATATGCCGCTTCGGAGTGCCCAACGAGATCACCGCCGACAATGGTATGCAGTTCGATTCTGCTCCGTTTAGGGAGTTCTGCGACGACATGGGCATCACGCTTTGGTTCACTTCGGTTGAACATCCACAGTCCAACGGAGCGGTCAAGCGGGCGAATGGTGCCATCTCCGCCGGGGTCAAAAAACGCCTCGTCGGATTACCAAAGGGCAAGTGGCCCAGTGAGCTCCACAGCGTCCTCTGGTCGCTTCGCACAACAGCAACACGCTCGACGGGATTCACGCCGTTCAAACTCCTCTTCGGCGATGAGGCAATGACACCCGAAGAGCTCAAAGCCGGCTCACGAAGGGTCCTCGCCCAGGCACCAGACGAAGAGCGCCAGTTGTCCCTGGACCTCCTCGACGGAGAGCGCGTCAAGGCCACCCAACATGTCGCCAAGTACGCGCGGCAAATGGCGCGCATACATGGCCGCTCCATGTACCCGCGAGCATTCCAGCCGAGGGACCTCGTCCTCAGGATGGCGCTCCACGCAGACACGGTCGGCAAGCTGGAGTCTAAGTGGGAAGGCCCGTACATCGTCGCGGCAGCACTGCAGCGAGGAGCTTATCACCTCGCCACGCTGGAAGGGCAGACGCTCCGCCACACATGGAATGCGGATAGGTTGCGAAGGTACTATGTTTAGGCTAGTAAAGGCCACCGTCGTGGCAACGAGTCCAATGGTCAGTCTCTGACTTTTTTTACTCACTCACCCGCGCAAACGAGACTTTAATAAAGTTCGCCGTTTGCGAAGCTATTCATGCCCCCCATCAAAAAATCATGCGGAGGCTTGCCTCCGCACGCACTCTACGGAGTATAAATAAGATGCGGATGTTTTCCCTGCGCACTCTACCGAGTATAAATAAGACGCGGAATTCCGCGCACGCGTCGGTGCCATTACCACGCGTACTCCCCGGAGTATAAAGACGTAGTCGATGTTCCCATGCACTGCACGGAGACCCACCTCCGCACACGCACCGCACGGAGACCCACCTCCGCACACGCACTCTATGGAGGTCCGCCTCCGCACGTACTCTATGGAGTATAAATAAGACGTAGCGTCGAGGTCCGCCTCCGCACGCACTCTACGGAGTATAAATAAGACGTAGCGTCGAGGTCCGCCTCCGCACGCACTCTACGAAGTATAAATAAGACGTAGCGTCGAGGTCCGCCTCCGCACGCACTCTACGGAGTATAAATAAGACGTAGCGTCGATATCCGTCTCCGCATGCACTCTACGGAGTATAAATAAGACGCAGCGGGGGGACGCCTTCGCGCGCACTATACGGAGTATAAATAAGACGCGGATGTTTTCCCTGCACACTCTACTGAGTCTAAACAAGACGCGGATGTCCCGCGCGTGCGTTGGCGCACTCTCCGGAGCCTAACTAAGCCGTGGTTGATAGTCCCACGCACACTCCGGAGTATAAACTAGACGTGGATGTTTTCCCTGTGCACTCTACTGAGTCTAAACAAGACGCGGATATCCCGCGCGCGCGTTGGCGCGCTCTCCGAAGCCTAACTAAGCCGTGGTTGATAGTCCCACACACGCTCTAGAGTATAAACTAGACGTGGATGTTTTTCCCTGCGCACTCTACTGAGTCTAAACAAGACGCGGATGTCCCGCGCGCGCGTTGGCGCACTCTCCGGAGTCTAATTAAGTCATGGTTGATAGTCCCACGCGTGCTCCGGGGTACAAACTACGGAGCGCTCGTGCGTCTACTTCAACTAGGCGCCAGCTCCGCTGCCACCACCTCGAAGGGTAGGGGACGGAGCGCTCGTGCGTCTACCTCAACTAGGCGCCAGCTCCGCTGCCACCACCTCGAAGGGTAGGGGACGGAGCGCTCGCGCGTCTACTCCAACTAGGCGCCAGCTCTGCTGCCACCACCTCGAAGGGTAGGGGACGGAGAGCTCGTGCGTCTACTCCAACTAGGCGCCAGCTCCGCTGCCACCACCTCGAAAGGTAGGGGACGGAGCGCTCGCGTATCTACGCCAACTAGGCGCCAGCTCCGCTGCCACCACCTCGAAGGGTAGGGGACAGAGCGCTCGTGCGTCTACCTCAACTAGGTGCCAGCTCCGCTGCCACCACCTCGAAGGGTAGGGGATGGAGCGCTCGTGCGTCTACCTCAACTAGGCGCCAGCTCCGCTGCCACCACCTCGAAGGGTAGGGGACGGAGCGCTCGCGTGTCTACTTCCACTAGGCGCCAGCTCCGTCGCCGCCGCTCTTCGCCCACAAGGCACTGTTACCATTAGCACAAGCGAAGATGGCTGGAAGGTGCCAGCCCCCGCCATATTAATAATCAACTGTACAAGCAGCGCGCAGGTATGGAACATTCGGCACAACGGTCCTTCCTTTCATAAGTAAGCGAAAGAAAACAACAATGAAAGCAAAAGTTACATCACAACCACCAGCTCCCAGCACTGCACTAGGGGTTAGCGCCGTCTTCGTCGCGCTGACGAGTCTCTTCCAACCACTGAAGGATATTACCTTCCCGGTGCAACGTTGTCGGGACCCGGAACAACAACTCTGATCCCCTCTGTGTAAATCGCACTATCCCAGGAAAAGCTAGTGCACACAGGTTCAACAGCAATGTATATCATGCAAAAATAACCACGAGATATTATTAAACGAAAATACAGCCTTAAGGCTAAGTCTTACAATAAGGGCACAAGGCCAACAAAATAAACAAAAACAGCGGAAAGATAGTAAAGGTGGCGGCCACACCCATCCAACCTCCCACGAGCGAATGATCGTAAGACGCGTCCTACTCGCTGAAGTAGTCCTCACCGTCGTAGTCGCCCTCGAAGTCTGGCAACAGATTTAGCAAGGTGAGTACAGGAGTACTCCCAAGGTAAGCAAGTAAATGCTTACGCAAGTTACACCAGGAATTATAACAGCGTTGATGCATGCATAATGGATTTTAAAGGAAAGCTTAATGGGGCAATGTGCGGAAAGTAATACTTGAATTTAAATATAATAACGTAAATACGAAAAGCTGAATTTTCATACAGTATATGAAATATGTTTTTAACAAGTAATATCGTTAGTGTAGGCTCCAACCCACACTAACCTATCCGCGGGAATCCACCCGGACCATTACCAAAACCAACGTTTGTTTGCCAAAACCAAGTTTCATGAAATTCAAGTCTAATCTGTGAAGACTCTACTCAGCATGTCCATGACCGTGGACACGGCTATCCAGATAGTTTGTTACTCTGCAGAGGTGTACAACTTTACCCACAAGATATTCCCTCTCACTCGAGCCACGCGATCAACACACTGCCTTGATCGAAGTCAATACTATGGTACTAACTAGTTTTCAGCTAGGGTGACAAGGTGTATGATTAAGAATTTCAAATGGGCTATAATCAAAGGATTATGGGTATATCTAACATTTAAACTGGATTTTTAAATTAATTTGAGTAGAAATGCGCATGCATATCTGATGAAACAACATACATATATTTAAAATACTGGGTTCAATATGGTCAAAGGTGCAACTTGCCTTGATCGAAGTCCTGCTGCGATTCGTCGAATTCAAACTCTCCGGAATCGTCAATATCTAACGAAAGAGCCAATTCAAACCAAAATTCAAACGAAACCCAAATAACTTCCAAAAATTATAAAATAAACTGGGAGACAGAATTTTAAATTTTGGATGTGGACCAACAATTCTTGGAAAGGAATTGAGGCTTTTAAAAGAAATTGGAAGTCTTAATTTAAATTTAAACCTTGGAATTACAAAATATATTCAAACAAAATTTAAATAAATTTCAAACTTTCAAAATTATTCCAGAAATGGATAGATCATGATATTAGAAAAATTTAGAAATTTGAATGGGTCAATTTGGAGTTAAAATGCAAAAGTTATAGCCTTCCAAAGTTTGAATTCAAAATAAAAGAAAAAGGGTATTTTCTGGATTTATTTTTAAACCGAAAAGGATTTATGACGTCAGCATGAATTATTTTTCTAAAGAAAAACATAGATTATGACGTTAGCCCTAGGATTAATATATTCGGGCAGAGGCTGACAGGTGGGGCCCGGTGTGGTGGACCGAGTCCACGGACCCGAGGGAAGGGTGAGGTGGCAGACGGGCACTCGGGGCGAGGTGGCGCGGCGTGGTCGCCGCGTGGCGCCACTTGGCACCGCGTGGTCGCTGCGTGGCTGCCACGTCACGCTTTATGCCGGCGTGGCTGCGCGCGTGAGGTGCCGAGGGGCTCGGTGGCAACGGCGTGGCGCCGTCCGCCGCCACTGGCCGCCACGCCGCGCCAACTCGGCCCGACGGTGGCGTGCTTTGGCCGGCGGCGCGCTCGGGGGCCCGATGGTCGCGGAGTTCCGGTGGCGGCGCGGCGAGGGTATTAAAATGACGAGGAGAACGCGGGAGTGCATCGGTACCTTGCGCGAGGCCGAGGTGACCGGAGAGGAATCGGCGAGAGGCGCGCGCCGGGAAGGGTTCACGGCGGCGGAGAGGTTCGGCGACGCAGGCTCTCGGGAGAGGTCGCGGTGTTCGCTGGGTACCGGCAAGGTCGGGAGGCGTCGGCGGGGCGAGGGGCTTGAGCTGGCGGAATCGCTCGCCGGAGTAGCCGGGCAGGCGGAGGGAAATCGGGCGCGGGGACCCTCGGGGCTGGATTATGCGCTCTGGAGGCTCGGGGTGGCGGTGTGGGAGGAACCTCGGGTGCGGGTTTTATAGGTCGGGAGGGGGTAACGGCGCGTACAATCCGCCGGTTTTGAAGCGGACGGGGAGGTTGAATGCGCCGGCGAATGGGGGCGTAATTGGGGGGTTTCATGCCTGCAACGGACGGGGGGAGGTGCTAATTGGAAACTGCGGGGATGCAGGGGAATGAATCGGCAAGAAACCGAAGATTTCAAAGCTTCGGTTTTCAATCAATGGCGGCGGCGATCGCGCGAGGAAGAAAGGAAAGGGGCGGGGACGAAGGGCCTGACAGGTGGGGCCCGCACGTCAGCGAGAGAGAAAGAAAAGGAAAGAGCGAGGGGGACGGTTGGATGCTTGACGTGTGGCACGGGGGAGAGATCGGGACGGCCGCGCGTTGCGAAGGGTAAGTGAATGGGGGCGGCCGAGATTCGATCCGACAACGAAGATCGGTCGGGGCGGTCGGTGCGTTAAGTGGGAGGCGGTTGAGATCGGATGCGGCAACGAGGGCGGCGTGGATTAAGCCACGCGTCGATCGGGGATGAAGCGGGCGGCGGTAAGTTGCGAGGCGGCGGGATTGAGCCGGCGGGAGAGCGGGCGGCTAGATCTGCGACACGCGTCGCACGCGAGAGGGAAGCGGGAGAGGGTTTAAGTTAGATCGGACGGTGAGGGGAATCCGGCGAGCGGAGGGGCGCCGATGCTTGACACTGGCGGCGGGAGGGTTTTGGGATTTTCTTTCTTTTTGATTTTCCAGAAATGCTATTAAGCTTTAGAAAACTCAGAAAAATACCAAATAAATTTTGAAAGATCCAGAAAAATTCAGAGAACTATCTGGAGCTGTTCTAGACTTAATAAAAATATTTCCCACTCATTTTAACAAGTATAATTTGCAAAAGTACAATTTGATTTTAAAGGGAAGGTTTTAATTCCTTCTAAAATCTAGAAAAATTAATATAATCTCATATTTGACTTAAGGAAGCTGAAATACATTTGTTTTAACATTCAGTAATGTAATAAATTCATTTTTTGACTTTTTTTAAAAAAATTATAATCTTTCTCAAATCAGGACTTTAACTTAACTCCAGAAAATCCAATAAATTCCAGATTTGATTTTCAATAAAGGAACAAAATTTTGGGATGTTACAAACCTACCCCCCCTTAAAGGAAATCTCGCCCTCGAGATTTGCACTAGCTAGCAAAAGAGGTGGGGATGGCTGATCTTTAAATCTTCTTCTCGCTCCCAGGTGGCTTCGTCTTCGGTGTGGTTGCTCCACTGAACTTTGCGAGAATCGATGGTCTTCCTTCCGTGCGACGTTAATTTGTCTCGAGAATCTTGATTGGTTGCTCCTGATAGGTGAGGTCATCCTGGAGGTCCAAGGTTTCCAGTGCGGCTTGCTCTATGGGTACTCGGAGGCACTTCTTTAACTGTGAGACATGAAAGACATTGTGCACCCCTGACATGCTTGGCGGCAAGTCTAATTGATATGCGACTGCACCTCTTCGGTCCAGAATCTTGAAAGGGCCCACATATCGTGGTGCTAGCTTCCCTCTAACTTGAAATCTTTTCACACCTCACGAGTGGGGATACTCTAAGATAGGCGTAGTCCCCGACCTCGAAGGTCGGTCTCGGCGACGGTTATCCGCATAGCTCTTACTGTCGAGGCCGGCTATCTTTAGTCATCTCGATCTTCTTCACTTGATCTTCTGCGTCTTGCAGCGGGTTTGGTCCAACTTCTTGGGGTTCACCTTGCGATCCCAAAGCAAGGGGGTCTGCACTTCGACCATACAAGGCTTGAAGGGTGCCATCTGCAGATCGCTTGGTAGTTTGTTATTGTACGAGAATTCCGCAAAGGGTAGTGAACGGTCCCAAGCGTTCTCAAATCCAGCGTACAAGCCCTTAGCATATCCTCGAGTATCGATTAACTCTTTCTGTTTGACCGTGCATGCAGGGATGGTAAGCGATGCGGCGAGCTTACTACCCAATTCTTCATGCGACCTTTGCCAAAATCGAAAGTAAACCGACTACCTCGATCGGACACTATCTTCTTGGAGTACGCCATACGGGCACACAATTCGGGACATGTACAACTCACCAACTTGCTCCTGAATAAGTGGTCTTGGTGGTATGAAGTGAGCCACTTTAGTCAATCGGTCTATGATTACCCAGATTGAATCATAACTCGATTGTGTCCTTGGGAGTCCGGTTATGAAATCCATACCGATTTCTTCCCACTTCCATTCTGGAATTGGCAATGGTTGCAAGAGTCCCGCCGGCCTCGATGTTGACTTTGACTCGTTGGCAGTGTCGCAGCTTCAATGAACTCTGCGATTTCCCTTTTCATACTAACCCACCAATATCTTTCCCTCAGATCCTGGTACATCTTGGTACGACCTGGGTGGATTGAGTATGGGGTATCATGAGCCTCTTTCAGAATCAGGTTTTTGATTTCCTGATTATTCGGCACACAGATGCGGTTCTCGAACCAAATCGTGCCATGCTCATCTTCGCTGAATCCTGGTGCTTTGCCTCTTCTCATATTCTTCTTGATTTCTTGAATATCCTCGTCCAAAATCTGAGCTTTCTTAATTTGATCAAGCAAGCCAGGTCGCACTTCCAGTGTGGTGAGGGTGCTTGGTCCCATTGGGTTTAGACTTAGACGGGCGACTCTCTCCTGAAGTCGGGTCTGGTCTTCTTCCGATATCACCATGTTTGCATAAGACTTCCTGCTTAAGGCATCGGCTACCACATTCGCTTTTCCGGGGTGGTAATGTATACCGATGTCGTAGTCCTTTATCAACTCCAACCATCTTCGCTGCCTCAGGTTGAGTTCTGCGTGGGTGAAGATATACTTCAAACTTTTATGGTCCGTGTATACTTCACAACGGTTACCAATAAGATAGTGGCGCCAGATTTTTAAGGCGTGCACTACTGCGGCTAACTCTAAGTGATGAGTAGGATAATTGCACTCATGAGGCTTGAGTTGGCGTGATGCATAGGCTACCACTTTGCCTTCTTGCATCAGAACACAGCCTAAGCCTAGGCGAGAGGCGTCACAGAAAACCTCGAAGCCTTTATGCACGTCCGGCAAGACAAGCACGGGTGCTGAGACTAGTCTCTTCTTAAGGGTTTGGAAACTCTGCTCACAAGCCTTCGTCCATTCGAACTTCTTTTCCTTTTTCAGCAATTGGGTCATTGGCTTGGCTGTCTCGGAGAACCCTGCTATGAACCGACGGTAATAACCCGCAAGTCCAAGAAAACTCCTGACTTCTGTTACGGACTTTGGTGGTTTCCACTCCATTACTGCTTCTACCTTGGAAGGGTCTCAAATGATTCCTTGGTACATTACGATATGTCAGAGGAAGGCAACCTCTTTTAGCGAAATTCACACTTATCGAATTTGTGAAAAAGTGATGCTCTCTAAGCTTTTCGAGTGATCTGAGTCTTGCTCATGCTCTTCTTCATTCTTGGAGTAGATGAGGATGTCGTCGATGAAGATTACTACGAACTTATCCAAGTATTTCATGAACACACTTTGTTCATCATGCTCATAAGTAAGTGGTGCATTGGTCACCCAAATGACATGACCGTGAACTCATAATGTCCATATCCGGTGGAGAAGGCGGTCTTGGGAATGTCTTCTTCACGGATCTTCACCGATGGTATCGATCGCGAGATCAATCTTGGAGAAGATCTGGCTCCTTTCAACGATCGAACAGTCATCGATCACGGGAGGGGTATTTATTCTTGATGGTGGCGTCATTGAGTGCTCTGTAGTCCACACAAGCCTCAAACTCTCGTCCTTTTCTTGTGAGCAGGGCGGTGCTCCCAAAGCGACAGGCTGGGTCGGATGTACCCCTTGTCTTCTAGTTCCGTGAGTTGATTCTTCAATTCTGCTAACTCGTTAGCAGGCATCCGATATAGTCTCTTGGAAATCGGGGCGGTGCCTGGGACTAGGTCAATCACAAACTCGATCTCCCTATCCGGTGGCATCCCTGGCAGTTCCTCGGGAAAAACATCAGGTATTCCGTGCGATCGGTACTTCCTCCAAGACTTGAAGATGGAAAAGGGCACATTCTTACGCCTTGAGATTTGAGGAGAAAGATCACTTCCATGCCACGGTCATTGGTGAGGCGATGGATCTGTAGCACAATGTCGATCGACCTTGGTTCTTGGCTAACCAATTCATTAGAGAATGACATCCAATCCTTGCGATTCCAAGACCAAAAGGTCGGCTAGGAATCGGGTTCCATCTATGAGCGATTCTACTTTCGGGCACAAGGTCCCGATCTCATTTCTGCTCGGGGAGTGAATTATCATGGGGTTACTAAGAGTTACCATGCCCAACCCATGTTTATCCACAAAAGTTTTGACACAAATGAGCGTGATGCTTGAATCGAAAAGAAGCGTCGCGGGTATTGAATTGACAAGAAACATACCCGGCCACGACATCCGTGCAGCTGAGCTTCTTCTGGCATCACGTGGTTCACTCGCCCCTTGATGAAGGTCTGCGGCCTGCTGCCTGGTTACGACTTCGAGGCTCTGAAGTTCTTGCCGCTTGAATCTTCTTGGTGCGCGCTTGGCAAAGTGCCCGGTTCCTTACAATAATAGCGAGTCAATCCGTCGAGGCGGGATCGCTTGCTCTTACGTGTCGCCACCGGTTCTTTGAGGTGCGGTTGCTTGGGAACTAGCGGCGGTTGGCACGAAACAGCGGCGGTGGTTGAGGACTTGAACTCGCTAGGCGGTTCTTGAAGTTCTTGCCACAGGGTGCGAACTTGTTTGAGTGCGGAGAGTCTGCGATTCTTGAAAGAACTTCGAGTTGTTTCTGCAGTGCGCCATCCTTTTCTTCCGGGTCTCCATTTCCATGTGTTTGCCCTCCTGGCGGATGGCCTTACTGACCAGCTGGTGGAAGTCAGTATAGTCACCCGATATCAGTTGTACTGATATGTTGTCATTTAGGCCCTCCATGAACCTTTCTTGCTTGGCTTCATTGGAAGCCACATCTTCTGGCGCATAGCGGGCGCTTGGTTGAACTTTATGCGTACTCGTTGGCGTGCGACTTCCTTGGCGCGAGATCGAACTCCTTCTTCTTCAATGCCATGGTGCGGTGGGGATGTGAGCCTTGCAGCTTTGCTCGAACTTCGTTCCACGTCACCGTTTGCGGGTTGGCGTGCGGCGGTGAAAGTATCCCACCATTGAGGCGCGGCCCGTTCGGTGATGGGAGGCGAGCAGGACTCGCTCGATCGATGCAACCGCGAATATCCGACTTCTTGCCAATCGACTGAGCGATCGTCGGCGTCCATCGGTTCAGCACTGCCGGCGAAGGTGGGTGGCTTGATCCTCAGGAACTCAAGAGAGCGATTGGGAGGTACTTGGGCAGGTTGATGATGAGCCTGAGGGTTGTTGATCGTCTGGGCTAATAGCTGGATCAACTGGTTTTGATTGGCCATCAATTGTGCCCAATCCGGTCCTGCCGCTGGTGGGGGTGGTGGAATCGGAGCTGACTGACTTTCTTGTGCTCCGGGGTTGGCGTTGTCCATGTTGGAGTTTCTTCTTGTGTTCACCATCTATTGAGGCTTTCAGATTTAGAGAGAACTAAAGGAAAGGTTCTAGTAACAATCCCACCAAAACAACACACAAGAGCAAGGAAAACACGAATAAGAGCCAAACAAAACTTTTTATTTTATTATAATAGTCTCGTGGCTGTTTACAAGGTCTCTGACTCACGGATAGCGTTCTAAGACTCGGGGTTGTCTACACACTAGCGCTGCGCTCGAGTCTCCTCGGAAAAGGCCCGGAATCAGTGGAACCTGCATCTTCTGCACGGAGCTCGGCAAGTTCTTCTTCGCGTGCGCGGAGCTTCTGGCATGCGGTGTGCGGCTCGTCGAGTGATGCAGTACATGTGATCCATGGACTTGGTGAACTCCACTAGTCGTGCGAGCGGGGTTGCTCTCATACTCGTGAGCGAAGTCGCAGCAGCCACAGGAGTCTTCATGGGAAATGCGAAAATCGGTCGCGATAAGTCTCGGCGTAGATGTTCTTCACCGGAGAATGGCCTCTCGGGCTGCATCCTGTACTCCGTCGAAGAAGGTGGCTCGAGGTAGGGGTGCGTCGAACACGTAAATGGCTCCATGTGCTCCGAAATCTTTGAAGATCTTCACTTCCACCCTCCAGCGTTCCTCATCTCCATACATGCCAACATATCCACGGTAGAGAGTGCAGGCGGAAGTTGAGCTCTTGCATGAGGTTGTCTGGATCGTCGCGAAGAGTCGGCAAGGGTTCCATGGGAGGCGCGGGTGGGTTGCTCCATCTAAAATTTGGAAGGAGAGGAGTTAGTAATCGGTTTTGGTAAAGAGATTTGAGAAAAGGAGAGATAATTTAAAAGGGGCATTTCTTATTAAAATATATCCTTAAAGCTGGTCTCTAGCTAAGGTCACGTCTTAGAGTCATTGTTGCTCTGATACCATTTCTGTCGGGACCCGGAACAACAACTCCGAGCCCCTCTGTGTAAATCGCACTATCGGGAAAAGCTAGTGCACACAGGTTCAACAGCAATGTATATCATGCAAAAATAACCAAGAGATATTATTAAGCGAAAATACAGCCTTAAGGCTAAGTCTTACAATAAGGGCACAAGGCCAACAAAATAAACAAAAGCAGCGGAAAGATAGTAAAGGTGGCGGCCACGACCCATCCGACCTCCACAGGCGAATGAGCGTAAGACGCGTCCTACTCATTGAAGTAGTCCTCACCGTCGTGTCGTCGCCTCAAGTCCGCAACAGATTTAGCAAGGTGAGTGCAGGAGTACTCCCAAGGTAAGCAAGTAAATGCTTACGCAAGTTACACCAGGAATTATAACAGCGTTGATGCATGCATAATGGATTTCAAAGGAAAGCTTAATGGGGCCATGTGCGGAAAGCAATACTTGAATTTAAATATAATAACGTAAATACGAAAAGCTGAATTTTCATACAGTATATGAAACATGTTTTTAACAAGTAATATCGTTAGTGTCGGCTCCAACCCACACTAACCTATCCGCGGGAATCCACCCGGATCATTACCAAAACCAACGTTTGTTTGCCAAAACCAAGTTTCATGAAATTCAAGTCTAATCTGTGAAGACTCTACTCAGCATGTCCATGACCGTGGACACGACTATCCAGATAGTTTGTTACTCTGCAGAGGTGTACAACTTTACCCACAAGACATTCCCTCTCACTCGAGCCACGCGATCAACACACTACCTTAGGTGTGCGGCGGAGAGTTCATGACAAAGCTGTTCCAATGTTCCATAGCCAACATAATCACGCCGCCACTAAGGTTTCACCATAACTCGAATCCACGAGTTGGAGCCCCCTCTGGTGCCATGTGAGACTTCCCACAGCCTACGCCGCGCTCACATTCAGCCTGTAGCGAGACTATTATTGGAACTTCACAAATTACTTAGCGAGTCCGTCCCATACCGGACTTGTGGTAGTCTGAAGTGACCGTAAAATAATTCACAAAACGGTCCTTAAGTTGATTTAGACTCAACCACATACCCCGTGCACGATAATCAACAGTGTCACCAAACACGAGGCATCTGGCACCCACCACCTAACCATTAGCCTATGTCCAAAACATGTTTTCTATTTTCATTTTTAAATAATTTCAGTAAAACCACCCTTGACTCTTGAAGTCAAGTCTCATTTCAAGCCGACATTTCATGTGAAAGGTTCGTCCCACCTCTGATTATACTAAGCCGGGCTAAGCATTTCTACAAAAATTTTCTAGTCAATACTATGGTACTAACTAGTTTTCAGCTAGGGTGACAAGGTGTATGATTAAGAATTTCAAATGGGCTATAATCAAAGGATTATGGGTATATCTAACATTTAAACTGGATTTTTAAATTAATTTGAGTAGAAATGCGCATGCATATCTGATAAAACAACATACATACATTTAAAATACTGGGTTCAATATGGTCAAAGGTGCAACTTGCCTTGATCGAAGTCTGCTGCGATTAAATCGAATTCAAACTCTCCGGAATCGTCAATATCTAACGAAAGAGCCAATTCAAACCAAAATTCAAACGAAACCCAAATAACTTCCAAAAATTATAAAATAAACTGGGAGACAGAATTTTAAATTTTGGATGTGGACCAACAATTCTTGGAAAGGAATTGAGGCTTTTAAAAGAAATTGGAAGTTTTAATTTAAATTTAAACCTTGGAATTACAAAATATATTCAAACAAAATTTAAATAAATTTCAAACTTTCAAAATTCTTCCAGAAATGGATAGATCATGATATTAGAAAAATTTAGAAATTTGAATGGGTCAATTTGGAGTTAAAATGCAAAAGTTATAGCCTTCCAAAGTTTGAATTCAAAATAAAAGAAAAAGGGTATTTTCTGGATTTATTTTTAAACCGAAAAGGATTTATGACGTCAGCACGAATTATTTTTCTAAAGGAAAACATAGATTATGACGTCAGCCCTATGATTAATATATTCGGGCAGAGGCTGACAGGTGGGGCCCGGTGTGGTGGACCGAATCCACGAACCCGAGGGAAGGGTGAGGTGGCGACGGCGCTCGGGGCGAGTGGCGGGCGTGGGCGCCGCGTGGCGCCACTTGGCACCACGTGGTCGCTACGTGTCTGCCACGTCACGGCTTTATGCCGATGTGGCTGCGCGCGCATGAGGTGGCGAGGGGGCGCTCAGGTGGCGCCGCGTGGCGCCGTCGCCGCCACCGGCGCCACGCCGCGCCAACTCGGCCCGGCGGCGGACGTGCTGGCGGCGGCGGCGCTCGGGGCCCGATGGTCGCGGAGTTCGATGGCGGCGGCGCCGCCGAGGGTATTAAAATAGCGAGGAGAACGCGGGAGTGCATCGGTACCTTGCGCGAGGCCGAGGTGACCGGAGAGGAAAATCGGCGGAGAGGCGGCGGCGGGGAAGGGTTCACGGCGGCGGAGGTTCCGGCGACGCAGCGGCTCGGAGAGGTCGCGGTGTTCGCACAGGTACCAGCAAGGTCGGGGCGTCGGCGGCGAGGGCGAGGGGGCTGGCGGGTCGCTCGCCGCCGAGTAGCTGGAGCCGCGGAGGGAAATCGGGCACGGGGGACCCTCGGGGCTGCATTATGCGCTCTGGAGGCTCGGGGTGGCGGTGTGGGAGGAACCTCGGGTGCGGGTTTTATAGGTCGGGAGGGGGTAACGACGCGTACAATCCGCCGGTTTTGAAACGGACGGGAGGTTGAATGCGCCGCGAATGGGGCGTAATTGGGGGTTTATGCACGCAGCGGACGGGGAGGTGCTAATTGGAAGCTGCGGTGATGCGGGAATGAATCGGCAAGCGGCTTTCAAAGCTTGATTTTCAATCAATGGCGGCGGCGGCGGCGCGATCGCGCGAGGAAGAAAGGAAAGGCGGGGGCGAAGGGCACGACAGTGGGAGCCCGCACGTCGGCGAGAAAAAGAAATGGAAAGAGCGAGGGGACGGTTGGATGCTTGACGGTGGCACGGGGAGAGATCGGGACCAGGCGCGTTGCGAAGGGTAAGTGAATGGGGACGGCGAGATTCGATCCGACAACGAAGATCGGTCGGGGCGATCGGTGCGTTAAGTGGGAGGCGGTTGAGATCGGAGTGCGGCAACGAGGACGCGCGTGGATTAAGCCACGCGTCGATCGGAGGATGAAGCGGGCGGCGGTAAGTTGCGAGGCGGCGGGGATTGAGCAGGCGGGAGAAGCGGGCGGCTAGATCGCGCGACACGCGCCGCCGCGCGGGATGAGAAAAGCGGTGAGAGGTTTAAGTTAGATCGGACGGTGAGGAATCCGGCGGGCGGAGGGACGCGATGCTTGACACACGCGGCGGGGGGTTTTTGGGATTTTCTTTCTTTTTGATTTTCCAGAAATGCTATTAAGCTTTAGAAAACTCAAAAAAATACCAAATAAATTTTGAAAGATCCAGAAAAATTCAGAGAACTATCTGGAGCTATTCTAGACTTAATAAAAATATTTCCCACTCATTTTAACAAGTATAATTTGCAAAGGTACAATTTGATTTTAAAGGGAAGGTTTTAATTCCTTCTAAAATCTAGAAAAATTAATATAATCTCATATTTGACTTAAGAAAGCTGAAATACATTTGTTTTAACATTCAGTAATGTAATAAATTCATTTTTGACTTTTTAAAAAAAATTATAATCTTTCTCAAATTAGGACTTTAACATAACTCCAGAAAATCTAATAAATTCCAGATTTGATTTTCAATAAAGGAACAAAATTTTGGGATGTTACAAACGTCCGCCGTAACAGGACTTTGGCCACTCCCTCTCCAAGGAGGCCCCAGATCCGCTTGTAGAAGCTCTGGACGGCAGGCATGGTGGTGCGAACTGCGCCGGACAATACCCCAGCTCCAGCCGGCACACTCAGATCGGGAGCGCCCAGCTCGTTCACGTGCTCGCACCCCCGGGCGTGGAGCGTGGCAAACGCGAGGCAAGCACTGGCAAAGCCGCAATGATCACCGAAGGCTTTTGCACCTTGGAGCGCCAAGCTCGAGCCCTCCTCAATCCGTGCTAATGACTGCGCCACGTCCGCAGTGTCGTGAGTAAGGTCCGGCACGACGACAGAAAGGTCCCGGAGAGCCCCCTCCAGCGACCCCGTGGCCCTCCACGCCGCTGCAGACACGTCGCCTAGAGCCTGATTCCTCTCCTCCATAGCCATGATAAGTTGGGCTTTCTCCTCCTTCAATGCGCCGATTTGCCCAAGCAAGCCAGCGCGCTCCTCTGCTGCGGCACGCTGGGCCTCCTCGGCAGCACATTGCGCCGCCGCCACAGCGTGAACTTCCGCCTCTAAAAGCGGATCGATGTGCGTCGCCCGCGGCGTGAGCCTCGTTGGCGGCCTGGCTGTTCCTCGGCGCCCTCGCTCGCGGATCGCGCCTCATCAGCCTTGGCCGATGGCGACCGCCTAACAGCAGGAGGACATGGCTATTTAGCACGCACACGGTAGGCGATGTCGATGGCAGGCTCAGGTGCTTACCTTCATCCCCACGGTGCCTAGTGCGAGTGCAAGAAGGTCCCCCCGCACGACGATAGCGCTCGTCGATCCAGCTTGCTGTCACCACACTCCGCGGTCCCGTCGAGGGCACGGGCGCCTCGGATCTGAGCGAAGTCGACATCGCCGAGACCGAATATGCAAATTCGGTCTCTCGTAAACTGCACTAGTCGAGATCACGCTAGTACACACAATCAAACATAGATGTCATCACGATCATACACACGACAATAATAAAGGAAAACTCGAATATCGATAAAATATCAAAAGTACGACCTTATGGCCAAGCTTACAATATCTCTAGCCGGAAGGGCTTAATAAAATAGCAGCGGAAATCCAAAATAAAGCGTAGCAGCCAATCGACAAGCCACAGGCTATCGAGTGGAGAACGAAGCCTAATCCGTGAAGTCGTCGTAGTACTCTCCTTCTGGAACCTCCTGCTGGTAGTACTCCTCTCCTTCAACTGAGCAACATAGGCGTAAAGCCGTGAGTACATTGGTACTCAGCAAGTCGTTTGTAACAATGAATGCAATATAATATGCAAGGCTTACCAATAGAAGGCTGAAAGGTTAATTTGCATAAAGGCATTTATTGATGAAATATATTAAATAATCTTGAAAGCGAAAGTTAACTAAAAACAGTAATAAGGAATAATCAAAGGAATAAACATAAACCACTTGTGAACACCAATGCACAAGTTAAACCAACAGTAAACTACCTGTCCACCACCAAGTTATAAATGAAACACTAACCCTCGTGTGAAATCCCCGAGCAATGTCCAAGACCGAGGACGCGGCTATTCGAATAGTTTTACACTCTGCAGAGGTTGCACAACTGTACCCACACGATGTGATTAGCCTCGATCTCAGGAAATCACAACAGGGCCTTTACAATGCTCTACCTCAACACAATCCTGCCCGCTAGGGTTTCACATCACACCCCCCCTTGCGCCACATGGAAATCAGCAACCATGTCCATCACAATGGCAGAATTGAGTTGAAATATTACAAATTAGTCAGCCAGGTCCATCCCATAATAGACATGTGGTTTGCACGATTAAGCTCAGATCAATGGCGCATAAAGTTAAGTCCTTAACATTACCCGGGCGAGGCTACCACATCCCGGCGCAATCGCACCTCCCCTTTCTTGCACGATCACTGCGCGAGTGAAAACCAATTTGTATAACCAAGCCAACGTCACACCAATGACGTGGCACAAATTTTAATACACGTGGCACCAACCACAGTTCCATATGTCACTAAGTCAAATTAATAATTAACATGTGTGATGAGATCAATCGTAAATATAAGCCGGCTAAGCAATCTAATCGTACCAACCCATGTGACAAAATAATCTAGCATCACTAAGAAATTACCCAACCTATGGTGACAATGGCATCATGGTATTCCAAAGTATCAAGGAGGAATAATCTCAATTGGGACGATAACTACCAGTGCAAGGTTTGAATAAAAATAGCAATGCGATGTAATTTAAAATAAAATAATTAAATAATAGATTGCAAAACTGGGTTCAACATGATCAAAGGACACGACTTGCCTTCGTTATGCTCGTGAGGTACTCTGGTCTTGGTATGAAACACTGCTCCTCCGGAATCCGAATCTAACGAGAGAGAAAACGACCAAAAACAAAGAAACACATAAAATGATAAGCAAAAGAACTCCAAAATTCACAAAACTAGAACCAACAGCTAGAGCTCGATTTTAGATGAATTTAAAAAAAAGAACGGGGTCAATCGGAGCTAGGACGGAGGAGAACGGGCTCCGGAAAATTAATTCTAAAATTAATTCAGGAAAATCAAAAAGTGCATTGTCTTTGTGAACCCGGTCCACGGATTACAGGTTCACCGTGAACCCGCGCCGCGAACAATGCAGCGGAGAGAGGGGTGCCGCGCTGCACGAGCCGCGGCGTGGCAGCGCATATCTTGCCACGTGTCACCCGGTGGCGTGGCGGTGGCGTGGCGCCACGTGGCTCGGGGGCGGCTCGGTCTTGATGTGGCGCTGGCGTGGCGGCGACCGTGGCATGCCACGTCGGCTAGGGCTGGCGTGGCGGCCGACGCGCACGGCGCGGCGCGGCGCGGCGGCGGCGGATCCGACGATCGCGAGGGCGACCGCGGCGAGATCACGATCCTCGTTCGAATCGGGCGGCGGCGAGATGCTGGCGCGCGGCGCGGGCAGCGGTCGAATCACCGACGCATGGCGGCTCGCCGCACGAGGGGCGAGGCGACGCGTGGGCGCGCGCGCGGATGCGCGGCAGCGTGCGGCGCGCGGCGCGAGGCGACGCGGGCGCGGGCGCAGACACAACCGAGGCAAGGCGAGCGGAGGGGTCCGGCGACGGGGAGGCGACGGCGGCGACCGTAGGCGACGCGGGCGAGAACGGCGTGGAGGGCTCACCGGCGGGGAGGCGGCGACGGCTGGTACTCCGGCGACCTCAGGAGACGGCGGAGACGCGGCACGGGCGGCGGCGGGGCGACTCCGGCGGTGGCGTGGGCGCGAGAACGAGCGAGGCTAGGGTTCGACGGCGGCGGAGATCAGACACGCGAACCGAGGCAGCCGACGGGTTAAATGCACGCGAACCGAGGGAGTTTGAATCGGTTACAGCGCGGGATAAAAATCCGGATTGGTTTGGACGGTCCGGATCTCACGCGATGAGATCGGACGGCTAAGGCTCGGTGGGCGTTAGGGTTAGGGTTCGACCGCGCGGCGAAGCGACGGCGGTGATCGCGCGCGCGCGTCGGGCGGCGAGGGCGCGCGCGCGCGGCGCGTGCGGCGCGTTAGTGCCGCCGCGCCAGCCATGAATCTGCGCGACAGCGTGCGCGCGGCGAATCGAGCGCGGAGAGTGGGGCGCGGGAAAGGGTACGGCGGCGGCGGCGGGCGCGGGATGGGCGACGCGTGGCGGAGAGAGGGAGATTGGGCGGCGGGGTTTTAATTCTTTTCTTTTCTTTTTCCAGAAATTCAAATAAACTTCTAAAAGCTCTAGAAAATAGCAAATAAATCCCAAAATTTCACCAAAAATACCAGAAAATTCCTTGAGACTTGAAGAACACAAATAAAATATTTTTAACTTATGTTGATGTTTATTTTAATCATATTAAATCTTTAAAAATTTTAAAAATTCATTTGAAGCTTGAATTAAATTCAGAAAATTCCAAAAAATTCATTTTTAAATTCCAGGCTTTAAAAATCTCAGAAAAACAGGATGTTACAGACACGGCGAGCCTTGGGAGCCTCGCGGCAGCGTCAGGTGTCCGCGCTGCGTTTTGCGCAACGTCACCGCTGACCTCGCAGACACCCTCGCTGCTCGATCCTTGGCCGCGTCCGGGCGACTTCCCTCTCCTGACGTCGACGACGGCATGAGCGAGCAAATCGGAGAGAGCTTCGCGAAGTCACGGGGAGAAAAGAAATTACGCCTACCTCCGTAACCCCCCACCAAGGTGTGGGGAGGTGTCAGCTCAGCCCCTGCCCGGGGAGCGATGACCCCTCCTCGGTCGGAGTGGCTTCGCAGTCGAACCCCAGGCCCCCGCCTACCGCGCCTGGCACATGGAATTGCCCCGCGTGCGAAGGCGATCGCACCCGGCGACGCTTCACCGCTGGAGAGCCAGGTGAGGCACCCTCGACCGCTCCAGTACCTACACCGGCCGGAACGGACGGCATGTCCGCGGCGGTTGCAGCAAGCGATGACGACGAGTGCTCCGCCGCTCCAGTTGTCGCTGGAGCTAGGGCAGGTGGAAGGCTCGTGGCAACCACCACGGGCGACGACGGCGCGGGAGGTAGGTCCTCGCCGACCGGCACAGGTGACACGGCCTCGTCTTCAACGACGTCGCTGCCAAGGCCCGCCTCGCCACCTAGGTCCTCGCTGGGTGCAGCATGACCCTCCGCGCTACCATGCTCGGACCCGCCCCCTGACACATTGTCCGGATCAGCGGCGCCTACCGCTAAGCCGGTGGGCGGGTCAAAGACAGCAGCTCGGGACCGAGCCTTTCGCCGCCGCGGAGACACCCCCGCCTCGCCGGCATTATCTATCGGCTGACCCTGGCACCGCAGGTTGCTGGTAGGCATCACGCGGTAGTAGAACCACTGCCGCATCCACCCTTCCCACTTCTCCTTCGTCGCCAGAGCGGGGACCAGACTCGCGTAGCCCGACCTCACCACAAAGTAGACACTGCCAAAATTGGACAGTGCCCCTCCTTTGACCCTCTTTGGCTGACAGCGCGCATCGTGGAGAAGGGCGAACAAGCTCGCGCGGGGATGGGCGCCTTCCACTCGAACTGCCCAGGCAAACACCGCCAAGCGAACTATCGCATTCGGGGTCAGCTGCACCAACTCCAATCCATAAGCCTTCAAGACCTCGCCAACAAAGAGCGCCGACGGCATCCGGAGTCCAGCCTCGAAAAATACGGCGAAGACAATCGCCTCTAACGCCTTGGGATGAGGCTTCACTTCGTCGCGGGCAGGCAGGCGAGCTCCGTCGCGCTCCTCTATCTTTTTCTCCCGCAGGAGGGCTTCGATTGTCTCCTCTGTGGCAAGGCTCCGCCCTAGCACCCCGGAGTAGTGCCCTTGCGAGCCCCGCCTGGCGTCTTTCTGCTTGCGGGCATGCAATGGCTTACGAGCCACCACCAAAAATTCCGCTGCTGGTGGCGTCGCGCCGCGCTGGCCCGACGAGGCACTACCGCTAAGCCGGCGGTCGGAATCTCTGTGGGTCGCCATCCTTCTTCTTGCACGAAGGATTGATGGAGCAGGACGCGGGTGGATTTCGCGCAACAGCACAGAGCAACCAAGCGAACGCACGCGGACGAGAGGCACACCCGTGCACCAGTAAAGAACCCTTTATATAGCCCCTTCGAGTCCCACGACTGGGAAGGCAGTCGGCGGGAGCCCGTCAATTCGCCCCTCCCACGATCGGGAAGCGTAACCGTCCGCGGGATGGCTCGCCATGTGTCCCGCCTTTCTTGGGAACGGACGCAAGCTCGCGGTCACAAGACTGCTGACATCCCACGACGCACCAATGTAAGACCCCGGAGCAGCAACTCCAGAATCTTCTGTGTGACACCGCACTAGTCCTAGATCAAAGCTAGTGCACACAGTTAAACAGATATGATACATAACCAACAGCGCTTTATTACAATAATCGAGAGTACAGACTTCAAAGTCTTTTATTACAAATGAGGTTTTAAGACCTCACACCAAACAGAAATTACAGCGGAAGCAAAAGAAACTTAAGCAAGACCCATCAATACGCCACAGGCAATTGACTGGGGAAACGCAACCTAGAAATCTGGAAAACCTCCGTCGAATCCATCCACGAAGTAGTCGTAATTCGCCTCTTGAGCTTCGACCTCCTCTGAGAGTTATTTTAAAGTGTAGTATGTGAGTACATAAAGTACTCCGCAAGTCTTATGAAAGATGCAGTAGATGCAGGGCTTAACAAAGGAAGGTTATATGGTTCTTTTACATAAAGCAGCATTTTATTTCAAATACCATTATGTAATTTCGAAAGCATCAATTTAACAAAATAGTTGCAATACTGAAACCAGATACAATTTTTTTAGTGAAGGTTCCAACCACCATCACTAGTAAACAGGCTCTAACCGCCAAGGTTTAAAATTACGGGTTCCATCCACCCTCATTGGCTCCATCCACCAGGACACACACTCCCGAGAGTTCCAACCACTCCCAAGTTCCCAAAACTTTTGTTTTAAAATCAAAACCAAAGGTCTACCATGTGAATGCTTTCCTTGCCCGCCCTTGACCGTGGGCACGGCTATTCGAATAGTTTTATTACTTTACAGAGTGTGTACAACTTTACCCACAAGAGATAAATTATCTTAATGGTCAACATGCTTCCTTTGGCATGAGACCCAGATAAAATATCACAAAGCCTTTACCTCACTCTAGTCTAGTTAGATACCACCACGAGGTTTCACCACCAAGGGTTAAATCCACCACAGTCAGAAGCCCCCTCTTGCGCCATGTGAGTACAGTAAATCCCTGTCCCTCACTGTGAGTAAACCAGTAAATCTCTGTTACCCATTTTCCGATGGCGGCATCTATACTAAACTATCGTAAGTTAGTTAGCTAGGTTGTACCCATTTTAACTTGTGGTTGTACGATAATGCTCAGTCTGGACAATCACAAGCGCTGGTCCTTAATTGACTAGGGCAGAACATACACTTTACAAGATCTCATGCTAAATCCGTACCAATCCAATCTTACCATCCGCCCTGGTCTACAACAATTTTCACATATTAATTTATTTAAAAAGAACAGTGGCAACACCAATCGCCACTAAATTTCTCAATACAACAGACTAGTTTAAAGAATTATAATTTCCCATCCAAGGTTACAAAGATTAAATAGCACGACTAAGCATTTTACTACCGTTCTAATATTTGTCAAAGATTTAATAATAATCTCAGTATTGAGACAAAGAAAATCTTAAGGTTACAAAGGTACATGGCATTCAACTACAATTGAGGGCATAACAAGGTTGTGTGTTCAAGTCCAGTGCAAAAGCAATTTTCGGTTTGGCTTTATCCAAATTTTTGTTCACTCTATTCAATGACAACCGGGCCCCACGTGTCATACACTCCACAATACCCCAAAAATCAGCCAAAATAAGATTCCAGAGAATATTCTCTCGTTTTGCATTTTCTGGAATTTCCAAACCGATCAAACTTCCAATCGCCCGTTTTCTCTCGTCCGACCTCCGAATCCAGTGATTCAAATTTCTAAATTTGTCTAAAATCATAATCCAAGTTGCAGTATATATTTTATATTTTTATAATTTTATCATTTTATGTAACATAGCAATGCATCTAAATTTAAAATAATAAAATGATTTTAGCAAAACGATAAATGCAAATAAATAAATAAATACAAATAAAATTATAAACAAGATTGAATATGGTTGGAGAAGGAATCATGGAGGGAGACATGGGGGCGCGCACGGGAGGCGGCTCACCGGCGACCGGCGGCAGGGCGGCGTAGGGCGGCGGGGTAGCCGGGGTGGCGGGAGAGGTAGGAGGCGGGAGCCGGCCGAAAATGAGGAGGAAAAGGAAGAGAATGATGAGGGAAGGCCAATTTATAGAAAGATAAGGGAGGGGAAGAGATTTCAGTTTTGAGAAGGTTAAAGGTTGGGGAATGGCCGGAAGATTGATGAGGGTGATTAGGGCGTCCGTTTCCATGTTTTAATCGGGAGTTAAGAGGGAGAAACGGCGGAGTTTTAAGAGCTTTAATTGTCATCCATGGTGGAGGAGAGAGAGAGTGGGAGGAGAAAGAAGGAGAGGTTGAAGAAACATATGACATGTGGGGTCCATGTGTCGGTGAGAGATAGGGGAAGTGAAGGGGTATGGGCTGTCAGATTCACGACACGTGGCAAGTGAGTAGCTCAAGGCCTTTGGATGAATATGAAGGGGTAAGTGACTTTATATGGCTAGGATTAAATCGTGGAGAGAGATGGATTTAATCTGAGAACGACACGTGGCAGGCTAGGATTAATTTGATTTTTATTTTCGGAATAAAATTTCAGAAAATACTAGAAACTTTATAAATACCTAGAAAAATAACTAATATAGTCTAAAAATTCCAGCAAAATCATAAAATATTCCTGGAAGCATTTTAGACTTCGGAAAAATATTTTTAATTTCAGATTTGTATTTAATAATTTTATAAAATACTTTTTAACTTTTAAAATTGATTTTTAATTCCAAAAAACTCTCAAACATTAATTAATAATTTAGGAAAGGCTAGGAAAATTAAAATAAACTCTTTTTAGCTTTAATAAAATATTTAAAATACACTTTATTGCTTTAAATATTTAAATAAAATCTAGATAAATCCAAATAATTTGAATTAATTAATATAAAATTATTCTCTTCAGGAAAAACAAAATTTGGGATGTTACAACCAACCAGGCAACGCCGCGTGTACCCCTCCCTCGGGACCGTGTGTACGATGGCCCCGCGGACAGCTGTGGCCCCGTAGGGGGAAGGCTCCGAGACCGTGAATGACTTCGACGGCTCGACGAAGTCTCCGCCCCCCCAGGCCGTATGGCTGCGCCAAGCGATCTCAACTCCGCCCTCCGCGAAGCCTTTGCCTCAGCGGAACAACTCCGGCTCCGCCTTCGACGAGACCTTCACCCATGCGGGGCAACCTCGTGTCTGCCCTCGGCTCTGGCACTTCAACAAGCAGCCGTGTGTCCGCACGCCACGCCCGAAGATGCCCCTTTCACCCCGGTGGCTCGAGACAACCCTAGCACTCATTGCACGTCATACCTCTTCACTCTTAGCACAATCGTTCTCGTACCTAATGTGTAATATGCCTTTTCATGGATGCTAGGTTGCAGAAAGAACTGGCGCGGCGGGTCAGTCGGAGGGAGTCCACATCAACGAGGCCTTCGCCTCTGCACCGCAAACGCGACCCCACTGCGACCACCCAGCGCAAGACTTCAACAGCGGCTCCGCTGCGGCCCCCCAGCCTCGACTCCGCGGAGCCACGAGGATCTACATGCGCCAAATCATCTGCGCCCACAACCACACAATGTCACAGGCCGCAGGAACGGAGGGGGCCAAAGGACTGGCAACATGGTTTCGGCTTGTGAAGCCCTTCACCATGAGAGGCTCCTGTTGTAGGGGTGGCCCCCACCTAACCCAACTAGCCTGTGGGAAAACATAGATACCGATTGAGACAGTAATAAGACATGTGTAGTGGCATGGGTGCCCTCCGGAGGAGACTCGATGTAAGGTTATGAGTGTAAACCTCCTTGCGCAGTGCACGAATATATATATGTGTGATATCAACTCTTGGGAGAGGCCAAGAGGTCATTTGCTCACCTAACTCTCCACTACCATACCCCTCTCTCTCTGTTTGGTCTGTAGCCACAACAGTGGGCTTGTCAAGGAGTGATATTATATTTGTATGTGGATAACATACTTATATTTGGAACAAACTCTGTTGGAATTGATGAGGTCAAATATTTCTTATCGCGATGCTTTGATATCAAAGATATGAGAGAGATAGTTATCATTTTGAATATTAAATTGATGAAGAATAATGATGGGATCACTTTGAGCCAATCCCATTATGTTAAGAAAATATTGCGTTGGTTCGGCTTTAAAAATTGCAAAGTTTCTCCAATGCCCTATGATGTGAGTATTAAGCTACGAAAGAACCAGGGGATAAAAAAAGATTAATTGAGATATTCGTAAATTATTTGATCACTCATATATTTAGTTAGTGCCACAAGACCTGGTATTTCATTTGCTATAAGCAAATTAAGTTGGTTTACATCTAATTAAGGAGATAATCACTGAGAGGCACTTGAAAGAGTGTTGCGTTACTTGAGAGACACGCCATCTTTTGAAATTCATTATATTGGATACCCTTCTGTATTATAAAGATATAATGCTCTAATTGGATCTCTGATGCGAATGAGGTCAAATCTACAAATGGCTATGTGTTTATTTTACCTGATGCTACAGTTTCATAGAGGTCTTACAAACATACCACATTGACGAAGTCAACCATGAAAATAGAACTTGTAGCACTTGACATAGCCATTGTTGAGATTGAATGGGTAAGTGAACTTCTGTTAGATTTACTATTGGTTGAGAAACCAATATTGACAATTCTGTTGTACTATGATAATCAAATAATGTTGGCTCAAGTCACAAGTACTAAGGATAATATGAAGTTCTCTTGATATGTAAAGCGTAGACCTAAATCTGTTAAAAAATTTAGAAACTCCAGAGTGATTGTTGTAAATTATATTAGCATTGAGAAAATCTAGCAAGCCCTTTTTCAAAGGAGTTAGCATGGAAATCAATTCTCGTTGCATCTATTGACATGGGAATGTGGTCCATTTGAGTTATATCACAATAGTAACCCACACCATCTTGATCGAAGATCCCATGACTTAGGTAATAGGAAACAAGTTGATATTGTAATAAGAGAGTATATATTCATTGTACCTTATCCTAATAGACAAAATATCCTCGACTGTATAGAAGTTTCGCATAAAGTCTTAATGTATTCTGTTGTCTAAATGAGGAAAAAGTATTAATCTGCAGAATATCTAGAAAGAATACACCTTCTTGAGCCTAATTGTGTAGTCACAATTCATGAGAATGATACATTATCTAGAAAGCTCATGAGTAGATCAGGGAGCATGACTGGTTCTTTGGCCGGCTTGTATTAGTTGAGATCAAGTGAAGACTGATCACGGAAAGCTGTGAGTTTAAGGTATAGTCCATTCATCAGCTTTGGGAAGATGAATCTTGTCATTCAAGCTATAAGTTCAACCCATACGGGACTTATACTCAAAGACTGGTATGTTAGCAATAGTTCATCATAACATTTTGGACATCTTTTTGCTACTTGCTTTGGAATTAGTGAGGGATTGTTACAAATTAAGCCCATATGTGTGTGAGGCCCATTTTCTATAATTCCAAAACTTGCATGATTTAGTACCATTTCCCTAGCCAAGTGGAGAAAGGCAATTTATAAGTAGAGTCCTTACCATTCCTTGAAACATGTGGCATATGGATGGGGATGGCATGAGGAGAGTTTTGGCTAAATACACACGCACGCACATAAGCACGTGCGCACATGTTCATGTATTTTCGCATAGAAAATCGCGTGACTTATGACTTGTAATGCGCGACCATGCCGTGACGTGACATGCCAATTGACAAACCAAGTCCATATTTTCTTTTGGGAACCGTGCATTTTTCTCTCTTTTTGAACTATCCAGGAGTTGATAAACACTACATAAATATCATTATATGGTTTGATAAAACAGTTCCTAGTGTTTTAATTATGTTTAATGGCTGCAGTTGCTTGTGAGTGATTGTAGTGCCCATAAAAGAACCTGGAGACATCCAGGAGAAAAAAGAATTACTCCATTCTTCCACCTGCTCTTTCGATAGTTGTGCTATAGTATCAAGCTACTCAACTACACCAGCCTTTCTTCTTGGCGTGTACCGGTCAGGGGGGAAGACGGGATCTCCGAACTATTGCTGCAGAGAGGACCTGCATAGGACGGCAATAAGGTTTTTAGGCGACACACACATGTGTGACCACTCACTTCGTTGCTTCATCTATATTCTACACTACAGCATTGAGCCTACGCTTCTTTCTGTTCTTTATCGTACCTTGATGTAAGTTGTTCATGTAATCGATCAACTCTGATATAATTCTGTTCTCGTGTATATTTGAAGTACAATATAATTTACCCACTGCTGTTAGTTATGAGCTATGCATTACTTGTTATTTGCGATATTTGCCTCTTAGTAAAATTTAAAATTAAAATATTGCCCATATTTCTAATAGAAAGATCGGGCAACCTTTGAATTTATCTCATCTTGTGGTTCAATCCACATCAACTGGTTTGCTCTCGCCATCCACTGTCCTCCCCCCTAATTAGCTACCGCCCCACTAGATTTGAGCCACCACTGCCCCCAACCCTAGCTTTCGTTGCCCTTAGCTCTCCCCGCACCTTGCCCCTGAACCTTCGCCACCATCGCCCTCAAGCCTAATCCTCTGATGCCAATTTGATATGTATGTTCATAGGCATCTGCAGGTTGCAGCGGGGTAATTTTATTTGGGCTTGTACGTTGTGCTAAAAAATCTGTACATTTATCATTTGCAATATGCTTTTGTTTGAGTTAGGCAACGAATGCTTTTTCATTGCCCTCCGTACAGTCTTCAAAACCCATTGCCCTTTAATTCCTTTTCATTTTCCCATAAACAGTACCAAGTAAGAACCAACCACCAATTCACTCCCCACTCTAAACAAAAAATAAAAATGAAAGTGAAAAATCACTCGCTACAAATATGTGTCACTAATCCATGATCACGGGGAAAGTTTGTGAAGCCATTCCCCACATTGACTAATGGGAAAAGACAAATGGAAGTAACCAATGCCAATCACTGATCTTGCCTATCACCACTGTTTCGGACTAGCCTATTACCAACTTGTTAATAATGATTAGTTATCATATCGTGGAATAGAGAGAGAAAATAATGAAAAAGTTACACCTGATGACACTTTCGGCTAACTTTGATTAGTTTGGTTCAACAAGAATCTAAAACTAACTCATCGTAGCCCCTTTGATAATTAGTTGTCTATCTTAATTCTGGATTCTGTAGCACTGAAATTGATCTTGACAAACACAAACAATCTTTATTTTTGTGGTCGATTCTTATTTGGGTTTTCGTAGTTTTGCTATAATGCTACTAGTGCTACTGTGATCATTTAAAGTTGAAATTTTATTAATAATGGAATGCTATTAGTGCTATTGTGATCATGTAAAATTTTTTTTGAAATTGTTCTTTCTGCTATTTATTCGTATATGGATGTGAAATAAATATTATTGTATATATGTGCTAGCCATTGATTATATAACTAGTACGATAAACACGTGTGAATTTGAAATACAAATTTCGGATCCCTGACACACACTTGTATAAGAAAAGAATATACGTATCAATCGTTCGAAAATTAAACGGCCGAGGTCGCGCCTTCCGAGTCCCGTTCGCACCAAAGCCCTAGCATCACCCAGGCCACTAGGCCAGGCGCCGCGCGCTCTGCTCGCTCTGTTGCGTTCCCTCTCCCCCCTCTCACCTGAGCGGTGCCGCCGCCCCCGCTCCTCCCGCCGGTCGTCCACCGCCTCTTTGCTCGCCGGTCGTCCCCCGCCGCACCCTCCTCCCTCGCCGCTCCCTCCACTCCCGCCGAGCCCTCCGCCATCTCCTCACCTTCTGCGCCATCGCCTCTTTCTTCTTCCCCAAGACCCCAAACCTCTCCCATTCCCCCCTTCTCTGCTCCGCTTCGCCCCATTCCCCTCGCCCTAAACCCTAGACCACCGCCTCGTGATGCCACCGCGGCCATCTCCCCAGTCGCTCCTCCTCATGGCCGCCTCCGCCTCCACCGCCGCAGCCGGGGACTCCGGCCCCCTCCTCCTCGCCGCGCGCCGCCGCCTCCCCACGGTGGCGGCAGGGGGCCACCGCATTAGGCTGCTCCACTCCTCCTCCGGGGGCCGCCTCTCGTGGCGGCCCGAGGTGGCCTGCGGCTTCAGGAGTGCCCCCGTGGCGCGGCCCGCCAGCCCCGTCGCCGTGCGCTCCAGGAACGGTAATGCACGGTGCTGCTCTGGCTTGGGAGCTCAAGCACCGGGAGAAACATTGCTCACTCGTGTGCTTCCTGTTCAAAGTCCGTAGCTCGTTGCTGTATCTTTGGCTTTAAGATAGATAGCTCCGAATTGTTGTTCTCTTTTGGGCCAAAGGGAGCGCACGCTCGAAAAATACAGCTTCTAAAGTTGTTTCATGGCTTAGAATCGCCTCCTTTCTACGGATTTAAGCTCGCTTTTTTTAATTGTGCACAATAACCTGACCTGACACACTTGCTAATTTGAATGTTTTGTTACACTTTTGAGTTCATTTGTCCAAGGCGTTGCGCCCATGCGTCAAAATTGCACTGTTTAGGTTGCTATTTTGTCATAATTTAAGGATTTGCAGGTGGTTTGTAACAACTAGATGTAGGAACATTTTTATTTTTGATTGATGTGGTGCCATTTTTGGATAACAGTTCATTCCACGGAGGTCTACAAGAAGGCTTGTGAGGAGCGACTCGGGCAGCTAATTGAGAGGCTGAAGAAGGAAGGAATAAACCCGAAGCAATGGAAGCTTGGGACTTTTCAACGGATGCTGTGCCCAATGGTGTGATGTGTAGCATTTTATGACAAGAATACTTGTTGTTGTTTCCATTTGCCTTTCTTTTCATGAAGTGTTTAGCTGGATAAGTAAGCTAAGGTTTTCGGGTTTAAGAAATCAAGGGTGATAACAAACCGCATTGTGACCTCAAATCCATTATTTTTCGATCCAGTTTTATTAGCTTGTTCCTGTTTCACATGTCTCCTCATTGAATTCATTCTCTAAGAGCGATGAAGCTGTAAAAATCATCAACCAGACGGGTTCATAAAATCCAATAGCTTCTAGATAACATGTTCACTTGCATATGATATAAATAGATAGATAATTTTTTGGTGATCCATTGTATTTTAGATGTTGAGCTATCAGACAACAAGTGATGAAATATTACTTGCCTTATGTTCACTAGTGCAAGGGGGGATCAACTGAGGAGCTGAGCCTCAGCGTTTTTATCCGAATAGATGGGTGAGTTTTCATATATTTCACATTTTGAACTTGTCTGTTATAGTTGTTTCTTCACATATATATATATATATATATATATATATATATATATATATATATATATATATATATATATATATATCTGCGTGTGTGTGTCATCTGATGTCCGTTATATGTTCTTTCTTCAGTAAAAATGCAACATGGAATTGTTTTAGATCGACTTGCGGTTGGAAAGGTTATGTCCAGGTGTGTTTACCAAACAAATGAAAGAAAACTTAAGGTAATAAACCATCCTGATATCACTACTCACTATTGTTCTCTCTGCAGCCTGATGGAGTTTCCAAGGTGTCCCAAGCAAAAAATGAGACTGAAAGTGAAACTGACAAGGAGATCGAAGCTAATCGGGCAGTCAATAAGGTTTACAGAAAAATTTGTGAAGAGGAACTCCATCTTGAGCCACTTTGTGATGAGGTAATAAAGTATTATTAGGTTAGGATTTTTTAAATTGCTAAATTCTAGGAATAATACTGAAACCTTCTTGATAGCTTTCTTTTGCATTCTTTTCTGTATGCTGTTAAAGCACATGGGCATTCTGCTAAATGTTTATTTTTGGCAGCTCATAACATACTTTTCTGAAAGAATGATATCGGCGGAAACACTTCGAAGGAACAGCGTAATGCAACGTAACTGGAATGACAAAAAGGTATTCCTGTACTTTTTAGGCGGTTCTACTTTGGACAAAACATATATACTGTGATAGCGTTGTAAGTATGGTGTTTCATTCACAGATAGTTATCGCTTTTACCTATAGACGTGATGGAATCCTTGTTGGCTGCAAATACAGGGAAGTCTCTAAGAAATTTTCACAGGTTTGTGGTGCTCTTCCTTTTTATGGTGTGTGAACTTATGTTATATTCTTATGAATCTTATCCATACTCATTTTGTCTTCCTTACCAGGAGGCGAAGACAGAGAAAATTTTATATGGTCTGGATGATATAAAACGAGCACGTGATGTTATCATTGTATGTTCTAGATCTACCATTGGGTTTTTTTTAATATTGACATCCCCCCTGAAAATTTATGGCACTCCATTCGATACCAAGTTTGCAATTTTGACTAGCTACAGTCTTTCTTCATGGCAGGTTGAGGGTGAAATTGACAAGCTTTCCATGGAAGAGGCTGGCTATTGTAACTGTGTAAGTGTGCCAGATGGTGCACCACCACAAGTATCCAAGAAACTCCCAGATAAAGGGCAGGTTAAAACTTTTTCTGATGTTGCTGAAAGTTTTTGTCCCTAAAGAAAGTTTATGTTTGCCATTATTAGTATAGTTCCTTTAATATGGGTGCTGATCTGTAGTTGCAATCTTAGTTAATCTGCGACCTAACATCTCTTATATTCCCTGAGCTAGGATAAGAAGTACCAATATCTGTGGAACTGCAAAGAATATCTTGACTCGGTGGGCATTTTCTTATTCATAATCAATTATTTATAAACTCTATTGCTGATATACGCAGGCATCACTTTACTGAATTTATTTTACCATATGGTAATAGGCATCTAGGATAATACTGGCAACAGATGCTGATCCTCCTGGGCAGGCTCTGGCTGAGGAACTTGCTCGTCGGCTTGGTAAAGAAAGGTTTGTGTATCAGTGTGTTGCAATCTTGAGCCTTTGCAATAAATAAGTACCCATGATTATGCAAACCATAATTTTATTTCATTTGCCATTTTTTTAATTTTGTGCAATCAGGTGTTGGAGGGTCAACTGGCCAAAGAAGAATGAGACAGATATCTGCAAAGATGCAAATGAGGTCTGTTATGCCATGCATGGGCTACTTTGACATACATAATATTCCTATCACCTGATCGTGAACAATTTACTCCTTTTGGTTGAAACATGATAAAAAGATAAATGTATTGTTCCTTGTTATTTATCTGTTGTCCTTAATTGTTGTTTCCAATTGAAGGATTTGATGTAAGAGATTTCATACTGCTCAAGTGTAGACATGTCATGAATGAGAGCTGATCAGCTGACTACCTGTGAAGAAGTAATACTTGTTGCCTTTAGCTAGATCAGTGCATGTGTCAAAGTTATTGACATGCACTTACTACATATTAAACATAAATAACACAATTGAGTTCATGGATACTGATAATTTGGTTAAATTTGAGCAGGGGCATCAGTTGTTACTGAATTATTCATATCAATTTGTAACCACACAAAAGTTTTTTTTTTCAAAAAAAAAAGACACCTGGTAACATGGGCGGATCTAGGTGAGGTTCCTTGTATGCATCGGCACACCCAAAATTTGGGGAAATCACTGGGGAGCAGGTATGCAATGGCAGATTGTTTGGCATGGAAGCACAGGGAAGGAGGTCACAAGAGAGATAGGCGTCGGGAGGAAGACGAAGCTCTTGGGTCATGACGTCATGTGAGATGCTGAGATGGGCTGGCTTGCTTGGCCACTAAAGCCTAAAAGCCCACATCCCACCTACAACTTATGTCCTAAGGCCTCCTTGCCATTTTCCAATTTGCCATCAAGACATTGACTTGATTACGAGCCAACTGGACCAAGATCTGTTATGACCGGCATCACATACACGCGCAGGCCACGCGCATAGGGAGAAGCCCAATCCGGTCATTAGGGGGCCCTAGGCCATAAATCTACCTTGATTAGGATTTCCCTTCTTGATTCCGTACCAGAGTAGGATTCGGTGGCTTTGTAAGAGGAAGATAAATACCCTCCCAGACATCAATAGAAAACCAAGCAAGGCAACTCAAGTTGCAGGGCTTACCCGGAGTCTTCTTCCGCGCGCCCTCTGCTCGTTCTCCACGGCGTCCTCACGCCGCCTAGGGCTGCAGCCCCGCCGCCAGGGCGTTGCCCACCGATACCGCTCCCGAACCTCCGCTCCGCCTGGGTCTACCAACTGTATCGAGATGCCAGAGCCGAGGAGGCGGCAAGCGGACAAGAACCACCACCGCCGCCGGCCGATTCCATCGCCAAGGCACTGGCCGATCTCGGCCAGCAGATGGCGACCCTCTCCGCGCGCATGGAAGCCCTAGAAGCCCGGCCGGCTGCGCCTACCACCGCCGCCTCCATCGCGCTTCCCATACACCCCCCGCCGCCACCACGCTGCCGATCCCCATCCACCACATCCAGTTTCCCGCTCGCCATCGCGATTCCCCGATCCCACCGACCGCGGCTCCCTATACGGCCATCCTTCCCGACTGGGCCGGAAATAGGAGCCAGCGGTGTGGGCCCTGGCTTAGGCGCCCCTCGCTTCCACAGGCTTGACTTCCCCACCTTCGACGGCAAAGAGGATCCGCTCAATTGGCTCAACCGGTGCGATCAATTCTTCCGTGGACAACGCACCATGGCTTCGGATCGCGTGTGGCTCGCCTCATACCACCTCATGGGCGCCGCCCAGACATGGTACTATGCCTTGGAGCAGGACGAGGCATGCCCTCACGAGCGCTTCAGGAGTTATGCCACCTCCGCCGGGCGCCATACGCGCTGTCGCTGGCGAGCTCGCCCGACTGCCCTTCTTATCCACTGTCCAAGACTATCAAGAGCGCTTCAATGCACTTCTCTGTCACGCGCCACAATTAACGCCAATCCAGAAGGTGGAGCTGTTCACCGGCGGCCTCCCTGAACATATCAAAATCGACGTCGAACTGCGTGAGCCCCGCGATCTACAGACAGCAATGCACCTTGCGCGGGCATATGAGCGCCGCGCCGAAACCACACCACAAGCATCGCTGCAACGGCCGCCCCGCCCCTTCCCGCGTCCACCGCCGGCCCTTCCTACACCGCAGCGGGCTGCCCCCCCGTCCTCGACCACACCAGCCCTACTGCCGCCGTCTTCACCTGCGGGCACAACATTGCCGGCAGCACCGCGACCGTTCCGCCGTCTCTCCCCGGCCGAATTGGCCGACCGACGCCGGCGGGACTCGCTACAATCGCGATGAGCGATCGTCCGCGATCACAAGTGCCAGCGGCCGTTTCATTGAGGTGGTCGATTATCCGGGCGGCGATACGGTGGCGACTCGGTGGTGCGGCGATGGGCGAGGCCGCGTCGACTTGCGGTGGTATCCTTCATGCGATCGCCGGCATTCGCACGGAGGACACCATGCACCTCCACGTCGATATCCACGCCCACCGGCCGGGCGTTCTTCGGACTCGGCTCCACCCACAATTTCATCAACACCGAGGCCCTGCGCCAACTACACCTGGAGACAACGGACAGCGCCAAAATGCGCGTGGCGGTGGCCAATGGCGGCGGGTTCCTCGCGCGGCGTAGCCCGCCACGTCGCCATGAGTATTGGGCCCGAGGACTTCTCCATCACCGCACGGCATCAACTTGGGCGGTTTTGACCTCGTCCTCGGTGTTGACTTTCTCCGAACCCTGGGACCCATCCTTTGGGATTTCGAGGACCTCTGCATGACGTTTTGGAGGGGTGACAAGCGAGTGTTTTGGAAGGGCCTTGGCTCCCCCCGCGATGACATCCCACCGCCTGCCCTTCGCGCCATCACCGGGGCGCCACCGCAACCCCTCTTGGATCACCTCCGCACCAATACAACAGGGTTTCGAGGAACCAGGGCCTTCCACCGCACGACCCTACGACCACCGCATCCACCTCTGCCGGTACCGCACGGTGGCCGGTCGCCGCCTACCGCTACCCTCGGCTCGGAAGGGCGAGCCGAACGCCAGATGCCGCCATGATGGAGCAAGGCATCATCCGGCCGAGCACATCGCCGTTCTCCGCGCCGGTACTCTTGGTCAAGAAGGCAGACAATTCCTGGCGATTCTGCATCGACTACCGTGCTTTGAACGACAAAACCTCCAAAGACAAGTTTCCAATACCGGTGGTTGACGAACTCCTCGACGAGCTCCATGGCGCCCGATACTTCACCAAGCTAGACCTCCGCTCCGGCTACCATCAGGTGCGCATGCACCCGACCGACATCGAGAAGACGGCTTTTCGCACCCACCACGGCCACTTCGAATTCCTTGTGATGCCCTTTGGCCTGTCCAACGCACCGGCTACGTTCCAGGCCCTTATGAACGACGTCCTCCGGCCCTTCCTCCGTCGGTTCGTGCTCGTGTTCTTCGACGACATACTCATCTACAGTTCGTCATGGTCCGAGCATCTGCAGCATGTCCGCCTCGTCTTCGATGCGCTCCGCGCCCACTCCTTGCACCTCAAGCGCTCCAAATGTTCTTTCGGGGCATCTTCGGTCGCCTACCTCGGCCACGTCATCTCCGCCGACGGCGTCGCCATGCACAGCGATAAGGTGGCCGCCGTCGCCTCCTGGCCGGTACCCCGCTCGACCCGGGGTTTGCGCGGATTCCTGGGCCTCGCTGGTTACTACCGGAAGTTCATCCGGGACTTCGGCACAATCGCGGCACCACTGACAAAGCTCCTGCGCAAGGATGCGTTTACAGTCGGACGGCGCGCGGCATTCCGAGCATTGAAGCACGCCACGACAACGGGACGATCCCGCGGATGCTCGTCTTTGACCACCGCTCATCGCCGATCGCGACGCCTCGGCGGCGGCTTTGGCGCCGTCCTCCACCAGACGCCGAGCCTCGCATTCTTCACCGCCGCTTGCTGCCCGCATCTCAAACTAGCGGCATACGAGCGGAGCTCATAGGCCTCGTGCGAGCCGTTCGCCGGGCGCCCGTACCTATGGGGCGCCGCTTCCTCATCCGCACCGACCATTTCGACCTCAAGTTTCTCTTTGGATCGCGCCTCTCGACAATCCCGCAGCACGGTGGATTAGCAAGTCGTTCGGCCGATTTCACGATGGAATACCGCCCCGGGCGCCTCAACACGGTGGCAGACGCCCTCTCGCGCCGCGACTCAGACTCAGCCGCCCTCCATGCAATCTCAGGGCCCTCCTTCCACCTCTTCGACGAGATCCGAGCCATGACAGCCATCGATGAGGAAGCTCGCGGGCTCCCCCAGCGGCTCGGGGCGGCGCCCTTGGGAGCCATGGCGCACGGCCGACGGGCTCCTGCTCTACGGCTCGCGCATCTTCGTACCCGCACAGCACGACTTACGCCACCAGGTGCTCTCTTTGGCCCATGCGGCCAGCCACGAAGGCATCCAGAAGACACTCCAGCGACTGAGGGCAGATTTCTACATTCCCGGCGACAGGGCGCTTGTGCGGGACTACGTACGCTCCTGCCTCACTTGCCAGCGCAACAAAACAGAGACCCTGCAGCCGGCTGGCCTCTTGCAGCCCCTCGACGTACCATCCCAAGTGTGGGCTGACATCTCGATGGACTTCATCGAGGGTCTGCCAAAGGTGCACGGGAAGTCCGTCATCCTCACCGTCGTCGACCGCTTCTCCAAGTACGCTCACTTCATCGCGCCCGGCCACCCATACTCCGCCGCTTCCGTCGCGAGGGCCTTCTTCGATGAGATCGTCCGCCTCCACGGCTTCCCGACCTCTATCGTCAGCGATCGCGATCCGGTCTTCACCGGCCACATGTGGCGCGACCTCTTCAAGATGGCAGGCGTCAAACTTCGTATGAGCACGGCTTTTCACCCGCAGACAGACGGCCAGTCCGAGGTCGTCAACAAGGTCATCGCCATGTACTTACGCTGTGTCACGGGTGACCGGCCTCGCGCATGGGTCGACTGGCTGCCGTGGGCGGAATATTGTTACAATACTTCGTTCCACACCACGCTGCGCACCACTCCATTCCAGTGGTCTCACGGCCGACCCCTCGCGGCCGCCATACACGCCGGGTCGCCAGGGGCGACACGGTGGACGCCCTCCTGCGCAACCGTGATGACTTTCTTGCGGCTGTTCGCGAACGCCTCCTCCAAGCGCAGCAGTACGCCAAGCGCTACTACGACGATCACCACCGCGATTTAGCGTTTGCGGTGGGCGACTGGGTGTGGCTACGCCTGCTCCACCGAACGGCACAAACTTTGGAGCACCGGCCCAAGGGCAAGCTCGGACCGCGCTACGCAGGGCCGTTCCAAGTCCTAGAGCGGATCGGGCAGGTGGCCTACCGTCTCCAACTTCCGGATGGCGCCAGGCTCCATGATGTCTTCCACGTGGGACTACTTAAGCCCTTTCACGGCGACCCTCCATCGACGCCACCTCCAGTGCCCCCAACGCACCACGGCCGACTACTTCCCACCCCGGAGCGCGTTCTGCGCGCCCAGCTTCGCCGCGGTGTCTGGTACGTCTTGGTGCAGTGGCGTGGGCTGTCCACCGACGCGCCACTCGGGCAAACGCCGCGGTTTGGGAGACCTACCCCGACGTTCAGCTCGAGGACGAGCTGTTTGCGGAGGCAGGGAGAGATGTTATGACCGGCATCACATACACGCGCAGGCCACGCGCATAGGGAGAAGCCCAATCCGGTCATTAGGGGGCCCTAGGCCATAAATCTACCTTGATTAGGATTTCCCTTCTTGATTCCGTACCAGAGTAGGATTCGGTGGCTTTGTAAGAGGAAGATAAATACCCTCCCAGACATCAATAGAAAACCAAGCAAGGCAACTCAAGTTGCAGGGCTTACCCGGAGTCTTCTTCCGCGCGCCCTCTGCTCGTTCTCCACGGCGTCCTCACGCCGCCTAGGGCTGCAGCCCCGCCGCCAGGGCGTTGCCCACCGATACCCGCTCCGGAACCTCCGCTCCGCCCTGGGGTGGTGATGCATCGGTGATTTCGTGTGGGCAGCGGTGTGGTGTCTGGGTGAGTTCATATATCAAAGCGCTTATTGGACCATAGTGCTTGCTGGCGCAGCCAGTGCGTGGCGATGGTGACCAATTCTTATTTGTATTGGACTTACGATATTATGAATATGTTGTGTAAGATTTAGACTTGCGCGTGAAATGTGCACACCCATTGAAATTTTTCGAGCTGCGCCACTGCTTGATAGGGTGGGTTCTTGGCTAGGTTCTTTTTGGCTTTGATTTATTACTTCCTGCTACAGTAACTAATTTTTAAACAGTACATCTTTTCAATGCGGAGTCTACAGATAGATTGTAGTAGATACTGTACCGAGTTCAGCTATACCGACTAAAATCACATGCGACTGTTTTCCTCTGCGTACTGTCTCTCATGAACAGCCAGAATTCAAAAACTATAAACCAAAACCACAGCCCAAAAGAACCCAGCTCTTTTTGGTTAAGGCTTATAGCTTATGGCCATTGCTTATAGTTTTTGGCCCCGACGTCTTGTGTGAACGAACTGAATGCAGATAAGCTGCTTCAAAAGGATTGTCTCGATAAGCCGCTTCGAAATAGTGGTGGAGAAACCATCCCATTTGTTTATGCGAAGGAAACTATAAGCCATAAGCTATAAGCCGAGAAGAATTGGGCTGATAAATCTGCAGTCCAAATCCTTGTTCTTTTTAGGAACTACTTTGGCTGTACTCAATGCAGGAAGATATATTTATAGTTACAAGTATGATCAGGGCCTGCTAGGAGGGGTTTGAGCTTGAGGAAATGGCCTATTCCTAATGTGGCTTTCTAGATAAGCTTATATACAACTTGTATTGAGAGGCTTAAGCCTCCTCACACTAGATGCAGTTATTCCTAATTAATAAAGCCTGCAAAATTTTTTGTGTGCTTTAAATCTATGTTCTGAAGAATCATCTGAAATATATAAACACGCATGAGTTCAATTACTACTGCCATTAGCTCCGTTTTTATGAAACGAGATTACTTCATGTTGGAACTTGATTTGTGATGCTTTTTGACATTTTCTGTAAATGGCCCTTGGAACACTTTTTTCTACTACAGGTACTGATGTTTTTAGGACCAGAAGCATTGAGAAAGGTTATAGAAGACGCAGAACTGTATCCTATAAGAGGTCTTTTCACCTTCAGAGATTTCTTCTCCGAGATAGATAATTATTATCTTGGAATCCGTGGGGATGAGCTTGGTATTCGTACTGGTTGGAAATCTATGGATGAGCTTTACAAGGTATCTGTTAGTTGCATTTTGGTATTCTTTTCTTCTTTTGTTGAAGGTTGTATCTGAAGTTGGAGTTGGCTTTCTTCTTTATTTTAGTTAAAGAGTTTCCTTATTTTCTTTTGTTTTATTTATTTGCACATAGAAGTTTGTTTTCCGAGACACTATTTCATTCAAAATGTAACTGTAGACATTTTAACGACATCAGATCTGAATGTTTTTTTTGGCGATCACATCTGAACAGTTATGGCTTATTGCTTTTACCCCATGAATCTGCATATGTAGCCATGTAGGCATGCATTATGATTTGCTGATCTGGCTGAAAACAATTAGATGATTCCAGTGTGACTTGAAGCTAGGTATACACTAGCTAGCAAGAGCTAAAAAAGATGACCTGAACTCTCACGGAGCATGTGGGGGGTTGTAGACTTGTATTTGCTGCCTTTCATACATCATCCACAGTTTATCATGTGGTTTTGTTTATTTCCTTTTGCAGGTTGTTCCCGGGGAACTGACTGTAGTAACAGGAGTACCAAATTCTGGTAAAAGTGAGTGGATTGATGCATTATTGTGCAATATAAACGACCAGTGTGGGTGGAAATTTGTTCTATGTTCAATGGAGAATAAGGCAAGCCATTGTTAGTTATTGATACTAGTTAGTTAAAATCTCATTGAACCCTTTCAAATAACTTTGATTTTGGTGTTTAGGTCAGGGAGCATGCCAGGAAGCTCTTAGAGAAGCACATTAAGAAACCATTCTTTGATGCTAGGTAAGGATAAGAGTCTGCAAGTGTGTCTCTGTTTTAGTTTAATTTCATATATGATCCCTAAAATAAACAACTGTCTTCCCGAGGACTGTTACTTTGGAGAAGCACACAAGCAATAGCAATAATGGGTTACGTGATATCAGCTGTCAAGTCCAACGAAAAATTCTTTGGAATAGATGAGTCTGTTGGTCATATGTGCAGACATGTTGGACTTAATATGGCCGTATATTCTTGTTGTTTTGAAGGTTCTGTGATTATGTGCAACTGGTTCAGCAATCCTTATTTTGGTTTGTACAGGTATGGGGGCTCTGTGGATCGGATGAGTCTAGATGAATTTGAAGAAGGCAAACAATGGTTGAACGAGACATTCCATCTGATCCGGTATGTGTCTTATTTGGTAGCACAAGTGCCAATGTCTTGTGCTTCTCTTAATGTAGTAATTTACTGGGATGCAATAGTTCTCCTTGATCCTACTTCTCTTGGATATATGCCTCTCTTGTATGATGATTCGTTCCTTCAGATTTAAATGCTGTTTTGTGACATTTAGTCTGCTTTGTTAATCAGGTGTGAAGATGATTGCCTTCCATCCATTAATTGGGTTCTTGAACTTGCTAAAGCTGCAGTTCTTAGATATGGAGTGCATGGTCTTGTGATTGATCCTTATAATGAACTTGACCATCAGCGCCCTTCAAACCAGTAAGCATCACCTAAACCTCTCATGAGCTTGACTTTGTTATGTACTAATAATATTTATTGACATGCATTATCAAAGATATGCGGTCTTTTTTCAGTTTGTCAACTTTGCTAGTACTTGATTATGTGCTTCCTTTTTTCTGGCGAGTTACTCCTTTGTTGCGTTATTAACAGAAATGAAACAGAATATGTCAGCCAGATTCTTACCAAAATTAAGCGCTTTGCTCAGCATTATTCATGTCATGTATGGTTTGTTGCCCACCCTAGACAGGTAATCAAATTGCATATAATCATATATTAATCTTTGCAACATAATGTGATATACAGTCAGTTCTTATTTGGTGTTAATATTTTGCTAGCTTCAAAACTGGAATGGTGGACCACCTAATATGTATGACATCAGTGGAAGTGCACATTTCATAAACAAATGTGATAATGGGATTGTCATCCACCGGAACAGGGATCCAAATGCTGGCCCTCTTGATGTTGTGCAGGTTATTTTGCTCCTTTTTATCCTATGCTTCAATTTAATGCCCTGCCTGACTCTTTTTTCTTTTCTGTTTGCGGGGTTGGATGGGTTATGATAGGTTTGTGTGAGGAAGGTGCGGAACAAAGTGATTGGGCAAATAGGAGATGCTTTCTTGTCATATGACCGGTATGTACATTAGAAAATTCAATCGTTTTCTTTATTTCCAAAATCGAAAGTTCTTGAGCATGCTTTAGAACCATTTGTACATGTCATGTTTCTGTCCGCTTCGTCTATCTTTTTTTTTTAAAAAAATCATGGTCAAATCTTGTTCCTACATTTACCTCAAGATATTACCATGTCTTCAAACTGCACGGCTAACTAAATCACCAAATCAATCATTTCTGCCCACAGGGTTACTGGTGAATTCAAGGATGCTGATAAAGCCATTGTAGCAAAGGTCAGGCAGCAGAAGAAATAGACCTGTCCCTTCCATTTTGCTTTACTTACTCCCCTGACCAATTGGCACAAGTGAGGCGATAGGGTTGTTGATGTGGATGGCATGTTATTTGTTGTATATTGGAGTATCGGATTTCGGAGCAACAACTCATAGATTTTTTGTGTAAATCACATTAGTTTAAGATCAGCTAGTGCACACAATGGTCAACAGAGATAAATATCAACCATAATGATATTTATTTATTAACTAAATATGGGCCTAAAGGCCAAAGTTTATATCCATGACTCATAAGCCAAATTTAAATATAAGCAACGGAAGAAAAATACCAAACCGGAAGAAACCCACTGAGCCTGTTTACAGGCAAACGACAGTAAGACATGATCTACTTGTTTAGGTTCTTACCGTGGTCGAAGTCATCATTTTTTAAGATGATAAAAAAAGAGTGTGTACAAATTTGTACTTCGCAAGTGACATAGAAGAATGCAATATAATGATAAAGATAACAAGAGAAGGCATATAGTGTTAGTTTAAGTGTAAATCAGTATTTAAAGAAATACAGTAAATAGATTAAAAATTGTTGAATTTAATATAGTAAGTAAAAATAGTATTTGTAAATGAAATTAATACCGTTGGTTTAGGCTCATTCCCTACACTAACCTAACTATGGGTATCTCATTAGGATCATATTTTTCAAAAGATCTTATGTGGACTCCATCCATTCGTATGTTTTTTTAATATTCTATGGATTCTATCCATCCATTAGCCTTTTTAGTAACCATTTTGAAAATCAAGGTCTAATCTGTAAAAAAACTTTACTTCTTGCTCATGATTATGAGTACGGTTATCTAGGATAGTTCTTACACTCTGTGAAGGTTGTATAAATTTATCCATAAGATATGATCATCTCATATTGTCATGTGATTAAGACGTTTCCTTTGGTGTGCGGTAGAGTTACAAAATCTTTACAATGCAAAATTTTTAATCTGGCCAAGTCAATACTAAGGTTTTATCCTAGTAAGGAATCCATCAGACTGGGACCCCCTTTTGAGCTGAGTGAGACTTCACATGGCCTATGCCATGCTTACTTTTAACCTAGAGCGAGACTCAGGTTGGGATCTACAAATTAGTTAGTTAGGACTGCTCCATACCAGCCTTGTGGTAGTACGATAGTGCTTTGTAGCAGTAGCTCACAGACTGGTCTTTAATTGACTTCGGTACTTCCACATATCTCTTGTACTTGGTAATCAATATCGTGTTACCGAACAACAATACATGCCAGCAAACACTCACCATCTAATCATTTGCCTAAACACATTTTAAAAGCTTGTCATTTTATGCGAAAAGGTTATCCCAGACCTAAAATTATAACTATGCAGGTCTAAGCATTTGATATAAAAATTATTTAGTCATAATAGTGTACTAACTAGAGTTTTATTCTAGGGTGATAAGGTATTCAGGAATCAATATCAAAGGAGATAATAACAAATACGTCGTTCTGAATGTGAAATACGTCGAACATAAATATGCATGCAGAATAATTTAAAATAATATAATTTTATTTCGTAATCTGAGATCAACATGATTAAGGTGTGTGACTTGCCTTGCTCCGTGGATTTATATGAATTGTCGTCGAATTCTTCCGAATCGTCGAAGTCTACACGTGAAAATACCTAGGCCAACTCAAATAAAATCCAAATAAACTCCAAATAATAAAAAGGAGGGTAGAAATGGATAAAGGGAAATTTTTGATGGATTTAAAATTTTGAATGGGCTCAATCGGAGCTACGATGAAGAAGAACGAGTCTCTGATGTTTGAATTCTAAAGAAATTGAAAAACTCGAACTGTTGGAATTAGTTTTTTACTGGAAAAGGCATTTATGATGTCAATAGAGAATTTTGGGAATTATTTTTTAAAAGAAAATTCAAAATTATGATGTTAGGAAATGGTTTTTTAATTTTCGGCTAAAATATTTTCCCACGGGAAAATAGGTTTATAACATCATGCTGATGTCAGCCCTGAGGTTGATTTTGGCTGACGAGTGGGCCCAGTCCATGGTGGACCTGGTCCACGGGCCATAGGGAGGTTGAGGTGGTGGGGAGTGGTGATGTGGCGCTGAGATGGTGGTTAACTAGGCGCAAAAGCTGACATGGCTGCCAGGTATCAGCCACATGGAGACACGTGGTGCTGACGTGGCTCGGGGAGGGCTATGTGCTGACGTGGCAAGCCACGTGACGTCCATGTGGGTTGGTTTTGTTGAGGTGCCATGACACGAGGGGCGATGATGAGGCAAGAGCTTTGACGTGGCGCGTTTGAGCTGATGGGCGGCTAAACGCTTGTGTGGTTGGATAGCTCACGCCGTGTGGCGCCACATGGCATTGCGTGGCGCAACACCTTAGTGGTGCGGTTTGAGGTGGCCGTCGGCCGCTGGTCACGTGTGAAAACCGATGGTTTGCCGGTGGCGAGGCTCACAGTGGGGTTGGGTGAGAGGCGGAAAAGGGAGAGGGAACCATGGGGAGTTTGCCTCACCGGCTTACGAAGCTTCGGCGGGCATGGAGATGACCGTCGGCGAAGAAGTGGTGACGGCGCTCAGATCCGACGGGTGCGGCGTTCTGATGGCGCGGACGACCGAAGGAGGGGCAGAAGAGGACGGCGACCACACGAGGGTGATAAGGGCACTAATTCGGAGTTTAGACGGAGGAGAACAAGCGATTGAAAATTATCGAATGAGAAAATTCTGAAAAAAGGAAAAGCAGGATATTCCTGCATGAAACTAACAGAGAGTAGCTTTTGGTGTTTTAGCCGTGGTGTTGGTGAGGAAAGACATGAGAGGTGAAACCAACTAGCAAAATAGGTTGCTAGGAACCCGATGAACACATATAAGGTGACGACACGTTAAACATAGCATGGTGATGACACAGAAGGTGACAATGACATGGGGTTGGAGAGAGGAATAATATTCGGACATGGAACATAGAGAAGTAAGATGAGCACGGCCTAGAACATGGTATGACGAAGCTAGAAAAATTATTGGCTAAGCCGAAAACTCACCGGAGGCGGCACAATCATTGTTTGAACGACGTCGGTAGAGAAAAACGAAAAACTCAATATCTTGGTGCTCGGTGAAGCGAATCCAAAATCATCTGGAAGGTAGCCACATGGATGATTTGGCACATTTTGACGCGAATAGATTGTTGAAAGCATCACTGGATAGATAGGGACACGAAGTGCCATTGGTGGCCATGGCTAGACGTTGGAGGCAAAAATTTGTAGAAGGTTTTTGGAAAAACAGTGGAGAGCACGGCATAGAACGCGTCGAGATGAACTCAACGGCGCAAACGGCTCGGCCAACGGACTAGCGAAACGCGGTGAAGACTTTAGATAGTCGGCGGGTTAACATCGATGTTTCGGGCAAACAGAGAAGATATAGGGGGTGAGGTATACAGCAAAACGAAGAGGAGAACGTGGGGAACACGATGCTCACCATGGTGGTGATCGGATATACACGGTCGGTCGGTGGTGAGGAGAGAAACGGTGACACGATTTGACCCACGGTGACGACGATACTTCAACGAAGTTTCGGCGAAGGCAGGGGGAGTACTGCGTAGAACACGTGAAGACGAAGCCGATGATGTGATCAAAAGTGGTAAGGCTCCACTGTAGGCGGCACAAAAGGCCGAGGAACGACGCTTGGACAACGAAAGAAAAACTCCAATTACGGCCAAGAGAAAGGGAGTGAGGACTTAAAATTTTTGGGAGTGGATGAGGAGGGACTCCCGGTGCTCCCTTTTATAAGGGCTGAGGAGGACCGAAGAGGGAGATCAAGGAACCATGTCAATTCAAGACACAGGTTAATTCTTGTGTAAATACATATGAAGGAGGGGGGAAATGACCAGGAATGGAAGAGTCTTGATGAGAGGAGTTGAATGTACTTGATTACACGAAAAATCGTTGAAAAAATCAATGGTTTTGGAAGGCTTCAAAAAGCTTGGAAAACGGTTCATGGCGGCTCTCTGTGTGCACGCAACGGAGAAGAAGATAGGGAGGAGAGAGGAAAAAAGAGAAAAGAAAAAAAAGAAAAATAAAATTCAAAAAAAACTTCAAGAAAATTTCACAAAAATCCTTAAAACCTGAAAAGACAAAATAAAATAATTTCAAATTTAATTGAAGTTTATTTTAATTATTAAAATATTTTTCTTTTTCTAGCTTTAAATTAATACAATAAATTACAAATAAAGCTTAAAAATCTTAGAAACAAATATAAAGGTTTCTAAAGCTATTTTAAACTTATAAAATATTTTTAACTAAAAGTTGGATATTTTTCTTTATAAAATATTTTTTAATAGATAGGTTTTTTTTAAAAAAACAGAAAATCAGGTTAGCTAAAATTTTAAAATTCAACTTACCAAATAACTTTAATTTTTATTTTAAACTAAATTAATTGTTATTTTATTTTATTTTTGTTATTTTTTAAAAAACCTGGGCTGTTATATTTTGAAGCAATCAGCAGTGTAAATCCCTGTGCAGTGCTAGATGAAGCAATCAACTAAAAACATGGACCGTTAAAAAAGGCATTACATCTTTAACACAAAAAAGAATTGTAAAAAACGGCATTACACCCAAGGATCGAAAAACCGAAACCAGGCCAAATCCTGGCCGCCGGGCAGTACCGGTTACCGAAAAACCCGGTTAAAATCCGGTCAAATTTTGGCAAATGAAAATTTTGGAGGGAGCGGGAGGGGACCGGTAACCGGTCGGAAACCGGAAAAATCGGTGGAAAACCCAAAAATTTGGTGTTTTTCTTCAGAACTAGAAGAAACACACTCCTTTACTTTACTCAATTCATCTTCTAATATCTTTATGGTGGAAAGGGCTTGAAAAAACCTGCTAGCTTGCAAGGCAACATGCTCATTTGCTTTGTGTAGCACTGTAGCTCATTCTTCAAATTTTGGCCGGTTTTTTTAATCCCGGACCCAGCCGGGTTTTCCGGTTATCGGCCGCCGGGAAACCGAACCCTGATTACACCTTGTCAGAAATTTGGTAGATGAAGAGATCAGCAGTAGGGTTGGCAACGGGCATAAACCCGCTGGGTTTTGCCGTTTCAAACCCGCGCCCGCGAAAGTTGGACGTGCCCGCTAAAAAACCCATACCCGTGACGGGTACAGATTTTTACCCAAACCCATACCCACTGGGTTAACGGGTACCCACGGGTCGCCCATGCCCAGACCCATGCCCACTGAGTTCATAGTTCATAGTTCACTGAGTTCATACCATACTAACGGAACAGACAACTCAAAATGAAAAAGTACTAAAATTACTTATAAAGGCAAACTACAATGGTAGCTAAGTTCTCAAAAGTCAACATACCCGAACCCGTATGGGGCTATGGGCTGGTTTGCTGGGTTTATAACTCCTATGGGTCGGGTTTATATTACCCATGGGTTTACGGGTTCGGGTACTATAGGAACGTACCCGAACCCGTAGACCCGATGGGTTAGACTTTTTGCCCATTAAGAGACCCATGGGTTAGGAAATTGACCCAGACCCATGCCCTAATAGAGTAAAAACCCATCGGGTATCGGGTTTCGGGTACCCATTGCCACCTCTAATCAGCAGTGATACATCCTGTGCAGTGCTAGATGAAGCAAAAGAGAATCAACGGAAAAAGACAACGAATTACTGGTTAAGAACCGAAATTCTTCACCAAGGATGAGTACACATACATCGCTATGCAGTTCTAATTAACAATCTTTTTCTAAATATCATGCAGGTCTAAAACTCACAGAAGTCAGAACTGCAAAGAAATGTTTAGAACTTCAAGTGCAAATTATACCGAGCAGTCGTCATACATCATCACAGTTGCACATGCTATGTTATAATGGGGGTTACAAACTCTCATCAACTGAAACTCCAAAGAAGTTCCTACAAGGCTACAACTTGGGGGTCGAAAGTCGCCATTTTGTTCCAAAACAACCACTAGTAACCAATGTGATAGCTTTGGAAGTTGATCTCAGTTTACAATTAATAGAAGTAGCTCCTCATCTTCTGTTTGCTTCATCTAGCATAAGCATAAAAAGAAGTTTAGGTGTGAGTAAAAGCAAGATTTTATCTAATAAGAAAATAGGACACATAGTGAAAATGCAAAGGCCACTTGGCGCTCTGCCTTTCAGAGAGATGGAAGCCTGCACTTTTATTATGATATCTTTCATTTACAACAAAATTTGTGTTTCAATCTGAGAGTTATTGGCAGAAGACACGGTGCTATTACATTCTACCAGTGGTACTGCTACCCTCAGTCTAACTTGTCCTCAATAGCTAGTAGTACATTGCTAAAACAGAGTCCAGTGCACTCTTTTGGCCAATTTTTATTTTGGTAGGCCACTACCTCCCAACAAAAGTCTGAGATGAATCTATCAAATAGCACACACCAATTATTAGTATAGTAAAAAGGCAACAATATTGCAGTTGCTAACGGCATCAATAAGTTAATTTAGACACAGAGATAAAAAAATTAATGCCCATTGAAAAATCCAAAGGAAAAACTTCTAGTAAAATACAAACCTCAGTGACATCTAGCAGCCCTGTAGCTATTATACATCTCTTCAACAAGAACATCCCAAAAACTAGTCCACTCATTAGACGTCGAGACAGGTGTGACAAATTTTGGTTTGCTGAGTTCTCCCTCAATGATGCCCATCGATTCTTCCACCATTATTTCCTCATTTTCAAATGGATCGCTAGACATCTTTTGCAAAATCAAATTATGCAACAGAGCACATGCCATTATAAGTCGGCATTGGGTCTTGATAGGATAAAAGGATGGAGCCCTCAAAATCCTCCACCGACCTTTGAATCTTTCAAAACAACTCTCCACAATGTTCCTAGCTCTAGCATGTTGCATGTTAAAATATTCCTCTGCGCTAAGTGGTGGGTTTTGTGCTGTCCAACCACCTAGGTGATATCTTTGACCTCGGTACGGAGCTAAAAATCCATTTGCATTTGTGTAACAGCATCAACAAGGTAACAGCAACCTTAACCAAAGAAAAAAGAATAATCAATACAATTTGGCAATTTCTATGCCTATGAATCTCAATAAATTAACAACTTAGCTTGAGGGACTTGTAACCCATCCGCCCTTGAGATGGCATCTCGAAGCACACGACCATCATGGGCAGAACCCTCCTACCCTGGTAATATGTGAATGAACTGCATGTTAGGCAGGGGCGGAGCCCAATAGGTCCACCCGGTGTCACAGGACACCGGGTCTAAAAAAATTTTCAACAGCAATTAATTCATATATACTATATGTGCACCCCCAGCCCAAATTTTTGTGCACCCGGTAGCTTTACTCAGCCCACTAAGCCCACGAGTACGGATTCCTGTCTCGCCGCGCATGGCCCTTCCGCGTCACCGCGCATGGCCCTTCCGCGTCAGGCCATAATGGCTGTTCGCTACAACTTCCGAGTTCCAGTCCAATCCAGTCCGTCCGTCGCCTCGTGGCTCGTGCAGCGCAGTGCCCGTCTCGTCTCTGTGAGTAACTGAGTATGCTGTAGTCTCTAGGCTGTAGAGCTTGATCGCGCATCGCCAGTAGTAGGTAGCGCCTCGCGCATTGCTTTGTCCGCCCTCTGCCAGTATCTTCTTTGTGAGCGCCTTTGCCGCTTTGCACTCGGGCTTCGCCGCTCGGCTAGTCGGCTCCACGCCTCGCCTGCACAGGTCACGCAACGCACGCCGCACGCCCGGCTGGCCGGCTTCCATCTCACGCGATCCACGCTGGCCGCGACGGCAGAGCGCAAGACAAAGACCTACCACACTCGCACGGCGCACGGCCGCACTCGCGCGCTGCATTGCACTGGCCGCCCTCGCGCTGCCGCCGCCGTGCGCGGACCAGCGATCGGTGCCGCTTCGCCGCCGGCGGCCACGCCGGTGGCGGTCGCTACTCGGCAACGCCGTCGAGTCGTCGTCTCGTCGACCCCTCGTCACTTCGCGGCTTCGCCTGCACTGTAAGTTTGTAATATTCTCCAAATTCTTCTTACCTTATTTCATTTAGGTAGAGAGACTAAATTTATAATTTATGATTTTAATATGATGATTATCTTTTTTTCTTATCAAATTCTAGCTTATAACTAGCTTATCTAATTGAGCTTTTGAATAATCGGTAAATCATACACGGCAGATTAATTATGGAGAAGTTTCTGAAAAGAAAAGCACCAGATAATGTTGCTAGTGCTAGGAATTCACCTCCAGAAGATATTAATTGGGAAGAGGAGATTCAGTTTGATCCAGGCAAAAGGAAAGGAATAGATGATTACCATCTGAATCACAAAGATGTTGTGAGAAGAAAGTATTTGGATAATGGACCTTGTCAGCCTCGCACTTATGACTTTCCATATACACAGTTTGGAGATAAAAAGAGAAGATTTAATCCTAAATGGTTTGATGAGTTTGGAAGTTGGCTTGAGTATAGTGAGTCTAAAGATAAAGCATATTGCTTTTGTTGCTTTTTATTTAGGGATCGCAATAAGAAGGAAGCTGGGTATGATGCATTTGTTGTAAATGGTTGGTCTAGTTGGAACAAAAAAGGCAGACTAGAAGAGCATGTAGGTGGAGTGAATAGCGTCCACAATCAAGCTCTGAAAAATTGTGATGATTTGTTAAAAAGAGAACAACACATTGATGTTGCTATCCATACACAAAGTGAAGCTGCTAAGATTGCTTATTTTACTCGACTAAGAGCCTCAATTGATGTTGCTAGATTGTTATTGAAGCAAGGGTTGCCTTTCCGAGGTCATGATGAGTCGAAGGAGTCTTATAATAAAGGAAACTTCTTGGAAATTCATGAATGGTACGCAGAGAATAATCCAGCTATAGGCAAGGTGGTAGGTAAAAATGCTGCAGGTAATAGTCTTATGGTGTCTCCTCCCATCCAAAAAGACATTGCTCATTGTTTCGCAAAAGAAATATTGCATTCTATTCTCAAAGAAATTGGACATGATGTATTTTGCTTGCTAGTTGATGAGTCCAGAGATGTCTCTTGCAAAGAACAAATGGCGGTGGTATTGCGATATGTTGATAATTGTGGAATTGTGAAAGAGAGATTTGTTGGTCTTGTTCATGTGAAAGAGACAACTTCTTCCTATCTCAAGTCTTCTATTGATACTCTATTTGCAAAATATAAGATAAGTTTGAAGCAAGTTAGAGGCCAAGGATACGATGGTGCTAGCAATATGCGAGGTGAATTCAATGGCTTGCAATCATTGATCATGAGAGAAAATAGTACAGCATATTATGTCCATTGTTTTGCTCATCAACTTCAATTAGTAGTTGTGGCTGTTGTAAGAAAACATAAAGGCATTAGTAATTTCTTTAGTATGATTTCTCTCTTGTTGAATGTGGTGGGTGGATCTTCGAAGAGAAGGGATATGGTTCGAGATATCAATCATGAACAAGTGCATAAGGCCTTAGGTTGTGGGCTACTTCAAACTGGGACAGGGTTAAATCAAGAGCAATGTCTTCAAAGGCCTGGAGATACTTGTTGGAGTTCTCATTATAAAACTCTTAAGAGTTTGGTTGACTTGTTCTCAACAATTGTTAAAGTGCTAGAATTTGTAGAAGAAGATGACAAGGACAGAACAAATAGAGATCAAGCATTGGGTCTTCTAGTGTATTTTCAGTCATTTGATTTTGTCTTCTATTTGCATCTCATGTTGACTATCTTAACAATCACAAACACCTTGTCATTAGCACTACAACGGAAAGATCAAGATATTGTAAATGCTATTAAATGTGTGAAATCAACAAGGTTGCATTTGGATGGACTTAGAAGAGATGGGTGGGAATCTCTTATGGGTGAAGTGTATGCCTTTTGTGAGAAACATGATATTCTCAAGTTGAAAATGGAAGAACCTTATATTAATCCAAAGAAGAAACGGCAAGGAACTGGAATTAACAACAAGCATCATTATGAAGTGGATTGTTTTAATGATGTTCTTGATTGGTTACTTCAAGAGCTTGATAGTCGCTTCAACGAGACAACCTCTAACTTGCTTATTTGGTCGGCTGCTTTAAGTCCAAGAGACTCATTTCATGATTTCAATTTGGAGAATTTGATAAATCTAGCTAAACTTTATCTCAATGATTTTGATTATGGAGAATTGAGGGACCTTAATCATCATCTTTGCCTCTATATTGCTGATGTGCGAGCAGATGATAGATTCTCAAACATACATACTATTGGTCAGCTTTCTCAAATAATGGTGGAGACAAGGAAGCATCTTACCTATCCTTTAGTTTATCGACTTTTGAAGCTAGTACTAGTATTGCCTGTTGCCACTGCTACAGTTGAGAGGTGCTTTTCTGCTATGAAAATTGTGAAAACTTATTTACGCAATCGCATCGGTGATGATTTCATGAGTGATAGTCTAATTTGCTATGTGGAGAAAGAAGAAATGAAGAAAGTTACCAATGATGCAGTGGTTCATCGTTTTATGAACTTAAAAGAACGTAAATACTAAAAGGTAATGCATTTATTTTTATTTGATTATTTTTACTATTTTTTTTGAAAATTTTAATTCAATTTATTCTCTTTATTGTAGGCTTGTAACCTATTAAGGTCAGATGACGTTTTTTTGCCAATGTCGACCATCTTTTGTCCGTGATTTCACTCTTAATTTCTTTACTTTGTTGCAATTAACCAATAATATTAGTGAGTTTCTTCATTTTGGTAAGCATTCTAATCGCTATTTTTTTTATCGTTGTATATTGCCATCGGTAATCTTAACTTATTGATGCTAAAAAGTAAAAATTATATCATATATGACTATTTAGCTCAACATTGCTTTGAAATTATATTTGGTATTATATATATGTATGAAATGGTGAACCCCGATCATATTCGTTCTAGTTCCGCCCCTGATGTTAGGTGCACAAACACCCAATACATTTGTCACAATATCTGCTTTTCTTGACCTATACCTCCCTTTTAACTTAGTTGGGACAGTAACCTTTATGTGCGTTCCTCCAATGCACCCAAACAATTCTACAGCATAAACCAACAATATTAGTATATTATGCAAATATGGTATTCTTTTCCTTGAGAAGCTATTTACCCTGAAATACTTCCATTTGTGGTCTATGCAATCCTCAGGTATAGGTTCTAGTTTCTTAAGTAGCAAATGGTGCAACTTTAGAACATCAAGAGGACATGAGTTGAAATTTCTGCTCACTATCTCACCACTTCGGATTAAAAAAACATCCTATAGTTCTATTCTTCAAATGATGAGATAATGTATATAAAAATGCAGCCACTATCTCTTCTAGAGGCATATTACGTGTGCCCTTTAAACCACCAATATCTCTAACCATCTCACACAATATATGAAAGGTTCTATAACCATCTAGAAATACGCGAAGCTCACTTATACAAGCTGTGTCACTGTCATGTATGAGCTGCCACAAATGCTGACTTCTAAGTTCTCTATTTTTCATCCTCCTTTCTATTTTCCAACACTTCCTCTTATATATTAATGCAAATAATAACCATACATAGTAGTACATGAGCATGATAGTAATCATCATATTTCTAAGTGCCATGTTCCTTCTTCGAGTTCTTGTTCTTATAGGAAGATGGGCCATAGTGCTCTACAAAAATAGTTTGGAGCAAAATTTAGAATAGATAGGTAGACAAACACGAATAGCACATGAATTACATACATACGTACGTACATATGTACGTTTAACACCGCATGATCGACTGACAAATATAACTATACTATCATTTTGTAAGTACTCAAAATCTGGCAATTAAACTCTAGTATACATCTATAAACTATACACATATATTGTAGTACCAGAATAAGGTGCTTCTATAAGTCCCCTTTCCAAATTAAATTAAGAAAAAAATTAACTTTATGCAACATACACAACACTTGAGCAAAAATTGTAGTGTACAAGATACACAACACTTGAGCAAAAACTATACACTTATGAACTATAAGCCAGAGTCTAATTGCTAGGAGTACCAACTATTGATAAATAGAGACACTAATTTCCTGTTACCACCGATTTGAAAGAGGACAAACCGTAGGAATCTTATCAAGTAGCAACTTGAAATTTTCTATGGGACAAAATTAGAGCATCCAAAGGAATTTATCTGTTCTAATTTCATGAACATGAGCTACTGTGCTACTTTTTCAATCATAGACTTCATATCAAATAGATAGTTTTACAAGGGAAATTACAAGAATAAAATTGTTCAGCACCAACACTGCAAAAATTCATTTGAGACATATAATAAACAAATAAACGCATCCAAAAGAACAGATGCCATAATCCATATTGTTTACCACAGTAAATAAAGATTCACAAGAAATAAATAGGCACCGAAAGTAGAAGTGGTACAGTGGTCGAAGAAGCACTAATCGTGGGCCTCTTGTTTGTAGTAGCGACAGGTGCAGTTTTTCTGTGATCACCACCTCCTGATCTCTTTCTCTGAATAAGAATTAACTAAACCATTAGTAAACCATGCAAGAAACTGCATATTTAAACCATAAGCTATCATCCCACCTAAGTCTTGGTGGGAGACGAGGAAGCGACAGCAACAATCCCTTGCACCTTGATTTAGACTGGAATCAGATGTGAATTGGGCTGAGATCCGATTACATAGTATCGAAATACAGCCCACATGAACCAAATAAGATTTGAGGGAATTAGTTGCCATTGTAATTGGATTACAGCCAAAATCCCCCAACCAAACATGTTTTGAAGTGATTTGCATTCCTGTTTCACAGCTGCATTGGCTGCACCTAAAAGATGAGAAGTAGCATTTTGAGGGCCTCTTTCAATTTTTAGAGGAAAAACATAGGAATTCAAATCCTATATGAAATTTCACTATTCACTCGTTTGGATGGTAGGAGTGGGCAATTGGAAAAACATAGGATTGCCATCCTATTCCTAAGATTTCTTGTACAATTATACAGCTAGATACTTCATAACATGTGTGTATACGGAAACATGGAGGACATTACCTTGCGCCTTCACCTCCCCGACGTGAATTGGCAGTAAATCAATCTCCTATTAGGATCGCATACGGGTCCTAGTATCCTACATCTGCAAGAATTACCAAAACTGGTAAAACTCTCCAAAATTACATGCACGCCACCTGCCTCCTTCCCCGCGCCATTTTTGGCAACATCGCCTATGCAAATATACGCTTTCCCAATCTCCCATGTCGCATCACAAAGAAACAGGTAGAGAGTGTTAGAGAGGAAATCTCGGGATTGACTCTTGCCTTGAATGGCACTCACCTATAGAGTTTCTATGTATAGATGACTACCTTATTTAGACTTTCCATGCATAGTTGATTACCATGTATACTCGTATGTAATCTCCATATAATACCAATGCATACCTACGCCCAGAGACAAGGCGAATTCCCCAAACTCTCTTCTGTTCGCTGCTTCCCAATCCTCTATGTTAGAATCAAACAATTGATAGCTATCTTTGTAGACATGCATGTGTATTGGAACTATGTGCGGCTATGAGGCAAAGCTGGATACGTAGTCGGATACTTCTTGATTAGGATTATAACAAACCTCATTGTAAACCGACGTTTGGTTCGGCTCATATAAATATACACCACGCGGCCTCTACGGAGGTAAGACACTTCTCTAAACTTTCACATGGTATCAGAGCCATCCTTCTCCAATCAAGATTCGATGGCTGCTTCATCTTTGTCAATGGCAGTGTCAACTCTCGGGCCATCGGTCTCAGAGAAGCTCACGAGGGATAACTTCCTTGTGTGGCGAGCGCAGGTCCTTCCTCCTGTGCGAGGAGCTCAACTCACTGGATACCTAGATGGATCCATGCCAGCGCCACCCAAAACCATTGCAGTTACCAGAGATGACAAGATTACGGAGACAACACCAAATCCCGCATATGCACAGTGGGTCGCTCAGGATCAACAGGTTCTGGCTTACTTGCTCAATTCCTTATCTAAAGAAGTTTTGACGCAAGTTGTCACCATGACAAGCACAGCTGAAGTCTGGACAACTGTATAAGAGATGTTTTCGTCACAATCTTGAGCCGGGTGACAAATCTAAGAATCACCCTCGCTAATGCTCAGAAAGGAAACATGAGCATGGCGGCATACTTCTCCAAGATGAAGAACTTAGGAGATGAACTTGCTGCAGCAGGAAAAGGTCTGGACAATGAAGAGATGGTATCCTTCATCCTTGCAGGCCTTGACATAGAATACAATCCGCTAGTTTCATCTATTGTGGCCAGAACTGAACCAATCTCCTTGAGTGAACTTTATGCCCAGATGTTGACCTATGATATGCGCATGGAGCTTCTTCAGGGATCAGGAGCAGGAGGACAGTTTCAAACCTCTGCTAATGCGGCCATGTGAGGTCGTGGTGGCGTCAACCCACGAGGACGAGGAAACCGAGGTCGTGGCTACGGGCGCGGTAACGGACGAGGTGGTCGCACTTACAGCGGTGGCTCAAGACAGGGAGGTCCAAATCAGTTCAACACACAGAGACCTGTATGTCAGTTGTGCGACAAGAGCAGTCATACAGCCTTCAATTGTTGGAATAGATTTGATCCCAACTTTCAGCAGGAAGAAAAGATTGCAGGAGCCGCCACTACTTCCTATGGTATAGATACAAACTGGTATGTTGATATAGGGGCTACAGATCATATTACTGGAGAACTTGAGAAGCTAACAATGCATGACAAGTATAAGGGACATGATCAAGTCCATACGGCAAGTGGTACAGGTATGAAAATAAGTCACATTGGTCATACATTTGTTCATACCCCTGATTGCGATCTTCATCCAAAAAATGTTCTTCATGTTCCTAGTGCTCAAAAGAATCTTGTTTCAGTTCATCATTTAGCCTTTGATAATAAAGCCTTTCTTGAATTTCATCTAAATTTCTTTTTGATCAAGGATCAGGCGTCGAAGAAAATTCTTTTTCATGGAAGATGTGAGAAAGGTCCATATCCTCTATTGCCACAACTCTCAAGCCAGCAACAAAATAAACAAGTGCACACTGTTAGCAAACCATCCTCTGCACGGTGGCATAGTCGTCTAGGTCATCCCTCTTTTCAAACTGTGGAACATGTCCTTAGAAAATACAATCTTCCCTGTTCTAATGAGTCTAGGAATGAGTTAGTTTGTGATGCTTGTCAAAAAGCTAAGAGTCATCAGCTACCCTACTCCAGGTCTACTAGTATATCTACAGTTCCATTAGAGCTTATATTCTCAGATATATGGGGTCCTGCTTCTAGCTCCGTTGGACGACATACATATTTGTAAGCTTCATTAATGATTATAGAAAGTATACCTGGATTTATTTGCTTAAGAAAAAGTCTGATGTATTCCAAGTGTTCCAAAATTTTGTTGAGAGACAGTTTGGCACGAAGATAATCACAATGCAAACTGACTGGGGCGGTGAATATGAAAAATTAATTCCTTTTTTCAAAATATAGGAATAGCACATCATGTGTCTTGTCCACATGCACATAAGCAAAATGGATCTGCTGAATGCAAGCATCACCATATTGTTGAAGTTGGTTTAGCCATTCTAGCCAATGCCTCCATGCTTCTCAAATTTTGGGATGAAGCTTTTCTTACGACCACTTATCTTATAAACCTTCTGCCAAGCAAAGTCATAGACTATCGAATCCCTACAGAACGGCTCCTACATACAACACCTGAATACTCCTCTCTACGCGTTTTTGGTTGCGCCTGTTGGCCGAATCTTAGACTATATAGCTCTCAAAAGCTGGCCTTCCGATCCAAACAGTGCGTTTTTCTTGGCTATAGCTCTCTTTATAAAGGCTTCAAGTGCCTAGACATCTCTAGCAATCGTGTCTACATATGTAACATCCTGATTTTTGGGGATTTTTAAAACCTTGAATTTAAAAATAAATTTATGGAATTTTTCTGAATTTTAATCAAGCTTAAATTGAATTCTTAAAATTTTAAAGAATTTAATATGATTAAATTAAACCTCAACATTAGCTGAAAATATTTTAATTGAGTTTCTTGGGTCACAAGAAATTTTCTGGTATTTTCTGAAATTAAATTAAGCTTCAAATGAATTTCTAAATTTTAAAATAATTTAATCTAAGTAAAATAAAGATTAACATAAGTTGAAAATATTTTATTTGGATTCTTCAGGTCTCAAGGAATTTTTTGGTATTTTTGGTGAATTTTTGGGATTTATTTGCTATTTTCTAGAGCTCCTGAGATTTTATTTGAATTTCTGGAATTAAGAAAATCTGGAAAATGCTTTTAAAAATTCCCGGGCCGCTCCCAGCCGCCCGAACCTCTTCCCTCCGCGTGTCGGCGATCTCGGCCGCCCACGCGTCGCGCCGCTGCCCCGCCACGCGTCCGCGCCCTCGCCGCCCTCGGCATCGGCCCGGCCCTCCCTCGTGCCTCGCCTCCGCCATCCGATCGCTGCCCTGTCTACGCGTTGCACATCTGCGGCTTCCCGCCCGCGCCCGCGACCCCGCTTCCCACTGCCACGCGGCGGCACCAGCTGCGCCTGCGCCCACGCTCGCGCCTCGCCCTTCCTCAGCTGCCCGATCCGCTTTTCCCGCGCCGTGGCTCCATCCCAGCCGCCCGATCCCGTGCCGCGCCCTAACCCTAACCGTAGCGTCTGCCCGCGCCCTCGCGTCTCCGCCGTCGGATGCGCCCACACATCTCGATCCGAGCCGTCCGTACCGCGTCCGCGTTCGCTCCGCGTCGCCCCGAATCGAACGCCTCGGTTCGCGTGTTTTTATACACGCGCGCACCTCGATTCGCGTGCCTCGCCCTCGCCCTCGCGCTTACGCCGCCGTTCCAGAGCCGCACGCCGCCATCGCCGGAGTCCCCGTCCTCGCCCGAAGTCACCAGAGCCGCAGCCGTCGCCATCTCCGTCGGTGAGCCCCCGCACCGTCCCCTCTCGCTGCGTCGCCTCCCGTCGCCCGCATCACCTCCCTCGTCGCCGCTACGCCTGCGCCCGTGCGCGACGCTTCGCGCGGCGCGCCAGGCCACGCGTCGCCAATCCGCTCCCCGCGCCGCGCATCCCCGCCATCCAACCCACGCCCGCGCGATGTGCCCGCCACGCGTCGACGATCCGCCCGCCGCCCGCGCCCGGCCGCCTCATCCTCGCCGCCCGTTCAGATCTGGATCGAGGATCCAGATCGCGCCGCACGTCACGCCCACAGCCGTCCTATCTCGCCGCCGCCGCCGCGCCCGAGCCCGCCAGCTCAGCCCTACCACGTGGCAACACCAGCGTGTGCCACGTCAGCCCTAATGCCACGTGTCCTACCACGTCAGCAAAAGCCAGCCCCAGGTGCCACGTGGCAGCCACGTCAGCTGCCACGTCACCCGTGCCACGTGGCAGCACCAGCAGCTGCCACGTCAGCACAGCCCACCGCGTTAGCACCCCCCTTCCCCGCGCACTGTTGCATGCGCCGCGTTCACCGTGGACCGGACATTCCGTGGACCGGGTCCACAGAACAGTGCATTTTCCGAATTTTCCAAGATTTAGTTTAGGGTTTATTTTTCGAGAGCCCGTTCTCCCCCGTCCTAGCTCCGATTGACCCCGTTCTTTTTTCTAAATTCATCTAAAATCGAGCTCTAGCTTTTGGTTCTAGTTTCATGATTTTTGGAGTTTATTTACTTATCATTTTATGTGTTTTTCTTGTTTTGGCCGTTTTCTCTCTCGTTAGATTCGGATTCCGGAGGAGCAGGATCGACGCCCGAAGACCAGGAGAACCTCACTGAGTATAACCAAGACAAGTCGTGTCCTTTGATCATGTTGAACCCAGTTTGCAATCTATTATTTAATTATTTTATTTTAAAGTACATTGCTTCACTATTTTTATGCAAATCCTTGTACTGGTAGTTATCGTCCCAATTGAGTTTATTCCTCCTTGATAATTTGGAATGCCATGATACCCTTATCACCATAAGTTGGGAAACATACTAGTGATGTTAGGTATTTGTCACATGGGTTGTACGATAGAATGCTTAGCTTTGTTTATAGTTACGATTTGGGTTTATCATCACATGTGAATTAACAATTTGACTTAATGAGATATGAAACTGTGGTTGGTGCCACGTTTATCAAAAATTTGTGCCATGACGTTGGTGTGTCATCGGCGGTGGTCATGCAAACCTGGTTTTTGCACTCGGGCGAGTGATCGTGCAGTAAAGGGGGAAGTGTTGGAGCACTTCGAGGGATGTGGTAGTCTCGCTCGGGCAATGTTAAGGACTTAACTTTGTGCGCCATTGATCTGAGCTTTACCGTGCAAACCACATGTCTAGTATGGAATGGATCTGGCTGACTAATTTGGGAGGTTTTAACTTTAATCTTGCCATTGAGATGAACATGGTTGCTGATTTCCATGTGGCGCAAGGGGGGTGTGATGCGAAACCCTAGCGGGCGGATTGAGTTGTAACTGAACTTTGTAAAGGCCTTGTTGTGATTACTTTAAGCTGAGGCTAATCACATCGTGTGGGTACAGTTGTGCAACCTCTGCAGAGTGTAAAACTATTCGAATAGCCGCGTCCTCGGTCATGGACAATGCTCGGTGATTTCACACGAGGGGTAGTTATTTCTGAAAACTTGTGAATTGTGGTTGGACAGTGGATGGTTAATCTACTGTTGGTTTAGCTTATGGATAGGAGGTCCATAAGCGGTTGGTGTAGCTTGTAGATGGGAGGTCTGCAAGTGGTTATTCCTTTGATTATTTATTTATTATTGTTTTCTTAAAGTTCGCTTTCAATCTATTTATTTATTTACTTGCAACTGTCAATTTTTGCAAATTAACCTTTCAGCCATCCTTTGGTAAGCCTTGCATACTATATTGCCTTCATTTGTTACAAACGACTTGCTGAGTATCAATGTACTGCCCAATGTTGCTCAGTTGAGGATGAGGAGTATCACCAGCAGGAGATTCCAAAAGGAGAGTACTTCGACGACTTCGCGGTTTAGGCTTCGTTCTCCACTCGATAGCCTGTGTGCTTGTCGATTAGCCACTACACTTTATTTTGGATTTTCGCTACTATTTTGTTAAGCCCTTCGGGCTAGTCTATTGTAAGCTTGGCCATAAGATCGTACCTTTGAGATTTATTGATATTTGAGCTTTTCCTATATTTTATCGTGTATATGGTTGTGATGATATCTATGTTTGACTGTGTGCACTAGCATGATCCTAGGACTAGTGCAGAATACACAGAGAGTCCGGATTTGCATATTCGGGTCTCGACAACATATCTCGAGATGTGGTTTTTGATGAATCTGTTTTTTCGTTCAAAAGTCTTCGTCCAAATGCTGGAGCCCGTCTCCGCCAAGAGATTCTTCTTCTCCCATCCTACCTCCACAATTGTACTGATCCGCACCATGGGGGAGAACGATATAATGACCAAGTGATTCATACTCGTACTACTGATGCTCCTGTTTTTGAGAATGTCCAGGAAACAGCACATTCAACTGGAGAAGAAAACGAAACAGGAATTGGTGCAGGAAGCCACGTAGGGGCGACGAACATGGACATGCATGGCAATGGAACTGGAGTTAATATCGGCGCTGATACCCATGGAGGACAGGGTGAGCTCGTCACGCCTGTTGAGTTGGTGCCTGTCACACCTATCACCTCAGTGGGCACGAAAAATCACACAAAAAATCACAAAGATTTGCTTGGAGAAGGACCGCTGACTGAATCCGGAGCTGTGTCCTCTTCCGAGTCTTTACGCATGCTTTCTCCAGACACGTAGTCATAGGCTAGCGAAACTTCTATGCCAAGCAACTCTCCAGGATTATCTCGACCACATACTCGACTTCAAAACGAGATTTCTAAACCAAGACAGTATACAGATGGCACGATAAGATATGGTTTCATGTATTCCACAGGAGAACCAGAGACGCTTCAAGAAGCACTTGCAGACTCAAGGTGGAAACATGCAATGGATATCGAATACTTGGCACTCATGAAAAACAAGACAAGGAATCTAGTCCCAGCACAAGGTAAAAACATTATTGATTGCAAATGGGTGTACAAAATAAAAAAGAAGGCAGATGGCACTATAGACAGGTATAAAGCTCGTTTAGTTGCAAAAGGCATTAAACAGCGGAATGGCATAGATTATGAAGATACTTTTAGTCCTGTCGTCAAAGTTGTTACTATTCAACTTGTTTTGGCTATTGCTATATCCAGGGGTTGGAATCTGAGGCAGCTGGATGTACAGAACGCGTATCTACATGGTGTTCTAGAGGAGGAGGTTTATATAAGGCAACCACCAGGCTATGAAGACAGCCATTCCCAACAACATGTTTGTAAGTTAAATAAGTCAATTTATGGATTAAAACAAGCGCCAATAGCATGGTATTCTCGATTGAGTTCAAAACTACAACAAGTCGGATTTGTGCCATCTAAGTCAGATACATCTCTGTTCATCTATAACAAGTCAGGAATAACAATATTTGTGCTCATATATGTGGATGATATAATTGTTACTAGCTCGTCACAGGAGGCAGTTTCAACATTATTACGAGACTTGAGTGTTGATTTTGCACTTAAGGATCTAGGAGACCTACATTATTTCTTGGGTATAGAAGTCAAGAAAGTGCAATGTGGTATATTGCTGTCTCAAGATAAGTATGCATCTAACTTGTTAGATCGCGTGGGCATGAGTAAATGCAAACCATCACCAACTCCCTTGTCAACCTCAGAGAAACTTTCAGCTTTTGAAGGAGACCCTCTGGGTCCAGATGATAGTACAAAGTACAGGAGTATAGTGGGTCCACTTCAATACTTGACAATCACAAGACCTGATATAGCATTTTCGGTCAACAAGGTATGTCAGTATTTGCATGCACCTACTACAATACATTGGACTGCAGTCAAAAGAATTCTGAGATATATCAAGAACACCTTAGGAATTGGTTTAATATTAAGAAGATCACAGTCCCTGGTGGTTAGTGCCTCCTTTGATGTAGACTGGGCAGGTTGTGTGAATGACAGGAAGTCGACTGGATGATTTGCAATATTCTTGGGACCAAACCTAGTATCTTAGAGTGCTAGAAAACAAGCTACTGTGTCAAGGTCAAGCACTGAGGCCGAATACAAGGCCTTGACTAATGCAACAGCAGAGATTATATGGATGTAGTCTATACTTAAGGAGTTAGGTGTCTCTCAGAATCAACCACCTCGTCTCTGGTCTCTGGTGTGACAATCTAGGTGCAACTTATCTCTCAGGGAATCCTGTATTTCATGCCAGAACAAAACATGCATGTGGACATTTTGTAAGAGTTGCAAACATGCTACTGGAGATCCAGCTTATATCAATAAAGGACTAAGTTGCAGATGGATTCACCAAGCCGCTGATTGTTCAGAAATTAGAAGAGTTCAAACGCAATCTCAACTTAGCAAAGTTGTGATTGAGAGAGGCTGTTAGAATCAAACAATAGATAGCTATCCTTGTAGACATGCATGTGTATTGGAACTATGTGTGACTATGAGGCAAAGCCGGATATGTAGCCGGATACTTCTCGATTACGATCCCGATCCGCCGCATCGAGAAGGAGGAGAGCCGGCAGGTCACCTTATCCAAGCGCCGCAACGGGATCTTCAAGAAGGCCAGCGAGCTCAGCATGCTCTGCGGCGCCCACCTCGCCGTCGTTGTCTTCTCCTCCGCGGGCCGCACCTATGCCTTCGGCGACCCCTCCGTCGACTACGTCCTCCGCCGATACCTCCCCCTCCCCGTTGAGGACTCCCTTGTTCTTGACGACAACGCCGTTTCTGACCCAGAAGCATTGGCGGCGATGTGGAGGGCAGTGGAGGAGACCAAGGCGCAGGTAGCGGCGGAGAGGGCGCGGATGGACGTTGTGAGGCCCCCACGTCATTATCCCTCGGATAATCACGCGTGACATACAGATTACTATTTGCCTGATCAGTAAAACACTGCTTTGGCAAATGATAAGCCTTTACCAGAGTAGCACAACAGAACAATAATATAGACACTGTTTTCTTTATTACAACAGTAGCCACACGGCTTAAAGTCTGGTTTACAGAAATAGATAGCAAAAATATAAACTAGTACCCCAGGGCCCTCCTGCCCGCTCCACTGGGTCATCTACTCGTCCCAGTCGAAGAATGCGGGGTCCACCTCGTCTGGCTCCTCCGAATCACCATCCTCCTCTCCCGCGAGCTCTACGAATCTTGTCTCCCCCTCATCCTGCTCATAGTAAGCCTCGAGCGGAGTGGGGTCTAACAAAGGAAATTAATAGCAAGAGTGAGTACCACGGTACTCAGCAAGCATAATATTCGCAAAAGTGCACTGTATGCCTCTCATGTCCTTAAATCCATATTCTAATCTTTTTATTCCTAAAATACCCTTACCCAAAATAGCTGTCATCTTGTGATTATCAAAACTTTCTATTATCACACCCGGTGGGGCAAGATCCCTAGCGATCACCGTAGTCCACAATCCAGTGAACTGGCATGAATTCATGATTTTATTAGCACTGCGTAGGCTTGTACCACTGTACCCAAAACTACTTTGAACCTTTTGAGCAAGGTTTTCCACACTACCTTAGGTGTGGAATCAGGCCCAAAGTACAGAACCTTTCTCCGATTACGTTACTCCATCCACCAGCCCATCTATCATCCACCGGTGTACCAAGTCGCTCGCTTGGGCTCCACCGATTTTCAATAGTGTTTGGTTAGACCGGCTCACGGCTCCAACACTCCCCCTCATGCTTACCCTATGTGGTGGACTGGTTAACGTAACAGGATACTGATCTCTGCCCGTCTGAAACGGGAGATTGGTTGGTACGTTATTCACGATTCCCAATCCGAGTAAAAACATGGTAAATCCTTACATCATAGCCATATGTCGGGTCCGCCTGGCCTCTCTCATTCCTTTCCCTGAACCCCTTTACCCACCATAATTATATCTATACAAATATATAAATCTCTGCTCGTAGCCCTGCTGCTCTTCTCAGCAGACCCACGGATCCTAACTTCTTCTCTTTCTCTTTCTCTTTCTCTTTCTTCTTCTCTTTCTCTTTCTCTTTCTTACTCTTCTTAACTCATTCTTGCTTACATCTATACTAGTGCATTTCTTCTCTTTCTCAGAAAACAGTTTTCATGCATTTAAATATACATAAAACAATTTTTCCAAAAATACTGCATACATTTGACATAACTAGGTGCATGATCAAAGTAAAGCTTGCCTGAGTCGTAGCGCGAACTGGAATCAATAAAAAAGCGGTTTTGTTCCTTCGACGGACGCCGACTTGGACTTTGCAATGCCGAGGCTAGGCTTAACAAAATAGGTAATTATAATATTAATTTTAAGAATTCATTTTTCTTCCTTATATACATATACACACATAAGTATATACGCATATATATATATACACATGTATATATATATGCATACACACGACTATATATATATCTATATATATGCGTTCTCACACACATATATACATATATACACAACTTTACCACTCAAGAATTTAATCCCTGAAATTTTATTAACAAAATTATTTAGTTGAAATGCTCTTGAAATAATTTGATTTGCAAGCATGAGAGAAATCTTGATAAATAGCATAACACACAAAAAAAAATCAGAAATAGAGCCACTGCTCCCCATTCCCTTCTGGCCCACGGCCCCCTGCGCTGGAGTGGCCCAACTGGCCTCCCCCTTTTCTCTGCCTCTCCTCCCACTTGCGCTGCCTCCCTCTCTGGTCTCTTCTCTGCGCCGCCATCTGCTCTCCTTTTGCTCCCTCTCTGCACCTCATCTCACTCCCCTGCGCGCCGCCCCTACTCCTACCCCCTGCGCCTCTCTCGGCTCCCCCTCTCTCCTCCCTCCGAACCCCCTCTCTCCTCTCTCCGAACCCCCTGGCTCCTGCGCCTCTCTTGCACCGCCTCTCTCTCTCGGCTCCCCTCTGCGCCGCCACCCTCTCACTCTCCCCTAAGCTCTCTCTCCACCGAGCTTCCCCTCTCTCTCTCGACGGCTCGGATCCGGGCGGATCTGGCCCCTGGCTTACTCCCCTACACTGCGATGGTTGCTGCGGCCTCGGGTTCAACAGGGAGTTTAACTGTTGCTTGACTGCTATTTGCTCTAATCTACTATTTGAGAGTTGGACAGGGGAAAGGTGGTGGGGGACCTACTTGCTGTCGGGCTAGAAAAGGAAGGGTTGGGGCGGAAGGATCCTCTTCACGTGGTTGTTGTCGCGGGGGAGATCGTTGTCGTGGATCCTTGTCGGGGTCGGTTGGATGTGGTGGTCCCCTGATGCTCCTCTTGCTTGTGGTCTTGACGGCTTTACTTCCCGTGGCTGCTTGACATCACCCCACCGTGGCTCCCTCTGGTTTCTTGTGGTGATGACGACGTTGGGGGTGACCTTTTCTTCTCCTTGCAGCTACGGCTCCGATCCTTACCTGTAGGCCTCCAGCTGGGGATGCATCTTGGGAGGAGGCTTGGGAATGTGGGGATGCTGGTGTAGTGTTGCTGGCTGTCTTTGGTTCTGGGAGTCTCTCGTGGCTGTGTTTTGTGTTGCTTGTGGATGCACAAGGAAGTGTCAGGGGAGGTGAACTGGGGAGAAAGGGAGGTTGTATTCGGCCTCTCTCCCCCTGGGTTGGTCTTGCCTGGTTGCAGCTGGCTTGTCCTTGTGCTTATCCCCTTCTGAGTCTTGAGCTCCTGTGACAGAGGACCTTTGGTCCGAAGGTTGGCTTGGTTACTGTTGCTACAGTGGGCTGAAAATGAGAAATATATGTGGGCTTTTGTGGGTTGGACTTTTATGAATAGCAGTGGGCTCTGTGGCTTGGGAATGATTGCTTTTATTGCTTCTGCGGGCTGAAAATGAAAGGGGCTGGAATAAATGTATGCTTGCGAGTTTTTCGGGCTGGGGTAAGTTTGTGGGTTGCTCTTTTCAATTGCCGGATGATGATGCCCACAGAGACGAGAGGTGCCGACCGGCCCGGGACGGTCTGGGGAGTCTCTGAGACAGTCTCGCACTGGCCCTCGCAGCCCAGGGGCAACTGACGGCAATCCGCTTCTTCATTCCTTTTGTTCTCCCTTGGATTGCCAGCTAATTAACTTTCTAATTGCTAAAAGAGAAATAGGATTGGATTGATACTGATGGCAGTCTAATTGTAGGCAATGGATGAAGGCGCTACTCGGTTCTCACCCCGAAACCACGAAGATACACCACTCCTGCCTCCTTTTTGAAAATCATTTTTGTACATATTGTAACACCCCAGAATCCACATTACTCTGGGATGTTACTAAACCACTCTACAGCTAGCTAAAAATTTTAAGATAATTTACAATTTTTAGACATGAAGCATTAAGCGGAAGCATAAACAACTAAGGGAAATAAGTTAATGGTAACAAGTTCAATAACAACCTCTAACAGATTAAATCAAGAATAGTTTACAAGATCATCATTATTAAATAAAACAACCATCTATGGATAGATAGGCATTTGGCTAGAAATTTATCGACTTTATTACAGCATGAATTGATGAATCAAGTGCATTATTGTGGTGCCGCTCTATCCATCCCATGAATGCTTAGGAATCACCTGTGGGGAATCAAGGGTGAGATAAAAATCTCAGCAAGCAAACTGTTTAATAGGCTATTCAGACTACAAACAAATATACAACATCATTAAAGTATTCACATGTCCACATCTACAATGTGCATCCATATTCATTAACAAGCTAATTAAACTACAATGATATTAAGCATCAATATCCATTTCCCAAATGACCACAATTATTGCCTCAACCATATTTTCTACCAGCAATAGTAAAACATTAGCAAATGAATCTTGATTAACTACTTCATATCATCCACCACCACCACTACCAATGACAATAAAGCATTAACACGATGCATGCTACAACTATGAAGTTGCAGTTGTTTGTAAAATAACTTCACCACAATATATTACATAAGGATGCAAATGATCTTTCCACAATGCAATGCATATGCATGCTATGCTCCACTGCACCTTTACCCAACAAGGTAAAAGTGTGCATCGTGCTCTGACAATGCACGATCTTTGTCTGGTCTGATCGCGGCTATAAGCGGCGACATCAACAATGCAAATGTCATGACATGTTATGAATGATATGATAAACATAAGCCATAAGAATTTAACCATGAAGGTCAATCACATAACTCACAATATATTTATCAAGATTGCTACCACCACAACCACAAGTATTCACTAAGAATACCACCACCGAGACCACAATAATAACAACTTCGAGGGCATCAAAATGATCCTCATGAATTTAACGACAAGGAAATACCGTCATATCTACCATGCATTTACTTTCGTATACCACAATTGGCTCATTAAGCAAATTACTATAATACTACAAAAACTCATCCAAACATGGCAAGTGATTAATATCTTGCTACCACATTCTTACTTAGAAGGCATGTAATCATGGCATATCATTTAACATTACGTATGCATATTGCAAGTAGTAAGAATAACGGGTTAAACGGTAGCACATCCGCTACGTTTACTTGCCTCTACCGGCGAAGCGACGAGATCACGCTCGTTCAGAAGCAAAACTGCCAGTCCAAAAAGGTATCTCTCAGCACAACAAACAGCAATAAAATCACGACTCTCAAATAAAAGGTATCGCTAAGCCCCAACATCCCACAACAACCTTTCCCGCATAACAGTTCTATAATCTTCCCACTGCAGCGGCGCTGCTTAACATTTTCCTATTTTTAAAAATATAACACTAATCACAGCAAAAGATATATATCTAGATTCCTCACTTAAATACCTACATTTTTCATGTAAATCACATATTTTTATCTTGTCATTAACAAGGTGATATCTAATGTACAAAACAGAGGACATACTCTGTTCTGAAAGTCTGGACAGCCGACTTGTAATGCGTCCCCAGAACAGATCAAGACTCTAAAAATTCTGGTTCTTTTACAGCAACTAGATTACTGAATTTGATACAACTTTCTCAATGGTGGCCAAAAATATAAAATTCATCTTCTATCCCTAATTCCCATCTGAACAGCGGTCTGTCCCTGTCTGCGCCCCTGACGGACAGCGAGATTGCAGACCCTAGTACGCCTAAATTACGCGGCCAAAATTCTGAAAAAAATACAGTAGATGCGTATCGTCGTCCTCTATGTTTTTCCTTTTGGGGAGACCCTCGAGAAAAATCTTCTGGGGGGTCTAAACCGCACGAACAGTAACAGCGCGCGATTGGATCAACAGACAATCACCCGAGATTCTCTAATTGGAGAATCTAATTGCTAATCCCCCATCAAAATCTCGTACTAAGAACCCTAATTACAGCAAAAAAAGAGGGTAACTGAGATGAGAAATTTACCTAGGGGATCCCATATGATCACCCCTTCTTCCCTTCTCTTCTTCTCCTTCTTCTCCTCTTCCTCCTCCTCTTCCTCTTGGTTTCTCCTTGCACCAAAGGGGCAGCACTTGAGAGGAGGGAGAGGGGCACAAGGGGGAGGGGAAGGTGGCGGCCAAGGGGTGGAAAAGGGGAGGGGGTGGCCGGCCACATGGGTTTTATGGGGGGTGGGGTGGCTAGGGTTAGGGTTTGGGGGGTGTGGCCACCCCTTGGGCCTATTGGCCCAAGGTGGCAAGCCCACCCTCCAGTCCGCCCGCTCAAAGGTTTTTTTAATTTATTTACTTCATTCATTTTTTATTTTATACTATTCCACTATTTTGTTTTCCCTTCCTGCGTTTTACCGAAAATCTGGGCGACTCCGCAATTATTTTATAAACCGACGCTGAATCGACGTTCAAGGTATTACACATACATTGTAATTAATATATTTGATGCAATTGCAAATATGGAATTCAATTGTAAACTTGTTTGTAAATATTTTTATGCAATGCATTGCAATATGTAAATTCATTTTGCATTTGAAATTGTAATATAGTTTGATAAAATGCTATGCACTCATGAAATTTTAATTTGTAACCAGAATTGCAATGGAATTAATGTGATGAATGCTTACAATGATTAGATGCTTAAATTAATAATTACTGCTGCAGCTTACTTAATCAGGGTATTAGGGTTAGGGTTCTTTCAGACGCTATCGTAGTGAAGGTGGCGTAGGCCAAGGCGGGGAGGCGGTTCTGGTGGGAAGCGGACATCGAGGCTCTTGGGGAGGCGGAGCTGCCTGAGTTCACCAGGGCGCTCAAGCAGCTAAAGGACAATGTCCACCGCCGCGCCGACACGCTGCTCTCTGCTCTGCCGCCGCCGCCGCGGCGCCTTCGATAGTATGGTGGTTCTGGTGGGTTGGGTGTTTTTGTTAGGCATAATGCTTGCCTACTTCCGTCTTCCCTAAAAAAAGGTTCAATTCTCTTCTTGAGATTAGTTGTCATAAGATGTTGGGTTTAGTTGCTTCTACTACTTTGTAAATCAAAGGATTTTTGGTCAATTGAATTTTTCTTCGAGGGATCAGAAATTGATGTCAGAAAAATTTCTCTATTCGATGGAGCAGTTGTTGCTTGTTATAGTCTGAATCAGATGTAGGCCTATTCTTTTAGATTGTGGTGGATAGCTTTTGACTGTGGTTGATATGCTTGATAAATAGTATTGGCTGATAGAAGCCGAAGACAAAAGCCAGCTGAAAAACCAAAAAGAACGGGGCATATACAAGCCTACAATGCATAGTATCATGTTTCAGAAATTTCCATTGAACAGCCAGGTTCATGCGCATCAGCAACGACCACTCTTGGTAGTTGGTGCGTGTGAGCATCGGGTACTGCACGGAGGCGCCTACCTCCTTAACGACGCGCTCGATGACGACCTCGTCGTAGCACCGTCCGTGGCGCGGCGCAGGAGAGTGGGCGATGTGTCGACGATGTGGTGGCTATGGCGATCGCCCATCGTCCGGAGTCGACTGCACAGACATGGCCCTTGGAGTCGACGCTCTGATACCAAATGTTGGAATTGCTTGATGGTCAGGATGCCGGAGAACTCCTGACAACGCAGAAACAACACAGGAAGCACAAAGGTTTTGGTGCTGCTCGACTCGCTGGTTTCTGATTGTATTCCTCAACTCTTTATAGGGAGTTTACAAAGCCAAAACATAGAAACTAATCTACCTATTATGGATAACTGATACGAATAACAGGAAAAAGGAAATCACATCTAAACATAACAAGCTAGCTAAACATAGTAAGCTAAAACATGGTAAGCTAAACAAGCTAAACATGGTAAATCTGGTGACGCGTATGGAATTTCTCAACACTCACTCGTGTGCTTCCTGTTCAAAGTACGTAGCTCGTTGCTGTATCTTTGGCTTTAAGATAGATAGCTCCGAATATTTGTAAACATAAGGGCCAAAGGGAGCGCACGCTCGAAAAATACAGCTTCTAAAGTTGTTTCATGGCTTAGAATCGCCTCCTTTCTACGGATTTAAGCTCACTTTTTTTAATTGTGCACAATAACCTGACCTGACACACTTGCTAATTTGAATGTTTTGTTACACTTTTGAGTTCATTTGTCCAAGGCGTTGCTCCCATGCCTCAAAATTGCACTGTTTTTGCTGTTTTGGCGCTCTCATCCTCTGTTTAGGTTGCTATTTTGTCATAATTTAAGGATTTGCAGGTGGTTTGTAACAACTAGATGTAGGAACATTTTTATTTTTGATTGATGTGGTGCCATTTTTGGATAACAGTTCATTCCACGTAGGTCTACAAGAAGGCTTGTGAGGAACGACTCGGGCAGCTAATTGAGAGGCTGAAGAAGGAAGGAATAACCCGAAGCAATGGAGGCTTGGGACTTTTCAACGGATGCTGTGCCCAATGGTGTGATGTGTAGCATTTTATGACAAGAATAATTGTTGTTGTTTCCAGTTGCCTTTCTTTTCATGAAGTGTTTAGCTGGATAAGTAAGCTAAGGTTTTCGGGTTTAAGAAATCGAGGGTGATAACAAACCGCATTGTGACCTCAAATCCATTATTTTTTGATCCAGTTTTATTAGCTTGTTCCTGTTTCACATGTCTCCGCATTGAAAGTATTCTCTAAGAGCGATGAAGCTGTAAAAATCATCAACTAGACTGGTTCATAAAATCCACTAGCTTCTAGATAACATGTTCACTTGCATATGATATAAATAGATAGATAATTTTTTTGGTGATCCATTGTATTTTAGATGTTGAGCTATCAGACAACAAGTGATGAAATATTACTTGCCTTATGTTCACTAGTGCAAGGGGGGATCAACTGAGGAGCTGAGCCTCAGCGTTTTTATCTGAATAGATGGGTGAGTTTTCATATATTTCACATTTTGAACTTGTCTGTTATAGTTGTTTCTTCATATATGTATATGTCATCTGATGTCCGTTATATGTTCTTTCTTCAGTAAAAATGCAACATGGAATTGTTTTAGATCGACTTGCGGTTGGAAAGGTTATGTCCAGGTGTGTTTACCAAACAAATGAAAGAAAACTTAAGGTAATAAACCATCCTGATATCACTACTCACTATTGTTCTCTCTGCAGCCTGATGGAGTTTCCAAGGTGTCCCAAGCAAAAAATGAGACTGAAAGTGAAACTGACAAGGAGATCGAAGCTAATCAGGCAGTCAATAAGGTTTACAGAAAAATTTGTGAAGAGGAACTCCATCTTGAGCCACTTTGTGATGAGGTAATAAAGTATTATTAGGTTAGGATTTTTTAAATTGCTAAATTCTAGGAATAATACTGAAACCCTCTTGATAGCTTTCTTTTGCATTCTTTTCTGTATGCTGTTAAAAGCTTTTGCACATGGGCATTCTGCTAAATGTTTATTTTTGGCAGCTCATAACATACTTTTCTGAAAGAATGATATCGGTGGAAACACTTCGAAGGAACAGCGTAATGCAACGTAACTGGAATGACAAAAAGGTATACCTGTACTGTTTAGGCGGTTCTACTTTGGACAAAACATATGTACTGTGATAGCGTTGTAAGTATGGTGTTTCATTCACAGGTAGTTATCGCTTTTACCTATAGACGTGATGGAATCCTTGTTGGCTGCAAATACAGCGAAGTCTCTAAGAAATTTTCACAGGTTTGTGGTGCTCTTCCTTTTTGTGGTGTGTGAACTTATGTTATATTCTTATGAATCTTATCCATACTCATTTTGTCTTCCTTACCAGGAGGCGAAGACAGAGAAAATTTTATATGGTCTGGATGATATAAAACGAGCACGCGATGTTATCATTGTATGTTCTAGATCTACCATTGGGTTTTTTTAATATTGGCATTTCCCCCCTGAAAATTTATGGCAATCCATTTGATACCAAGTTCGCAATTTTGACTAGCTACAGTCTTTCTTCATGGCAGGTTGAGGGTGAAATTGACAAACTTTCCATGGAAGAGGCTGGCTATCGTAACTGTGTAAGTGTGCCAGATGGTGCACCACCACAAGTATCCAAGAAACTCCCAGATAAAGGGCAGGTTAAAACTTTTTCTGATGTTGCTGAAAGTTTTTGTCCCTAAAGAAAGTTTATGTTTGCCATTATTAGTATAGTTCCTTTAATATGGGTGCTGATCTGTAGTTGCAATCTTAGTTAATCTGCGACCTACCATCTCTTATATTCCCTGAGCTAGGATAAGAAGTACCAATATCTGTGGAACTGCAAAAAATATCTTGACTCGGTGGGCATTTTCTTATTCATAATCAATTATTTATAAAATTTATTGCTGAGATATGCACGCGTCACTTTACTGAATTTATTTTACCATATGGTAATATGCATCTAGGATAATACTGGCCACAGATGCTGATCCTCCTGGACAGGCTCTGGCTGAGGAACTTGCTCGTTGGCTTGGTAAAGGAAGGTTTGTGCATCAGTGTGTTGCAATCTTGAGCCTTTGCAATAAATAAGTACCCATGATTATGCAAACTGGAACCCCTTTTGAGCTGAGTGAGATTTCACATAGCCTACGCCATGCTCACTTTCAACCTACAACGAGACTCAGGTTAGGATCTGCAAATTAGTCAGCTAGAGCTGTCCCATACCAGCCTTGTGGTAGTACGATAATGTTTTGTAGCAGTAGCTCACAGATCGGTCCTTAATTGACTTACGCACTTCCACATATCTCTTCTGCCTGGCAATCAACATCGTATCACCGAACAACAATACATGCTAGCAAGCACCTACCACCTAAATCATTTGCCTAAATATATTTCAAAAGCTTGTCATTTTATGCGGCTTGTCATTTTACGCGAAAATGTTATCCTAGATCTAAAATTATAACTATGCAGTCTAAGCATTTGATATAAAAATTCCCTAGTCATATTAGTGTACTAACTAGAGCTTTATTCTAGGGTAATAAGGTATTCAGGAATCAATATCAAAGGAGGTAATAACAGATAGGCATTAAGTAAATTGAAACTGAATTAAAATACGCCGAATACAAATATGCATGCAGAATAATTGAAAACAATATAATGTTATTTTGCAATATGAGATCAGCATGATCAGGGTGTGTGACTTGCCTTACTCCGTGGATTTATATGAATTGTCGTCAAAGAATTCTTCCGAATTATTGAAATTTACATGTGAAAATACCCATGATGACTCAAATAAAATATAAATAAATTCAAATAAACTCTAAATAATAAAAAGGAGGGTAGAAATGGATAGAGAGGAATTTTTGATGAATTTAAAATTTTAAACGGGCTCAATCAAAGCTACGATGAAGAAGAACGAGCCTCTGGATGTTTGAATTCTAAAGAAATTGAAAAACCAGAACTGTTGGAATTATTTTTCTATTAGAAAAGGCATTTATGACGTCAATAAAGAATTTTGGGAATTATTTTGCTAAAAAAATTCAAAAGTTTGACGTCAGCAAAGGGTTTTTATTTTCGGCTGAAATATTTTCCCACGGGAAAATAGGTTTATAACATCATGCTGACATCAGCCCTGAGGTTGATTTTGGCTAACGAGTGGGCCCGGTCCATCGTGGACCTGGTCCACGGACCACAGGGAGGTTGAGGTGGCGGGAGTGGTGATGTGGTGCTGAGGTGGCGGTTAACTAGGCGCAAAAGCTGACATGGCTGCCAGGTATCAGCCACATGGCGACATGTGGTGCTGACGTGGCAAGCCGCGTGGCGTCCATGTGGGTCGGATTTGCTGAGGTGTCGTGACACGGGGGCAATGATGAGGCAAGAGCTTTGACGTGGAGCATTTGAGCTGACGGGCGGCTAGACGCTTGTGTGGCTGGACAGCGCACATCGTGTGACGCCACATGACATTGCGTGGCCTGACACCTCAGCGGTACGGTCTGAGGTGGCCGTCAGTTTGCTAGTGGCAAGGCTCTCAGCGGGGTTGGGTGAGAGGCGGAGAAGGGAGAGGGAACCGTGGGGAGTTTGCCTCACCAACTTACGAAGCTCCGGTAGGCATGGAGATGGCTGTCGGCGAAGAAGTGGTGACGGTGCTTGGATCCAATGGTGTGGCGTTCTGATGGCGCAGACGACTGGAGGAGGGGCGAAAGAGGACGACGACCGCACGAGGGTGACGAGGGCACTGATGCCAAGGCTCGGGTGGCCTCCTTGGCTCACAATTGCTCATCGGAGGGAGTCATCGGCGCGAAAGAAGGAGTATGGCATGGGGAGGGCTCAGGCCTTAGGAGGAGAAATAGAAGGGGGAATAGGGTGGAGTGAGAGTGGAGGATGCTAAGGGGGGTTTATAGGGGAACGGAGGGCGGAGCCAGTGCTAACTGATCACCAGAGGTGGTAGGAGCTAGCAGCGACTGTGGGGAGAGAAGGAAGGGAGGCACAAAGAAAGAGGAGAATGGACACGAAGATGGTAGAGTCGGCACAGGAGGCGGAAAGGGAAGAGGGGGAGGGAAGGAAGGGGATCCAGCCGAGTCAAGGTGGCGGCGCAAATGGTGGCAGCGGTTGTGGACCGTTGGCACGGGAGGAAGAAGGGAGGCAGGGAAGAAGATCTGACATGCGGGGCCCAGGCGCAGAGAGAGAAAGGGAGAGAGGGGGGTCTTGTGGGAGCCACAGGATGGAGATTGAGCGGCTATGGTGTGCGAAGAGGAGAGAGAGAGCGAGAAAATGGTGGTGGACGGTGGGGACGAGGTGGGTGGCGACATGGGAAAATCCCAGCCATCCACGCGTTGCTCGAGGAAGGGAGGCGAGATTTTTCAAATTTTAATTTTATTTTCCAAAAAACCTGAGAAACTAAAAAAGGCTCAAAAATACTAAGTAAATTCCAAATATTCCATTAAAATTCATAGAAGTTTATGGAACTATTTTGGACTTAATAAAAACATTTCCAACTTATTTTGGTACTAAATTATTATACTAAAAATACTTTTTAATCGTTAAAATTGATTTTAACACCCAGAAAATCACAGAAAATTAGGATAAAAGCCAAATGAATTCAAATAATTAATTTGACTCAAGATTTTTACAGAAATTTAAAATATCATTTATTTAATAATATTTCTATGTTTTTACTTAAATTAGGTTTTAAAATAAAGGCCTTTTTAGAAGTAGAAAATCAAGGCAAATCAAATTTTAAAATTTAGGCAACCAAAAGAAAATATTTTATTTAAATGAATTAATTAATTAATTAATTTTTTCACCCTATGTTTTGAAATAAACAGTTGGGCTGTTACAAACTATCCCTTTAAAGAGAATCTCGTCTCCAAGATTCGTACGGGCTAGCAAGAGAGTGGGTTTGGATCTTACCCTGCATGGCTTGAGATGAGGCTTGATTTAGACCTCCCTTCATAAACTTTTGTGGTCTTCTATTTACTGTCTGAAGGGTATTTGTTGGTTGGTGCTCCAGCTTGATGCTTCCAAAGATTAGGAGAGAGAAGACTCAAGACAAAGGAGAAACAGAGAATGTTTTGCACAACCCAACATAAAACTCTAACTTAGCAAAAATTTTATTAAGCAAATATCACGTAAAAGTTGCGACTATTGACAAAAGAGAAAATTGATAGCTCGTAACGTCATCTACTGGCTTGACTCACCGAACAACAATGTATGCCAGCAAGCACCCACCTCCTAATCATTTGTCTAAGTCTAAACTAATTTTTATATTTTATTTTAAAATATTCTATAGACTTTTTTGACTCACCGAAATAAAGAATACATTTGAAAAGCTCGCCATTTTGTGTGAAAAGGTTATACTAAATCTAAAATTATTACTATACAGGTCTAAGCATTTGTTACAAAAATTCTCTAGTCATATTAGTGTACTAACTAGGATTTTATTCTAGGGTGTTAAGGTATTTAAGAATCAATATCAAAGGAGGTAACAACAAATATACATTAATTAAATTAAAACTGAATTGAAATACGTTGAATAAAAATATGCATACAGAATAATTTAAAATAAAAAAAATTTTATTTCATAATCTGGGATCAATATGATCAAGGTGTGTAACTTGCCTTACTTCGTGGATTTATGTGTCGTCGTCGAAGAATTCTTCCGAATCGTTGAAGTTTACATGTGAAAATACCCAAGTAGACTCAAATAAAATTCAAATAAATTCAAATAAACCCTAAATAATAAAAAGGAGGGTAGAATGGATAGAGGGGAATTTTTGATAAATTTAGAAATTTGAACGGGCTCAATTGAAACTAGGATGAAGAAGAACGAGTATGTGGAAGTTTGAATTCTATAGAAATCGAAAAACCAAAATTGTTGGAATTATTTTTCTACTAAAAAAAGGCATTTTTGACTTCAGCAGAGAATTTTGGGATTATTTTTTAAAAGAAAATTTAGAATTTTGACGACAGCAAAGGGTTTTTATTTTCAGCTAAAATATTTTTCTATAGGAAAATAACTTTATGACGTCATGCTAACGTCAGCCCTGGGGATGACTTTGGTTGACAAGTAGGCCCGGTCCATGGTGGACCTGGTCCACGGACCATAGCGAGGTTAAGGTGGCGGGGTGTGGTGATGTGGCATCAAGGTGGCGGCTGACTGGGCACAAAAGCTGACGTGGCTGCCAGGTGTCAGCGACGTGGCAACATGTGATGCTCACGTGGCGCGGGGAGGGCTATGTGCTGACGTGGCAAGCCACGCAGCGTCCATATGGGTCGGCTATGCTAAGGTGGCGTGACACGAGAGCGATGATGAGGCAAGAGCTTTGACATGGGACGTTTGAACTGATGGGCGGCTAGACACTTGTGTGGCTGGACAGCTCGTGTCATGTGGCTCCACATGGTGTTGCGTGGTGTGACGCCTCAATGGTGTGGTGTAAGGTGGCTGTCGGCTATTGGCCGCGTGTGAAAACCGATGGTTCGCCGGTGACGAGGCTCACAGCGGGATTAAGCGAGAGGTGGAGAAGGGAGATGGAACCGTGGGGAGTTTGCTTCACCTACTTAGGAAGCTCCGGCAGGCATGGAGATGGCTGTCAATGGAGAAGAAGCGGCGATGGCGCTCAACTTTGGCGGGTGCAATGTTCTAATGGCGTAGATGACCGAAGGAGGGGCGGAAGAGGACGGCGACTACACGAGGGTGCTAATACCGAGGCTCGGGTGGCCTCCGCGGCTCACAATTGCTCACCAGAGGGAGTCGCCGACGTGAAAGGAGGAGCATGACATGGGGAGGGCTTGGGCCTCGGGAGGAGAAACGAAAGGGGGAATGTGGTGGAATGATGCCGAGGGGGTGTTTATAGGGGAGCAGAGGGTGGAGCCAATGCTAATTGATTGTTGGAGATGGAAGGGGCCAGCAGCAATTGCAAGGAGAGAAGGAAGGGAGGCATGGAGAAAGGGGAGAATGGGTGCGGAGATGGCGGAGTCGGCGCGGGAGGCGGAAAGGGAAGAGGGGGAAGGGAAGGAAGGGGATCCGACTGAGGTGAGGTGGCGGCGGTTGTGGACCGTTGGCGTGGGAGGAAGAAGGGAGGGGGGAAGAAGATCTAACGTGTGGGGGCCTAGGCGGAGAGAGAGAAAGGGGTCTGGCGAGAGCCATAGGATAGAGATCGAGTGGTTGTGGTGTGCGGATAGGAGAGAGAGAGAAAAGGTGGTGGACGGCGGGGATGAGGTGGGCAGCAACATGGGCAAATCCTAGCCATCGACGCGTCGCCCAAGGAAGGGATACATGCTTTTTCAAATTTTAATTTTTGATTTTATTTTTCAGAAAACTATAGAAACTCAAAAAGGCTTAGAAAAAAACTAAATAAATTCTAAAAATTCCATAAGTTCACAGAAGTTTATGGAACTATTTTGGACTTAAGAAAAATATTTTTAACTTATTTTGGTACTAAATTTTTATACTAAAAATACTTTTTAATCATTAAAATTGATTTTAACTCCAGAAAATCATAGAAAATTCAGATAAAAGACAAATAAGTTCAAATAATTAATTTGACATAAATTTAAAATAACCTTTATTTAATAATATTTCTATGTTTTTTTTACATAAATTAGGTTTTAAAGTAAAGGCCTTTTTAGAAGTAGAAAATCAAGGCAAATCAAATTTTAGAATTTTAAGCATCCAAAAGCAAATGTTTTATTTTAAATTAATTAATTAAAATTTTCACTCTAATTTTTGAAATAAACATCTGGGCTGTTACATGGAGAATGGGGATCATTGGCTGACTTCACATGGTGGAGCTGACTGATCTCTATTTTTTCTGTAATAAGATCATCCCGCATTAGATTTAAGGCCTCAGATGTCTCCCTGACTCCTGGTGCAAAGTTCAGTTGAAGGCTAACCTTACTTGGATGGCTACAAGGCATTCTTGGGGTGATGTATAGTAGTTTTGTAATTAAATTGTTTCACCATGTGCTATGAGAATTTGGGTGGATTCTATCAGTAGGGAAATGTCACCAGTTAGATTATGTATGCCCTTCCAAAAGTTGTAGTTGTTGGAAGGGCATATATTAATCCATCACAAATATGTATTCCAGACTTCTGTATCTATGATCAGAAGCCTATGTTTTGTTTACCAGAATTCTAGAATCTAGCAATTTTTCTACCACATGCAAAACATCCATCAATCATGTGGTGTGCATGGAATGCTGACAAGCATTCACCAAATCTATTTGGAAGTGGCCCCACTGTGGAGCTAGAACAATGAGTGCTTCCGAAATCTGAAATCATTCACTGTAACCTTCTTTTCCCTTTGTATTATTCATACTCCTACCTATGCGAACTGAACTCCTTATTTACACCTTGTCATAGTGCTTTTGGTTGGAATGGAAGTTACAGAGGCGTTACTTTTTATCATATGGAAATTGATTACTTATGTGCCGAAAAGGCTGCTAAGTGCTAGCACCTTTACAAAGTATAATTATTCACTGTTTTTCATAGAAAGTGTCGATCTTTCAAAAAGAAAGATGCATGGGATAACAATATCTTTGTGTCTTTGCTGGCAGAGGAATTGCTGCCATAGTATATGTAAACACTTCATGTAGAGGGTGAAAAATGGATCATCGTTGTATGGAATTTCGATAATTTTTGGGTTTTCCATAAACTGTAAGATGTTGTGTACAACAGAACAAGCTTTTCTCCTGGTAGTAATAAAATTGTATTCAGAGTCGCTGTCCATGTATACAGGCTGTTCAGTGGAAATTTCTAAAAGTGATACTATGCATTATAGGCTTGTATACATTGTCCTTCCACTCGAGTGCCCTGGTGAACTCACACAGCTCCGCCTCCCCAAGAGGCCCTGTCAGGAATGTAAGAAGGTCAGACTGAATTTGGTGATGGGTTTCTGAGGAGATTGCTATGCTTGGAGATGGAAGGCTAGGATTCGTTGATACCGCTTCATCAAGTCGCAATGCACGGCCGAGAGCTTCTGTTGTTACTGTTTTTTGTTTTATTTTGTAACTATTCACCGTCATGTTTTGTCTGCCTGTTCCGGCTAACAGCCGAGCTAAGGAATCATGTGGGGAAATTGGCATACTCCTTATAAGCCAATCGATTGCATTTTCTTACCCTAGTTTACTCGTCATGGAAGAAATGAAACCCTAGTTTACCTACTTTTTTTCTTGTTCACACACTTTACTCTTTATCTTTTCTTACCCTTACGTGCCGATTGCATTTCCGATTGCTTTTACTCATCTCTGAAATCGATTGATTTGATCCCCATTTCTTCAGGGAGTGACAAATTGGTATCAGAGCTTCATGAATCCTTGGCTATCCTCGATTTGTAGCGGTTCTTGAGAGGCGAGGGTTGGGGATAAGATTCCCTGGTAAAATCCCTAAACCAGCTCTAGAAGGCTCGGATCTAGAAGGAATCTATTGGATTCAATTGCTAACAGATTGGTTTGGGGGGATTTACTTCTCTGCCTGTAAAAACCCAAATCTATTAGTGGAGGCGAATCGATCTAGAAAACAAGATGTCGAGAGGGGGAAGGTTCTAGAAGAGGAAGTTGGGCCCAATCTAGTGGGAGATGTCGAAGAACTGAAGGCAGAGTTAACTCAGATGTAGGGCCTACTTGTTTCAGCTGTAGATTCTGAGAAACAGTTGGTGAGTATCTAGCTAGTCAGAATCTGGAGAAGCTGGATAACCCCAGCTTCTGGCTACTAGTTCATTTTCTGGATTCTGTAGCTTCTGGCTACTTAGAATCTGGATGAAAATCTGAATTGTTTGGGGGAGCTGCAGATTCTGGGAGTAGTTGCAGCTGCCAGAAGCTAAAACAAACAGGCCCGTAGATTCACATGGATGAGAGATCTTCTAGTATGCAAGATCAATTGAACCAATTACAAGACCAGATGTCCAGGAACTCGGCGCAAATGAACCAGGTGATGAGTTTACTCAAGTCCTTGGTTGAGAAACAAGGACCTAGAGAAGTGGATAGCGCTGCAGGGGTTCTGGAAGGAGAGAGCATTTCTTGGGGACAAGCGGAAATTTGGCCGCACACTCCAGCTAAAGTATCATGCGACTCTAGGCAGTGGGTATTCATTTACCTCACATCCAACTACAATTCCGCTAGCGACCCAGGTGAATTTTAATCACTCTTTTGGAATGACTCGAGTCAGTGCTGCACTCCTATTCCAATCAATTGCACATACGGAGTTAGCGTTTTCCCTTCTGTTGTGGGTGGTCATCCGGTAGCAAATGGTACTAATGGGGTCAGTGCATTTCCTCCTCGGTATGTCACCTCTAACCCTCCATATGTATCACCATATACTTCTCAGTACGATGGCCCTCACATATATCAGTGAGCAACCTTGGGGCTATCCATGGCCTAGGGCGTTGGAAGTATTGCATAATCCTTATTATCAAGGGCAGCCAACACCAATGAGAGAAGGGAATGGATATAGTCAACAATTTAGTAAAGGACCAAAGTTAGAATTTCCAAAGTTCGATGGGGATCAACCGGAGGCTTGGGTGAGAAAGGCAGAGAAATACTTTGAGCTGGGTAAAACGCCGGAAGAGCAAAAGGTGCCCATAGCAGAGCTGTACATGACAGGGAGGGCAGATCAATGGATTAGTAGTAACCAGATAGATACCAAGAGGCTGAATTGGCAGCAATTTTGTGACATGTTGAGTAAAAGGTTTGCTGCAGAAAATCGGTATGAAGTAACTGAAACCTTCAGAGCTCTCTCTCAAACCGGATCAGTAGAGACATACATAGATAAGTTTGAAGAGATGATGATCTTGGTTAAGAGAAACAATGCCTCATTGAAGGAAGGATACTTCCTAGATTATTTTATATCTGGATTAAAGAGATCCCTCGTAAGTCCTTAGCACCCAAAACACTAGTAGAGGCATATGCACATGCTCGAAACTTTGAGAACAACTCGAGTTACAAGAAAACACTAAGTTGGGCTTCAGGCAGTAATGTTAAGCTGAGATATCAAGGGAAATATCCATCTAAGGGGAATTCTACAGCTGCTAAACGGGAAGGAAGTGAGAAGTCCACCAGCAGCCAGCAACAATAAATGGAATGAGGGAAGATGTTTTAAATGTCATGAACCCTGGGTGCCTGGGCATAGCAATGTCAGTAAGTTCAAGAAGCAAATCCATTTGATTATCGTTGAGGATGAAGGTGAAGAGGAGGGAGCTGAACAAACTATGGCCCTGTTCTTTTGCGGCTTCTAAAAGCCACTTTTGGCTTTTGCTATAGTAACTAACTTTTAAACAGAGTATTTTTTTAAGATAGGGTCTACAAGTTAATTGTAGTACACGTTAAAAAATTAATATATGTATCATTAAAAATCGCAAACGAGTATCTCTCTTTCCGCAATCTCTGTCGCAAACAGCCAAAAAGCCATCAGCCGCAGCCAAAAGCCATCAGCTGCAGCCAAAAAGAACAGGCCGAATTCAGTCCCCCAACTAGTCCTGAACAGAGAGCTGATAATCAAACTGAACTACAGATTTCAATGCATGCATTAACAGGTACCAGCGCAGAAGCTTCAACATTCACATTGAAGGTTAAATTGGGAAAAAAATCTGGGCAATGGCCCTAGTGGACAACGGAAGTACTACCACTTTCATAACTCCCAAGGTAGCTATCAAAGCTAATTGCATGATAACCAATCATACTCCCACTTAGGTAGCTATAGCCAATGGTGGGGTTCTAATCACTAGTGGACAGTGTTTGAAATGTGAGTATTGCATCCAAGGAAGAGAGTTTATCTCTGATTTCATATTGTTGGACCAGAAGGGGTATGATATCATATTAGGCAGCGATTGGATTTTTGAACATAGCCCTGTTAGTCTTAACTTGAAAATGAGAGAATTCTCCATTCTAAAGGATGGCAGAGAAGCAATAACCTTTACAGATGAGACCCAGCCAGATTCTAAATGTATAATCAATGCTCATCAATTACAAAAGCTCATGAAGAAAGTAGTAGTAGGAGCGTTGATTTAGGGGAAATCTGTGGAAGGGAAAGAAGTGAAAGGAGGACAAGCTCTACAAGAACAGCAGGAAATATTGAATACATATTCTGAAGTATTTGAGGAACCGAATGGGTTGCCTCCTGTTAGGGGAAGTGAGCATACAATTGCCCTAATACCAGATGCCAAACCTGTTAATGTTAGACCCTACAGGCTACCCCATTATAAGAAGGATGCAATGAAGGAACAAATAAGTCAGCTTCTGAAATCTCAGGCTATCAGGTCGAGTGTAAGCCCTTACTCCTCTCCAGCAATTCTAATGAGGAAGAAGGATGGAACATGGTGTATGTGTATTGATTATCGACAATTGAATGCTAACACGGTTAAGAACAAGTACCCCATACCTATTATTGAAGATTTGCTTGATGAGTTAAATGGAGTAAGGTTTTTCACAAAGATTGATCTTAGGTCGGGGTATCATCAAATCAGAATGCAGAATGAAGACATTTACAAGACAACCTTTAGTACTCATGTGGGTCATTTTGAATTCTTGGTAATGCCTTTTGGGTTGACAAATGCCCCTACAACATTCTAGGCTCTAATAAATGGAATACTCTCCCCTTTGTTGAGAAAGTTTGTGTTAGTTTTCTTTGACGACATCTTAATATACAGCTCATCTTTGGAAAATCACAAGAAGTATTTAAGTCAGGTACTAGCTGCCCTCGAAGAAAACTAACTATATGCTATATTGAGCAAATGTTCTTTTGGGAAAGAGCAAGTGGAGTATCTAGGACACATAATTAGTAGCAAGGGAGTAGCTACTGATCCAGGAAAGATAGAAGCTGTGAAGGCCTAGCCTAATCCTCAAAATATCACACAGTTGAGAGGATTTTTGGGGTTAGCAGGGTATTATCGGAGATTAATAAGAAATTTTGGTATCATTTGTATACCCTTGTTCAATGCCCTAAAGAATAATGCTTTTGTGTGGGAGAAGGAATAGCAGGAGGCCTTTCAAAGGATCAAGGATTTATTATTTGAAGATCTTGTGTTGGCCCTACCAGATTTCTCCCAGCCTTTTGTACTAAAAACAGATGCTAGTGGGCAAGGTTTGGGTGCAATTTTGATGCAAAAGGGTAGACCCATTTCATTTTTCAGCAAGGCTATTGGATCTAAATCTGCTGCTCTGTCCACCTACGACAAAGAAGCTTTAGCCATTTTGGAATATTTGAAGAAGTGGAAACATTATTTGATTGAATCTACTTTGGTAATCAGAACTGATCAACAGAGTTTGAGGTTTATAAATGAACAAAGATTGGCCAAAGGAGTCCAACATAAACTACTAATTAACCTGCTAGGGTACAATTGCAAGATTGAATATAAAAGGGGAAGAGAGAACAAGGCAGCAGATGCATTATCCAGGAGGCCTGACTAGGAGCAATGGCCATACCCCCACTGGATTAATGAAGTAATACTAAGTTATCAAGGCGATGAAATTTGCGAGCAACTAGAAGAACAATTGAGGATTGATCCCGCAGCATCACCACCCTATACCTTAATTAATTGTATATAGGGAGCAGCACTAATTTGAGAAGTCAATTACTTCAATCTTTTCACTATTCATCTCTTGGAGGACATTCAGGGCAGAGAGCCACATACCACATACTTAAATCTTTGTTCTATTGGCCTGGAATGAAATCCTAGATTGATTAGTTTGTTAATGAATGTGCAGTGTGCCAAAAGAATAAATCTAAAAATGTGACATATCCAGGGTTATTGCAACCTCTTCCAACTCCTGACATGGCACAGTCATATATATCTATGGACTTTATTGAGGGGCTTTGGGAGTGAGACTGCATCTGAGTAGTGCTTATCACCCACAAACTAATGGGCAGACCGAGAGAGTGAATCAGTGCTTAGAAAACTACCTCAGATGTATGGCATTTACAAGTCCTAGGAGATGGAATTCTTGGTTGGTTCAGGTTGAATGGTGGTACAACACCTCATTTCACACCTCTTTAAATAGAACACCATTCCAAGCACTATATGGGATGCAACCCCCTCAAGTAGTCGAACACATATTGCCGGATTCTGCAACTCCTGAGACTAGGAACATACTTCAGAGCATGGCGGCTGCAGTTGAGGCAGTGAAGGCAATCCTCGCCAAGGCACAATCCCGGATGAAACAATTTGCAGATAGAAATCGAGTTGAAAGGGAATTGGGAGTAGGGGATATGGTATACTTAAACATTCAGCCATGTAGACATAATTCCCTGGGACTCCATGGTTCTCTGAAGCTTCATTCGAAATACTATGGACCATATCGAGTTTTGGAAGGAATTGGGAAGGCTGCTTATAAGCTACTACTTCCCGAGAGGAGCCAAATTCACCCGGCGTTCCATCTGAGCCAGCTAAAGAAGCACATTGGACCAAAAACCATTCCCAGTCCAGAATTGACACTAGTGGATGGAGTAGGAAATATCTTGATCGAACCACTTGCAGTTTTGAGCAGGTGAGTCATTCCAAGAAACAATGAACCCATGGTGCAGTGGTCGATACATTGGGTGAATCTACTAGAAGAATCGGCGACATGGGAGGATGCAGATTTCATCACTCGAATTTTCCCAAACTTTAACCGTTGAGGACAAGGGACTCAAAAGAGGGGAGTATTGTCAGGAATGTAAGAAGTTCAGATTGAATTCGGTGATGGGTTTATGAGGAGTTGCTATGCTGGGAGATGGAAGGCCAGGATTCGTTCATACCGCTTCATCAAGTAGCAACGCACGGCCGAGAGCTTTTGTTATTACTGTTTTCCATTTTGTTTTGTAACTATTCACCATCATGTTTTGTCTTCCTGTCCACCGACCTAACAGCCGAGCTAAGGAATCACGTGGGGAAATTGGCGTACTCCTTATAAGCCAATCCAGATGTAACTCGGCGGCATGGAAGAAATGAAACCATAGTTACCTACTCTTTTCTTGTTCACACTTCACGCTTTATCTTTTCTTACCCTTATTTGCCGATTGCATTTCCGATTGCTTTTACCCATATCTGAAATCGCTTGAGTTGATCCCCATTTCTTTAGGGTCTGGCAGGCCCGATGTTCACTTCCCACCAGAACCGCCTCCCTGCCTTGACCTGCGCCACCTTCACCGCGATAACGTTCATCCGTGCCCTCTCCGCCGCTGCCTGTACCTTGGTCTGCTCCACTGCCCGCCACATCTCCGCCACTGCCTCCAGGTCAGAAAAGATGTTGTTGTCAAGAATAGAGGCCCTCAAAATTTGTCGATGCAATGGGAATGGGTTTACAAGTTAATTTTTTTGGGTGTAATGAGTTATTTCTTAATTTGTTTGGTTGTGGTGGGGAAAGACTTTAAACCTCTTTACACTATTTGGTTGTGACAATTGTTGAGACTCAAATATGTAAATTTAGACCCTTTGTGTATTCTATATTAGTGCAGGATATCATACTAGTGTACACAATTGCAACATAGATGAAATATCAACTGTAATCATGGATAACTGTGACATTCTAGTTTTTGGAAAATACAAATATGGTGAAAATTTTGGCATTTTCTGGCACTCTAAATTTCTGGATGTTATTGGATTTTGATTAAGGTTCCAGAAAAATTTAAAATGAATAATGTGGCATTAACATGCAAAAATAAACAAAGGAACATTCAAAAGAAAGGAATATATCCATAGAAGAAATTTTCTAATTGACATGTGAATCTAAAAAGATGATCCACACCTTAGCCCAAGAATTTGCAAATTTTAATTAGCAAAAATATTGAATTGGGTGCCATGAAAATATATGCATGACATATATGTGAAAATATGTGCATACATAAGTCTTCAAAATACCAATAGCATTTAAAAATAAAAGTGTAAAATTTGAAAAAGAAGCACAAATACTTGAGAGAGCATTATCTGAAATTTTGTGTATATATAAAAGTATGCTTCAAAAATCCATTGGAGAAATCAAAACATAAATAAAAAATTCAGGTTTTCATTTGGACAACCTTCCTTCTCCTATTTTCTTTCTCTCATTTTCCCTCACCTCCCCGTGGGCCCCACCTCCTCCCTTTCTCCCTTCTCTCTCCTTCTTTCCCCTCACTGTCCAGTAGACACAGAGCCCCACCTCCTTCCTCACTACCCAGCGGGTCCCACCCAGCAGCCGCCTCCTCTCTCCCCTTTCTTTTCCCCCCTCGTTCGCTCGGTCTGTTCTTCCTCCCTGCGCGCCTACCAACCCGCCCCCAGATTCCCCCTTTAACCCTGGTATTCGCGATGCTGCCCCCGGTTTCTTCCCTCGCTCTCCTAGGCGTGTCACCTCCCCGCGCCAATCCCGTGTGCGCCCATGCCCCGTCCGGCCTGCTTTCCCCACGTCACCCCTATGCCCTGCCATTGCCCTCACCCACACCCTGTGCTGCGCCCATACCGGCCGTGCACCCCGACCACTCCACCCCCTACTCCGATGTCAGCTCGCCGCACGACCTCCCCTCCTCTCAGCTATAAAGGAGCTCCCGAGCCCTTCATCACCCGGCACCTTTCCTTCCCCACTTGCTCCGCCTCACCTTGCGCGCTTCTCCGCCGCTGCCGCCGCTCCCGGCCACTCCGGCGACGATCTCCACCCTCCCACCGTGTCACGGTGAGCCACCGGCCACCCTCTACCTCCTCTCACAGCGAATTGAGAAACCACCACCGAAGGACGCCGTACCCGCTCCTTCCTCCATTCCGGCTAGCCGCCGCCATTTTCGTCGCCCACTCCTCCTCAGTGGACCTTCCTTCGATTCCTTGCAATGGAAGCTTTACCACGACCTCACCGATCTTCCCCAACCGCCGTCCGGACTCCTCGTCACCTGAGCCCCTCCCTCCGCAGGCTCCTCCCCACGCCACCCACGACCTCCGTCGCCAGTCGGCCTAGGCGTCTTCCCAGCCAAGACTCTATCGCAGGTGAGCTTCCCTTGACCCTCTCCTGCCCATGCTCACCTCAGTTGTACTCCCTTTTCCCCGGCCGCCGGCGCCATGGACGGCGCTCTGTGCCCGACGCCCCTTGCCACCGCCAGTCAACCTCGGCTCTATCCGAACCGTACCGTCACCTCCCCTGGGTTCCCTGGCCCCAGAGACCCCATCTTGTCAGTCCTCGCTGTCTCCCCGGCCACCCCTCGCCGGTGAGCCCTACTCCACTGAGCGCTGCCGAACTTCCCTGCCCTGCTCTGTTTCAGCCAAGCGCCTATCCTGCCCTCTCTCCTATCCCTGTTGGCCTTTCTTTTCTTTACAATGATAGGGTGCCCCACTAGAACTAATGTCCAGTTGTGTCGTACATTGCTCATTTGTAAAGATTTAATCTACAGATTACTATATGAAGCAATTGAATAAACTATGTTTAGCAGCAAACAATTTTTTGGAGTAAGAATGTAATCCAAAAATTAAATGAAAATGCTTATGCAAACCAATGGGAAGTTAACCCTTATGCAAAGATTTACCAAAGTAAGGTCACACATGTCTATTTTTCCAATTGGCAAGTAACCAACATGGTCTTACTAATCATCAATGTTAAAGTTAATGGGCCATGCTAATTGAAGGAGGTTATAAACTGAAGGGAACCATGAAAGTAGTCCTAAATATTCGCCATGCCAAAAACTGCGAGGCAATTACTCGGGAAATTAAGTAAAACCAAGAGCTAGAGGTACATGTCCTCCTAGAACTAAAGGTCAAAGCTTTATAAAAATACTTTCAATATTCTCAATCTCTACTCAAAGAAATCTGAAACCAAAACCAAAACCCTACCAGGAACTCGAATAATTTACATAACATCTATCGTATCTTTACCCCTGGGTTTATATCCTCCAAGGAAATCGAAATTGTTAAATTCAATTACATTTTAATGTATAAAAGAGTGATAATGATCTACTCCTCTCTAAAATCATGAAGAACTCTCTTTTCATGCTTACATAATTGTGGTAAAACCCTCTGTGTGTGTGTGTGTGTGTATGGATATATGCTCTCGTAAACTTGAGACTTTAAATCTATGCAAAGATCGTTTCCAAAGTTCATAGATAGGCCTCTACAAACTGAAAAGTTAAATCACCCAAATAATAAATTAGTCCCTCCCCAATCTGCATGTTCGACATAAATTAAAGATAAAATGGTGCAACAAGATTTCGCCACATGAATTATCAATGGCAAATAATTAATAAGATGTCTTTAGTTAAAAAGAATCATATGATGCATCTATTTAAAATCCTCTGAGCATCGGTAAATAAAATAATTTTTGCCAATTGTGTTTTAATAAACAAGTTAAAACTTAGACTACATAAAATAATACGTCTCCAATTGCTAGAAATATAAACTATAAGACTAATTTGATAAATCAAAATGACAGTGTACCTTATGTATATAACACATGCCTTAATTCGTAAATGCTAACCCCGACAAAATACTGTCTAGCTAAATTCATACATCTATCCATAGGTCTGACTGGACTCATGGAACTTCCTTAATAAATATAAAAATTATAAAAAAATTATTAAATAAAATAAGTCGAACCATGGTAATCTATGGTCGACTATACCTAGCCATCTTTGAAACAGAAGCAGAATGTTCCGGCAAATACTCCTCCTATCATAACACTTCCTTTTTCTCTTCGCCATTCATCGCTCCGCTCCAACCCCGTTGACTCCGTCAATTCTCCTCATCCAAATCAATCTTTCCCAGAAGTCACACTTTAACTCATAACAAAGCTTAAATTGAGTTTATTTGGATTTACTTGGATTTTCTTGAGTTATTTGCATTCTATTGTTTAGCACATAATTAGAGATTGGGATCATGAAGAATTAGTGGATCCAGCAAGACCAAAATCCAGAAGGCGAAGAAGACCAGAAGCTCGAGATCAGCACAATCGAGAAAGATTTGAGTAAACTCAAGACTGCGGTAAATTGCGCCAGGTGAGTCAATACTTTGATTATTTTGAATTCCCAGTTTTAGCAAATTATTTACATTTAAATTATCAAATACATACTGTTATTTTATGTGCTATATTATGTTGATTTCATGCTTTAGCTAGTTGCCCTTTTCATTAAGTGGTACTAGTACACCTTTTCGGCACATTATATCGTGAACCTTGTTATCCCTAGGAAAAATTATAAATATAAGAGTTTCAAAAGAATCGATTACATTTATATTTTACGGCATAGCATTGCTTAGTCTCGGGGGTGTTAGAATACCCTAATCTCATATGCAAATGCAAATAGCAAGTTTAGGGGAAAGTAGTGGTTGACAATGGTTGGGTATGTTTAAAATGGTAATTGTTTTTATGCCCACAAAAATCCCTAAAATTGTTTATATGTCTGGGCGGATGGTTCGGGGGTATGGTGCATCGGTGTGCACGAGTGTGTGGTTTTATGGTAGAACCACTCAGATAACCCAAGGACCTAATCGGGTCATAACCTCCCACTGTAAAACAGTACAACCATAAGTCTGCAAAATACAACTTGGCTGAGTAAATCCTTTCGAACCTCAGACTCATCTCACAGGGAGAGAAGGGCGGAAATGCAAGGGCCTAGGTGGCTAAAGGGACACTGAGTGAAGGGTGATTTGTTTCTCAGCCTTACTAGCACTATGGGGAGTGGAGTCTAGAGGTGCTAGTAATAGTGATTAACATCCCGCGTAACGGATGGGACCCACCGCAAGTGAGAGCAGCCCATAGGGCGAGATGAGATCCTGAGACCAGATAGTTTTGAAAAGTTACTATGAAGATCTACTCAACTACTTGACTAAGGAATCATGCGGGGTAACAAGCAGATTGTCTCTTGTGGTGAAAGTGTATAAACTCTACATAGTTAAAACTATTCGAATAACTGTGCCTACGGTCAAGGGTGGACATGGGGAACTTAACTCTGATATAGTTCTATTTAAAAAACAATTTTTATGGTTGAGACTTGGGAATGGGAAAATGAAGGACGATGGACTGTCCTGGTTTGTGTTGTCCTGGGTGTCGTCCTAGTGGTAAGTTAAGCGGCTATAACGCTGAAAAATGGATGTATGGTGCAGGTGACATGTAACGGTGGATGTAATCTGTACCAATATTATCATCACATTTCTTTCTAAAATCATTATGATTTTTGTTCAAATGGCTAGGTCTAGGATATTTTACACATATATCTTACGTCTTATGAAAAGCAAATTTTTGGCAAAATAAAATAACCCGAGCCTATCCTTTGTCAAGCCATGCATATTATATATTTGCATTCTGTGTATTGGATCTCGAAGTACGGCGGTTAGTGTACTCACTCTCGCTCACAAAAATCCAGAATCAGGAGTCGAACTGCTGCACTTCAGTAATGCGCCAAGTCATGATGAAGAAGATGATGAAAAGGCCAAGAACTAGGTTGCGAACCCTCCAGTTGGCTGCCTGTGGACATGTACTGTGGGTCCCACTTGTGTGCTTCGTTTCCGCTGCTGCTTTCCTTGTTTTTAGCCTAATTGGCCCATGTGTAAGTACTCTATTATAATTACGCTTTCGCATGATATGTACTTTGATGTTTAGTAATGTATCTGTGAGCGCTATCTACTTATTCAGGGAATAGTGCGGTAGAATCATAGAGGATTCTGGATTGAAAATCCGGGTTCGACAGAGCTGGTATCAGAGCATATTGACTGTAGGTTGTGACCTTAGTTAGCATGACTGTTAGTTTCACAACTAGAGTTATTTCTTCAAAGTCTATTTACAAAATGTAGGTACTATTTATTATTCTCATCCCTCTTACATAATTCCCTCTCATCTATATGATGCCCTGTCCATTTTTAGTTCTAAACTTTTCTCATCTTGAATTTAAAATGATAGATGTCCGGGACTCCTCTTGTAAACTCCTTTTGAAAACCCTACCTTGGACCTAAAACCCAAGGCTTAAACTTGAAATTCATTTAAAAAAAAGCTATTTTATACAGGAAGGCCCGCTTTACAAAAATTCATCTCAAACCTATTTTAATGAACCTGTTCGTCCAAGGAAAATTTTCAAAAGCTTAACTTCTTACGGGGATTATTCCCAAAAACCCTCTTTGGCCCCTTAGAGTACATGTGTAAAATGACAAAAAGATGGTGGATTCTTGTCAATCATTGGAGAGAAATAAAAGTGTAAAACTCCGGATGGATTAATGGAGTTAGTGAGAAATTGAAATAATTTAAATGATCTATTCTTGAGAAAGAAAAACTAAATGGAACAAACTTCATTGACTGGTATCACAACTTGAGAATTATTCTTAAGCAAGAAAAGAAGGAATATATTCTAGAGGTCCCATATCCAGATGAACCAGCTGCAGATGCTACTCGTGCTAAAAAAATGAGTATGAGAAACATTGCAATGACTCACTTGATGTTAGCTGTCTCATACTTGCCACTATGAACTCTGAGCTTCAGAAGCAATATGAGAACACAGATGCCTACAATATAATTGTGGGACTTCATGGCATGTTTGAGAATCAGGCAAGAACTGAAAGGTACAACACCTCTAAGTCATTATTTGCATGCAAGTTAGCTGAAGGAAGTCCGGTCAGCCCTCATGTGATCAAGATAATTGGATACAGTGAGAGTTTGAAAAAACTTGATTTTTCCCTTAGCCAAGAATTGGCTACTGATATGATTCTCCAGTCGCTCCCTCCGAGCTTTGAGCCAGTCATTTTGAATTTTTATATGAATGACATGAAGAAATCAATGACCGAATTGTATGGGATGCTCAAGTCAGCAGAGGAGAGCATTAAGAAAAGCTCTAATCATGTGATGATGGTTCAGAAAACCACCAACTTCAAAAAAAAGAATTATAAGGTTTTGAGCAAAAGAAAGGGCATGGGTAAAACTCAAGATGAGATCTTGAGTACCAAATCTAAACTTCAGAAGCTCAAGGTTGGTGCTGCACCTGATGCTATTTGCTACCATTGCTAAGGAACTGGACATTGGAAGAGGAACTGCAAAAAGTACTTGGTAGAACTAAAAAAGAAGAAGAGAAGTAAAACTTCTACTTCAGATATAAATGTTATAGAAATAAATCTTGCTACTTCTCATATTTGTTCTTGGGTATTCGATATCGGATCGGTTGCTCATATTTGCAATTCGATGTAGGGGCTGATAAGGAGTAGGAGTTTAGCAAGAGGCGAGATTGGCCTTCGCGTGGGTAATGAAGCAAAAGTTGCTGCGTTGGCTGTTGGCACTTTACCATTATCTTTACCCTCAGGATTAGTTATGAAATTGAATAATTGTTATTATGTTCCCGCCTTAAGCAAAAATATTATTTCTGCTTCATGTTTGGGAGCAGAAGGTTATGAGTTCAGAATAAAAAACAATTGTTGTTCAATTTATTTGAATGATATGCTTTATGGTCATGCTCCATTGATAAATGGATTATATATTTTAAATCTTGAGGATGTGCCTATCTATAACATTAATGCTAAGAGACTTCGGCCTAATGATTTGAATCCTATTTATATTTGATATTGTCATTTGGGTCACATAAATTAGAAGCGCATAGTGAAGCTCCATACATATGGTTTTCTAAACTCATTTGATTTTGAATCATTTGAAACATGTGAGTCTTGTTTACTTGGCAAAATGACTAAGACACCTTTCACTAGTCTAGGTGAGAGGGCAAATGACTTGTTGACCTTAGTACATTCGGATGTATGTGGACCAATGAGTTCAACGGCCAGAGGTGATTTTCAGTACTTCATAATTTTTACCAATGACTTTTAGTAGATATGGATACATCTACCTAATGAGGCATAAATCTGAATCATTTGAAATGTTTAAGGAATTTCAGAATGAGGTAAAAAATCAACTTGGCAAGACAATTAAAGCTCTACGATCAGATCGTGGAGGTGAATATTTGAGCCATGAGTTTGGCGATCATCTAAAGCAATGTGGAATTATTCCATAGCTAACTCCGCTGGGAACATTTCAATCGAATAGGGTATCTGAACGATGGAATCGAACCTTGTTAGACATGGTTCGATCTATGATGAGCCAATCTGATTTGCTATTGTCTTTTTGGGGGTATGCTCTAGAAACAACTGTGTTCATATTAAATAGGGTTCCATCAAAAGCAGTAGAGAAGACACCATATGAGATATGGACTGGGAAACGTCCCGGGTTATCTTTTCTCAAAATATAGAGATGTGAAGTGTATGTAAAACGTTTGACGTCTGATAAACTCACACCTAAATCTAATAAATGCTTCTTCGTGCGGTATCATAAGGAAACTAAAGGATATTATGTTTATAAAAAGGATGAGAACAAAGTGTTTACTGCCCGAAATGGTGTATTTTTGGAGAAAGAGTTTCTCTCAAGAAGAGTTAGTGGGAGCACAGTGAGACTCAAAGAAATTCGAGAGACATCAGAAAATATTTTGACTCCTATTGAATCTGAACAGAGTGTACAAGATGTTGTAGAAACTATGGAAGAGGCACCAGCCCCACGTAGGTCTGAAAGGCCATGTCAATTACCGATAAGGTATCGACATGACATTTTGTTGTTTGACAATAATGAGCCTAAGACTTATGAGAAAGCGATGATGGATCCAGACTCTGAGAAATGGCTTGGAGCCTTGAGATCCAAAATTCAATTCATGTATGATAATCAAGTTTGGAACTTGATTGATCCACCCGATGGTGTAAAAACTATTGAGTGCAAGTGGATTTTTAAGAAAAAGAAAGACATGAATGAAAATGTTCATATCCATAAGGCATAATTGGTGGCGAAGGGTTTTAAACAAATTCAATGTGTTGATTATGATGAAACCTTCTCGCTCGTCGCTATGCTTAAGTCTATCCAGATCATTCTAGCTATTGCTGCATATTTCGATTATGAGATATGACATATGGATGTCAAAACGGCTTTCCTAAATAGGAAACTAAGTGAGGATGTGTACATGATACAACTTGAGGGTTTTGTCAATCTCCAAAATGTTAGAAAAATATGTAAGCTTCAGAAATCTATCTATGGACTGAAGCAAGCTTCTCGGAGTTAGAACATTCGCTTTGATGAAGTAGTCAAAGAGTTTGGCTTCATCAAGAACGAAGAAGAGTCTTGTGTTACAAAAAGGCTAGTGGGAGCGCATTTATTTTTCTGATCCTATATGTTGATGATATATTATTGATCGGAAATGATATTCCTATGCTTCAATCCGTTAAGTTTTTATTAAGAAATAGTTTCTCTATAAAAGACTTAGGAGAGATAGCATATATTTTGGGCATAAAGATCTATAGAGATATAACTAAAAGGCTAATTGGTTTAAGTCAGGATACGTACATTGATAAAGTGTTGAAGCGGTTCGACATGCAGGATTCCAAAAAGGGTTTCATGGCTATGTCACATGGTATTAGTCTTAGCAAGACTCAGTGTCCTTCGACACCAGATGAGCAAGACCGGATGAGTAAGATTCCATATGCTTCTGCCATTGGGTCTATCATGTATGCCATGCTTTGTACACGTCTATTTGGATAAAGAAATTTATCTCTGGGCTGAGTGTGGTTTCTAGTGCTTCTAGTCCAATGAATCTCTATTGTGATAATAGTGGAGCAATTGCGCAAGCCAGGGAGCCTAGATCACATCAAAAATCTAAGCACATGCTTCGGCGTTTTCACCTCATTCGTGAGATTGTAGATAGAGATGATGTTAAGATATGCAAAGCGCACATGGATTTGAATATTGCTGATCCATTGACAAAGCCACTTCCACAGTCAAAGCATGAGGTGCACACAAGAGCTATGGGTATTAGATACTTGCATGATTGACTCTAGTGCAAGTGAGAGATTGTTAGTGATATGCCCTAGAGGCAATCATAGAGATGATTGTATCACTTCTATGTTTATGATCTTTTGAATAATATATTATTTTATCCCTTGAATAAATGTCTTTCATATTGATCAACAAGTATGTGACTTGTTCGTGAAACTCTTTATTTATGTTTTTGATATTATTCTAAATTATCCCTGATCTTATATCATTATGTGGGATAATTATGATTTACAAATCAACACATGTATTGATTGATGATCATCTTTCATGGATCATGGATATGGGATATCGAATCAATAATGTTGACACACGTTAGAGAACATGATGTTGGATTGACCTATCAAGAGACATAAGCGCGGCGCCACGCCGCGCTAGCTACCATTTCGGAGAAGTGGAGGGGGTTTTGGGGAAGAAATGATGTGCTAGGTGCCTCTTCGCAAAAAACCAAGGACCCATGTGTAATTTCAAAGAAACCGCGTGACGTTATCTAGTAAAAGGAGAGCGGAGAGGCTTTTTCGCAAAAAAACCGAGGGCCTTTTCGAAAGAACTAAGGGCATGTATGTAATTACAGAAACCACAGGGCATTATCTAGTAAAAAAAGAGCGGACGGGCTTTTTCGTAAAAAAACCGAGGGCCTTTTCGAAAGAACCAAGGGCCTGTACGTAATTACGAAACAGTGTTACAATTTATACTGCTCTGATGCTCCTTGCAACCCGCGGTCTTTGATCCTCAACGTGAACTGGCTGGACAAGCCTTGCCTCGTGATACACTCGTGACACACTTGTCACGTTCCTGCTGGTAGACAAGCAGCGCAACAACAACATGCAGCGTCTTTGCGACAATGAACACAACATGCAAACGTTGCTCTCTTTTCTCTTTATTACTTTCGCTACTTGCTTCTCCTCTTACATTGCTTGCATTGCTCTGCTCCCTTTGCTAATCTTGCATGGCCTTTTAAAGCCACTTACGTACAGACTCAATTTCAAACTCGGACACTTTTCTTGTATACTCACAGTACTCGGACTCCCATACGTATACGACATCGACGCAGCAAACTCTCCGGACTTGAATACGAAAAACAAACGAAAAACAAGATTACACTCTAACACGGGGGCATCCCCCCATCTTTTTATATACTGGATGATACAGTTTCCCAATCTCCTGTATTGCATCGTAAAGAAACAGAGCAAGAGGTAGAGAGAGAAAATCATTGTGCTTTCGACCAAGAAGCAGAGGAAGAGATTGTTAGATATATACTCATGCATATTGCCAGATCGACAATAGTACCAAAAGTCACGAGTTGTTAGCTCTTTTTTAGCATGTCTCAGTTTCCTAATCGGTTTCCTATTCGGTTGTAATCCTCCTGATCGGATTCCATTCAGTTGTATAAATATGCCAATCCGGCCAATGGAAATAACATTGCGTGATTTCTTTAGGCTTTCATGGTATCAGATTGAGTCGCTCCTGTGACCCCCCTCTACCGCTTCCGCATCCAACTCAACCAAAATCCCCCAACCAAACATGTTTTAATGTGATTTGCATTTCTATTTCACAGCTGCATTGGCAGCACCTAGAAGACAAGAAGTAGCATTTTGAGGGCCTCTTTCAAGTTTTAGAGGAAAAACATAGGAATTCAAATCCTATATGAAATTTCACTATTCACTCGTTTGGATGGTAGGAGTGGGCAATTGGGAAAACATAGAATTGACATCCTATTCCTTTGGTTTTATAGGAATTAGCAAGATTTCTCGTACAGTTATACAGCTAGATACTTCATAACATGTGTGTATACATAAACATGGAGGAAATTACCTTGCGCCTTTACCTCCCCGACGTGAATTGGCAGTAAATCACAGGAAGGAAATCAATCTCCTGTCAGGATCGCATACGGATCCTAGTATCCTATAGCCGCAAGAATTACCGAAACCGGTAAAACTCTCCAAAATTACATGCACGCCACCTACCCCCTCCCTGTGCCATTTTTGGCAACGTCGCCTAGACAAATACTAGGACTTAGTGATTCCAAGTGACTGAGCCACTCATATTGAATCATAACCCATAAGCACTAAGTAGTAAGAAGTATGGCTTACTGGGCAGACTAACATTTTAACATAAGAGCTCAACTCTTTATTCGCTATTATGAATTTTGGTATAAAACAACTCGACGCTCTTGGTGGCTATCATAGCACTCTACCTAGTGCCACCTCTCATGGCTTTTAACACTCTATGGCCATGGTATGTTAGTTATGGCACACACAAGTAGGGGGTATGGCACCCCTATTTATAGGTGTACAAAACCATTGGATGTGTGCCAAGTGGCAACCATCCAAACCTTACAATCTACAAATATCTCTTCTATAAAATATCTAAGTCTAGAAAATTTTCTACTTTGCCATGAAGCTTAGCTAAATATTTTATTATAGTATCTTCATGGCAAAAATATTCTCTTTGTATTGTATGGAATACTCTAGATGCTTGTTTGTCCCAAGTATACATTGTCTATTTTCAACACAAGTGTTTTTTTAAATTGGTGCAGTCCATAGTTATGGTGGCACAAACGGAATCCTCTAATATGATCCTAGACTCCTGGTCCCCAAATCACCCCATCCCGTGTTTTGAAAACCGGCGGCTCCGCTCCCTCAGGCCTTTAGCCACCACGTCGAGCCTCCTATTTTGCCAAATATATGGTACATCTTTTTAGCTATAGCTTATGATTGTGGTTGATGGTTTTTAGCTGTGAATGTTTGTGCAAACAAATCAAATATTGAGAAGCCATCTCATTTATTTATTTATTCAGAGAAAGTTGTAAACCATAATTGATGAGGTGAAAAGAATGGGACCATAAGCTTGGTAGCGTGCACGGACTATAGCAACAAATATCTGCATGTTGCGATTCTTAAGCAGCCACGCCGCCATTTTTGCAACTTTTGCCATTAGGCCAGAGCAACCACGCCAAATAGCTTGGCGCTGCAGAATAGAACTTCACATATCTAACTCATTAGCAACCTTTTTTCAAAAATAAAACTCGATCGTTCATTTTTATAAAAATAGATCTTTCGTAAGCTTAGAAGGTAGATTTATCACAAGTAGCTTGGCAGGATACCTGGCGTGTGGCTGGCCGAGATGTCGGCTCCTACCAAGCCGCTGCAGTGGCAGCCTCCTACCGCTTTCCCACGGCGGGGCAGCCTCCTGCCGCCTTCCCGTAGCTCGGTGGCCATTTTTTTTATCATTTGATAATCTAGATTTGTTCATTACTGATTATGTGGCTAGGTAGCTTAAGCTCATGTAGCAGTAGACTGTTGCTTTGCTTGTTTTTCACAGAACAAGCTGTGCACTTGGTTTATCCTCAACTATGGATCTCCTAGTGCTCAAATCTCACAAATATGCCCTTGCTCTTACCAACCTTTATCATAATGACATTATCGCCTTGCAACAAGCATGCAAAATGGTTATTGCGGATCATAGGGTTGGAATAGTTTTCCTTTCTTATTAATGTTCTATACTTCTGATGAAGGCATAATTTTCTGCAAGTTCTACCTTCCATTATTTTTGTTGTGCAGTATGGAATGAATTCCAGTGGCGAATTTCTATTGCAAGTTAGCGGTTCAAGTGAAAGTTTTGTATGAAATTTTTTGTTCATTCGAAAAATAAATGCTCGCTTGTATGTTTGGCGGAGACGAACGGCGTAGAGAAAGCGTGTATGTTGATTTCCATGTTTTTTGTTGCGTAATACATAATGAATTCCAATAGCGAATTTCTATACCACGTTTACGGTGCAAGTGAAAGTGTTGTGTGAAATTTTTAGCTCAGATAATAAATGCTTGCTTGTATGGTTGGCGGAGATGAACGGTTTAGGAAAAAGTGCATGTTCTGCCTTCCACGATTTTTTTTGCACAATACGGAATGAATTACAGCGGCAAATTTCTATAGCACGTAAGCGGAAGTCTTGTGTGAAATTTTTAGCTCATTAGGATAACAAATGTTCGCTTGTATGATTGACGGAGACGAACGGCGTAGGGAAAATATGTGCGCTGACTTTCATTATTTTTGTTGCATAGTATGTATTAAATTCCAGCGAAGAATTTCTATGGTATATTAGTGGTGCAAGTGAAAGTCTTGTGTGAAAGTTTTAGCCCATGCAGACAACAAATGATCGCTTGTATAGTTAGCAGAGATAAACAGCGTAGGAAAAAACACGTGTGTTGACTTTCATTATTTTGAACACATCTTCTTTATTCACAACACATATTACAATTTCACAGTGTTTTAAATTAAGTTTTACAAAGCACTCATTGCAATCATCCACATCATATTCCTATAAGTTGCCAAGTGGTACTACATTCATATACACTAGCAACATAAGCGCGGCGCCACGCCGCGCTAGCTACCATTTCGGAGAAGTGGAGGGGGTTTTGGGGAAGAAATGATGTGCTAGGTGCCTCTTCACAAAAAACCAAGGACCTATGTAATTTCAAAGAAACCGCGTGACGTTATCCAGTAAAAGGAGAGCGGAGAGGCTTTTTCGCAAAAAAACCGAGGGCCTTTTCGAAAGAACTAAGGGCATGTATGTAATTACAGAAACCGTAAGGTGTTATCTAGTAAAAAAAGAGCGGAGAGGCTTTTTCGTAAAAAAACCGAGGGCCTTTTCAAAAGAACCGAGGGCTTGTACATAATTATGGAAACATGGAGGCCTTTTTTGCAAAATTGACATGTGGCATGGGTGGCTGCCAGTGTTACAATTTATACTGCTCTAATGCTCCTTGCAACCCACGGTCTTTGATCCTCAACGTGAACTGGCTGGAGAAGCCCCACCTCGTGACATGCTTGTCACATTCCTGCTGGTAGACAAGCAGCGCACCAACAACATGCAGCGTCTTTGCGACAACGAACACAACATGCAAACGTTGCTCTCTTTTCTCTTTATTACTTTCGCTACTTGCTTCTCCTCTTACATTGCTTGCATTGCTCTGCTCACTTTGCTAATCTTGCATGGCCTTTTAAAGCCACTTACGTACAGACTCAATTTCAAACTCGAACACTTTTCTTGTATACTCACAGTACTCGGACTCCCATACGTATACGACATCGACGCAGCAAACTCTCCGGACTTGAATACGAAAAACAAACAAAAAACAAGATTACACTCTAACATGGGGGCATCCCCCCATCTTTTTATATACTAGATGATACACTTTCCCAATCTCCCGTATCACATCGTAAAGAAACAGAGCAAGAGGTAGAGAGAGAAAATCATTGAGCTTTCGACCAAGAAGCAGAGGAAGAAATTGTTAGATATATACTCATGCATATTGCCAGATCGGCAATAGTACCAAACGTCACGGGTTGTTAGCTCTTTTTTAGCATGTATCAGTTTCCTAATCGGTTTCCTATTCGGTTGTAATCCTCCTGATCGGATTCCGTTCAGTTGTATAAATATGCCAATCCGGCCAATGGAAATAACATTGCGTGATTTCTTTCCGCTTTCATGGTATCAGATTGAGTCGCTCTTGTGACCCCCCCTCTACCGCTTCCGTATCCAACTCCACCGCTGCCCCATGGCCGGCGCTCTCACACCAGCGGAGGTCGAAGCTCTCCGCCAAGCCGACGAGGATTGCCAGGCTACAGAGGCCTCGCATCGCGCTACTGAAGGCAAGCGCCTCGCCGGTGAAGACGCGCGCCAACGTGAAGAGGTCGACCATCGCCGCCACGAGGCTGAAGCAGACGCCATCATCATCGCCAATCTCCACACCCAAGCCATTGCAGTCGCCAACATTCAGACGCTGATTTCGACCGTCCTCGATGTTGGATCCACGTCCTACTCCAAGTGGCGTGGTCTACATCTCATCACGCTCGGGAAATACGAGCTCACACACCATGTACTCTCTGACGACGCCTTCTCCGACGTCGCTTCCTGGCACCGCATGGACTGTGTCATGATCTCATGGTTATATGGCACTATCTCCGCCAACCTCCTCGAGAGTGTCATGACCTCCCGTGCCACTAGCTGTCAAGTTTGGATCGCTCTTGAAGATATGTTCATTGGCAACAAGGAAACACATGCCATGATCCTTGACGTGGAGTTTTGTAACTTTGTACAAGGTGTTCTCAATATTTCTGATTACTGTCACAAACTAAAAACTATGGTAGATCAGCTTGGCGACCTTGGTGAACCTATGCTTGGCCGAACTCTCGTCTTGGCAGTCTTGCGGGGTCTCAACAACCAGTTCGCTCACATGGCTGCTCTTCTCAAAAGACAGAAGCCATTCCCGTCGTTCCTTGACGTCCGCAATGACTTGATCTTGGAGGAACTCACGATCAATGATCGCTCCAAGTCTCCGTCGGCGGCCCTCCTCTCCACTGCCCACAGCACCGCTCGTAGCAGCCCTCACGGCGTCCAGGGTCGCTCGATGCGTTCTGGTGGTGGTAGTGCGCCTTACGCCCCTCTACCTAGTGGCGCCAACACCATCCCTATGGCCACCTCGGGTGGCAATCGTCCAAATAATCGCCGCCGCCACAACAATCGCAACACCAGCGGCGATGGCAAGATTGGCGCCCCTGGCGGTGGTTGGCCGTCCTCCTTCTTCAACCTGTAGACGGGCACCTTCCAGGTGTGGCCTGCCTCCGCGTCGCGCCCGCCTGCCAGTGGCTCCAACCAGACTCCTCGGCAACCTGCCCCGTATGCCTTCATTGATGACGACATCCCTTCCATGGATACAACTCATCTACAACAAGGACCACTTACTTGAGCTCGTGCTCGTCAACTTAATTACCAGGTGAATTCATTCCTAGGTTCATATATTACTGAGAATAGACCGCTACCTAATGCAAGTGATTTAATCGTGGTTAGGAACCTGGGAAAAGATAAAGGAAAGGGACATGGAGTCATGGAAATGCAAGGATGGAATCATGGAGGTCACCACGTCACTTTGAGATCAAGTCAAGCAAGAATCCGAGTTGGACACGTTCTGGAATCGGATTCGGACTGCTGCATTGGTACCACATTCAAACGGACATAACTTCTTCGTACGGACTCCGTTTGGGGCGTTCTTGTACTTCATGGAAAGTTTATGAAGTCTACTTTCCAACGGATCCAACCTCATCTTCAAATTCCATCCGAGCCGGCCGTAATCATCAAAACAATCCACGTTGGTTTCTGAGTCCGAATCCAAAAAGAGTGCTGCGCCAACACCACTTGGGCCCATGGGCCTTGTAACCCTAGGGCGTCCCCCCTGGTCGTTTCTCTATAAATAGGAGCCACCGCCCCCTGCTAGGACTTGGATTTCGTTGAGTTTAGGTTTAGCCTTTGCGCAAACTTCGGTTCTTCAGTTGTGTCAGACGACCACCTGTCAAGACTACCTTCGGGATCCCACCTTTGTTTTTGAATACCAACTTTGTTATTCGCAATATCAGATTGCTTTTCGTCTTATTCTTGCTAGTTCTTTGACTGCTTGCAGGGATTGAATTTCGTGTTCAGGTTGATCGTGCTTCTAGCAAGATCAATAACATCTCGGAGTTGGTTCAGCGATTGCTAAGGCGCAAGCGACGTCGTACGGTTGTAGTCGGATCGCGAGAGTCACCTCCACCAAATCGATAGTTATCAATCTCATCGAAAGATCGGGCACTCCGTCTCCATCAAGTGGTATCAGAGCTCAAGGTTGCTCAGTGAGAATTTGCAGTTATTCCTAGATTAGATTGCTTTTCATTACCTACTGTACACAAAAAGCCAAAAAAAATAGTAGTAGATCACCTGGTCCAAACCAATCTTAGCCTCGCAATTTTTCTTTTCAGTACTTTGCATTGTTGAACTTTCGGTTGCATCGTCGTGTCCTTTGCTGGTCTTAGTGTCTAGTTCCTCTAGAGTTTCGAGTTCTATTCACGTCTTGGTTTCACCGTTGCGGTTGGTTTCGAACTGCCACGTCAAGAGGGGGACTCAGTTTCTAGGGAGGCGTTGCTCTAGTTGGACTCGGAATAGGACTCAGAGTTGGATTCGGAATTGGACTCAGAATTGGACTCGGAATAGGACTCGGAATTGGACTTGGAGTCGGACTCGGAATTGGACTCGGAGTAGGACTTGGAATTGGACTCGGAGTGGGAGCAAAGTAGATAGACAAGAAGGAAAAGGCAGCCGCAGATAGAAAGAGCCGCGGCGTAAAAAAAAAGAAGAGGAGAGAGAAAATCCTAACTTTTGCATACGACCTCCGATTGAGGCGTTTCTTGACTCGTTGGAAAGGAAACGGGAAAATAGGGCCAGAAAAATTGAAGCCCGGAAAATCTGGAGATTTCAGATCCGCGTAAGTCACCACGCATACGCGCAGCGACTTCGACCCCAAAAAAGGTCGTTTAGGGCCTCAAAACGGGCCCGCAAAGTCAAGAAAAGTCAACTTTCTCGGAATTCGCTCAAAATTTACAGGGACCTTCTACAAGTGATTCTAAGATGTCTCGTGAAGACGACGTCCTTTTCTGAGCCTCTGAACTCCGTGGGCAACGTCATCTAGATTCTTTCTGTGCGGTGTACTCGTTTGTGTTCTAGGCTCGCGTCTCTAGTACGGTCTAGCCTAGGACCAGCACCAACCGGCGTTGAGCGATTTTTCAGCTTGCATTTTCTGATTTGATTATTGCTAATCCTTGCTACCAAACTTGAGCCTTCCCAGCTACACCTCTCCTACACCGTACAGGCTGAGCTTCACCTGGCAATCGCTCCATCCAATCTTCAGAGATACGTTGACATCGCTGGGAGCCGATCACCCCTGTTTTGCTTGGTAAGAATTGGTAAGAGTTCGATAAAAGGCTTGAGTGTGAGCGACTTTTTGAACCTCCTCAACCTAGTAGTTGCTGTTAGGGACATATTCTTGTGTTTTGCTAACAATGGCAGGTCATACAACGGATGAGGATCAATCTCATACTCCTCGTACTAAGGCAATCGTACAACATTTTCTACGCCTTATGAACCTTCGTGCAGAGGGTCTTGAAGAGGATGTCAGAGTGACGAATGAGCGACTTGCTCAACTTGAGGGCACCCAGATTGAGACCAATGCCACACTCGCTGCGATGGAGAAAGCGCAAGGTACCACTAACAATTCGTTGGTAGATATTACGGCGCGCCTTGAGGAGATTGCCCAAGCTTCGTCTGCTGTTCCCCCTACTGCGACGGTACGGAGACAAGATGACTCCGACCATATGGGTGATTCCGAGGCCGATGGCCGGATCAACCACAACAACGATCGAGCTCGTCGACAATTGCGTTTTAACCGACAAGGTATGCGAAGGGAACCCCCACGGCGTGAGGTACGTGACCACGACGATTCTTTTGCTAAGGTTAAATTCACCATGCCTTCTTTCAATGGTAAATATGATCTTGATAGCTATCTTAATTGGGAACTAGCTGTTGATCAAAAATTTGCTTGCCATGAATTTCCTGAGAATAGACGAGTTAGGGCTGCGACTAGTGAATTTACCGACTTTGCTTCTTTTTGGTGGAAAGAACATTGTCGTCAAAATCCCAATCACATTCCTAACACCTGGGAGGCTTTATAATTGCTTATGCGCCATCGATTTGTTCCCTCATATTATGCTCGTGATCTGTTAAATAAAATGCAACGTCTACAACAGGGTGCAAAATCTATAGAAGAATATTATCAGGAATTACAAATTGGTATGTTGCGTTGTGGGTTAGTTGAGAATGAGGAGGCATCCATGGCTAGGTTTTTGGGAGGGTTGAGTCGAGAAATTCAAGACATCCTTGATTATAAATATTACAACTCCATTACTAGATTGTTTCATCTTGCTTGCAAAGCTGAACGTGAGTTGCAGGGATGCCAGACGAAAATGCGATCTAATTCTTCTGCAAGACGCACAAATTCATGGACTCCGCGCACCCCTGCTCCCTCGTCCATTGTGGCACCATTACACTCCAACAACAAGCCGCGCCCTACTACATCAATTTCGGCGCCACGAGTCTCTGAAGCACACAAATCAGCACCACAACTCCCTGCAAAAACAACCTCTTCAGTTGCTTCGACCGGACGAACAAGGGACGTTCAATGCCATCGTTGCAAAGGCTATGGACACATGATGCGGGACTATCCAAGCAAGCGTGTATTGATTATACGCGATGATGGTGGGTATTCCTCTGCTAGTGATTTTGATGAAGAAACATATACTATGCTTGCAACTGACCCTATAGGAGATGATGAAGAATATGATCATGAGGAGCATGTTGGCGCCGAAGATGCCGACAAGTATTTGAGCATTATAGTGCAACGCGTACTAAGTGCTCAAGCGCGTACTAAGTGCTCAAGTGTCTCATGCCGAGCAAAACCAGCGCCATAATTTGTTCCAAATCAAGGGCGTTGTCAATGAACGCTCGATTCGCATAATTGTTGATGGTGGGAGTTGCAACAATTTGGCAAGTATGGATATGGTAGAGAAGCTTGCTTTGCCGACTAAACCTCATCCTCACCCATACCATATTCAATGGTTCAACAACAGTGGTAAGTTGAAGGTAACACGGATGGTGAGAGTACATCTTTCTATGGGTTCATACCATGATTATGTTGATTGCGACGTTGTACCTATGCAAACTTGCTCATTATTATTAGGAAGACCTTGGCAATACGATACTGATTGTGTGCATCATGGTAGGAATAATCAATACTCTCTCATGTTCAAAGGAAAGAAAATTGTGCTGCATCCTATGACTCCAGAACAGATTGTTAAAGATGAACTTGCTAGAGCTAGTAGAGAGAAGAGTTTAGAGAAATCCAAGAGCGAAAATCAGATTGTAGCAAAAGAGCTTGTGCAACATAGGAAGAAAGAACTGAAATATGCTCATGTGAACAAAAAAAGAAATACAATTGAAAGGTGCTAGTTTTCTTGCTACTAAATCTGATATGACTGAATTGGATGCTAGTAAATCTGTTTGCTATGGATTAGTTTGCAAAGCCACTTTGTTTTCATTTGAGGAGATACCATCTTCTTTGCCTCCTGCTGTCACTAACCTTTTGCAGGAGTACAAAGATGTCTTTCCGAAGAACATACCACCGGGATTGCCACCGCTTCGAGGGATTGAGCATCAAATTGATTTAATTCCCGGTGCATCACTACCCAACCGCGCACCATACAGGACAAACTCAGAAGAAACTAAAGAAATTCAACGCCAAGTTCAAGAATTGCTTGATAAAGGGTACGTACGTGAATCACTTAGTCCTTGCGCTGTTCCAGTCATTTTAGTACCTAAGAAGGATGGATCATGGCGTATGTGTGTTGATTGTAGAGCTATCAATAATATTACCATTAGATACCGTCATTCTATTCCTAGGTTAGACGATATGCTTGATGAATTAAGTGGTTCTACAATGTTTTCTAAAGTTGACTTGCGTAGTGGATACCATCAAATTAGAATGAAACTTGGAGATGAATGGAAGACGGCATTTAAAACTAAGTTCGGATTATATGAGTGGCTAGTGATGCCTTTTGGATTAACTAATGCCCCTAACACTTTCATGAGATTAATGAACGAAGTTTTATGTGCTTTCATTGGTAAATTTGTGGTAGTTTACTTTGATGATATATTGATTTACAGCAAGTCACTAGATGAACATCTTGAACACTTACGTGCTGTTTTCATTGCTTTGAGGGATGCACGTTTGTTTGGTAATCTCGAAAAGCGCACCTTTTGCACCGATCGAGTTTGTTTTCTTGGCTATGTTGTTACTCCGCAGGGAATTGAAGTAGATGAAGCCAAGATTGAAGCTATAAAAAGTTGGCCAACACCACAAACGGTCACACAAGTGCAGAGTTTTCATGGACTTGCGGGATACTATCGCCGCTTTGTGAAAGATTTCAGCATCATCGCTGCAACACTTAATGAATTAACAAAGAAAGGTGTTTCATTTAAATGGGGAAAAGCGCAAGAAGAAGCTTTCAACCTTCTCAAAGAAAAGCTCACAAATGGACCATTGCTCCAACTTCCTGACTTCGGTAAGACTTTTGAACTTGAGTGTGATGCTAGTGGAATTGGAATTGGTGGTGTGTTGATACAAGAAGGTAAACCTGTTGTTTATTTTAGTGAGAAATTGAGTGGACCTAGTTTGAACTATTCTACATATGATAAGGAATTAATTGCCCTTGTTCGAACTTTAGAAACATGGCAACATTATTTATGGCCCAAAGAATTTGTTATCCATTCTGATCATGAATCATTGAAACATATTAGAAGTCAATCTAAACTGAACCGTAGACATGCTCGTTGGGTTGAATTCATTGAATCTTTTCCTTATGTTATAAAACACAAGAAAGGGAAGGAAAATGTGATTGCTGATGCCTTGTCTAGACGGTATACAATGTTGTCTCAACTTGATTGTAGAATTTTTGGCTTGGAGACAATAAACGAACTATACACCTCTGATGATGAGTTTAAAGATGCCTTGTCCAATTGCAAAAATGGTAGATGCTGGAATAAATTTGCTTTCAATAATGGATTTTTGTTTAGAGCTAACAAACTATGCATTCCAAACACTCTGTTAAGTCGTTTGTTATTACAGGAGGCACATGGGGGAGGATTAATGGGTCATTTTGGTGTCAAAAAGACGGAGGACATCCTTGCTGAACACTTCTATTGGCCAAGGATGAGGCGCGACGTTGAGCGCTATGTATCTCGCTGCACTACCTGCAATAAAGCTAAGTCTCGACTTAATCCACATGGTTTATATATGCCTCTTCCTGTACCTAGCATTCCTTAGGAGGATATTTCAATGGACTTTGTTTTGGGATTACCTCGCACAAAGAAGGGGAGAGATAGTGTTTTTGTAGTGGTCGATAGATTTTCTAAAATGGCACATTTTATACCTTGCCATAAGAGCGATGATGCTACAAATGTTGCTGATTTATTTTTCAGAGAGATTGTTAGACTACATGGAGTGCCCAATACCATTGTTTCAGATCGAAATGCGAAGTTTTTGAGTCACTTTTGGCGCACATTATGGGCTAAATTGGGTACCAAGCTGCTGTTTTCTACTACTTGTCACCCACAAACAGATGGACAAACTGAAGTTGTCAACCGCACGCTATCAACTATGTTGAGGGCTATCTTGAAGAAAAACTTGAAGGCGTGGGAAGAATGTCTACCTCATGTAGAGTTTGCTTACAATAGATCGCTGCACTCTACCACAAAGATGAGCCCTTTTCAGGTAGTATATGGCTTTAATCCTCGTGCTCCTATTGATTTATTGCCTATCCCTATCTCTGAAAAAATGAATTTAGATGCTAAGAAGCGTGCTGAATTTGTCCTCAAATTGCATGAAACAACTAAAGAAAACATAGAGCGCATGAATGCTAAGTATAAGATTGCTGGTAGTCAGGGTAGAAAGAGTTTAACTTTTGAACCTGGTGATTTAGTCTGGTTGCATTTGCGCAAAGATAGATGTCCTGAGTTGCGAAAGTCTAAGTTGATGCCTAGAGCTGATGGTCCATTCAAGGTGTTAGCTAAGATTAACGATAATGCACATAAGCTTGATCTGCCTGCAGAATTCGGGGTTAGTCCCACATTTAATATTGCAGACTTGAAGCCATATTTGGGGGAAGAAGATGAACTTGATTCGAGGACGACTCAAATGCAAGAAGGGGAGGATGATGAGGACATCCCTTCTATGGATACAACTCATCCACAATAAGGACCACTTACTCGAGCTCGTGCTCGTCAACTTAATTACCAGGTGAATTCATTCCTAGGTTCATATATTACTGAGAATAGACCGCTACCTAATACAAGTGATTTAATCGTGGTTAGGAACCTGGGAAAGGATGAAGGAAAGGGACATGGAGTCATGGACATGCAAGGACGGAATCATGGAGGTCACCACGTCACTTTGAGATCAAATCAAGCAAGAATCCGAGTTGGACACGTTCTGGAATCGGATTCGGACTGCTGCATTGGTATCACATTCAAACGGACATAACTTCTTCATACGGACTCCGTTTGGGGCGTTCTTGTACTTCATGGAAAGCTTATGAAGTCTACTTTCCAACGGATCTAACCTCATCTTCAAATTCCATCCGAGCCGGCCGTAATCATCAAAACAATCCACGTTAGTTTCTGAATCCGAATCCAAAAAGGGTGCTGCGCCACCACCACTTGGGCCCATGGGCCTTGTAACCCTAGGGTGTCCCCCCTGGTCGTTTCTCTATAAATAGGAGCCGTCGCCCCCTGCTAGGACTTGGATTTCGTTGAGTTTAGGTTTAGCCTTTGCGCATACTTCGGTTCTTCAGTTGTGTCAGACGACCACCTGTCAAGACTACCTTCGGGATCCCACCTTTGTTTTTGAATACCAACTTTGTTATTCGCAATATCAGATTGCTTTTCGTCTTATTCTTGCTAGTTCTTCGACTGCTTGCAGGGATTGAACTTCGTGTTCAGGTTGATCGTGCTTCTAGCAAGATCAATAACATCTCGGAGTTGGTTCAGCGATTGCTAAGGCGCAAGCGACGTCGTACGGTTGTAGTCGGATCGCGAGAGTCACCTTCGCCAAATCGATAGTTATCAATCTCATCGAAAGATCGGGCACCCCGTCTCCATCATTCATGGCGGCACCTGGCGTGACGCCCTTGCCTTTCGGCTATGGTGGCCAACTCCCCTATGGTTTCAGGTACAGCGCACCTCCATACGGTGCCCCCGTTCACCAGCAACAACACGGCATGCCCATGGGTTGGTCTCCACACCACCAGCAGCAAAGTGGCCCTGTCCATCAGCAGCAACACGGGGCGCCTACGGGCTGGGATCAAGTAGCTCTCGCCAATGCGTCCAGCACGGTCTCTCTGACAGCACCGCCATCTACTGAATGGTATTTGGAATCTGGTGCTAGTAATCACATGACATCAGACCCCGGTAACCTCTCTACTGCTTCCCCACCCTCCTCTTTTACCCTCTCCAACATAGTTGTTGGCAATGGATCAATGCTTCCGGTCACTTCTATTGGTTCCACACACATGTCTGCTCCGCATGGTTCTTTTTTTCTTCGGAACGTCTTAGTAACTCCACAACTTATCAGAAATTTAATTTCTGTCCGTTGTTTCACCATCGACAATAATTGTTCCATTGAATTTGACCCATATGGTCTCTCTGTGAAGGATCTCCGAATTGGGCGCATCATGGCCAGGTCCAATAGCTCCGGTGATCTCTACCCACTGCTGCTGCCTCCCGCCAGCTCCCATGCCATGGTCGCCACCACCTCTCCCACTCTTTGGCACCGTCGTCTCGGTCACCTCGACGCCGAAGCACTCCATCATCTAGCCAATACTTCGGCAATTTCTTGCCGTAATAGCACTATTGATACCCTCTGCCATGCATGTCAGCTCGGCCGACACATCCGTTTGCCTTTTGCTTCTTCCAGTTCACGTGCTCTTAAAACTTTTGACTTAGTGCACTGTGACTTATGGACCTCACCAGTTGCTAGCGTCTCTGGTTACAAATACTACTTAGTCATTCTTCATGATTGTTCTCATTACTTTTGGGCTTTCCTTTTGTGCTTAAAGTCCGATACTTTTTCCACACTCTCCCACTTCTTTGCGTTCATCCACACCCAATTCGGCTCTACCATCAAGAGCATTTAGTGCAACAACGGCCAGGAATTTAACAACCTCTCCGCTCGCTCCTTTTTTTCTCTCTCACGGCATTGCACTTCGCATGTTGTGTCCACATACGTCTCAGCAAAATGGTAAAGCCGAACGAGCTATTCGCACCATTAATAATGCCATCCGTACTCTACTCTTTCAAGCCAGCCTACCCCCACAGTACTAGGTTGAAGCCCTCAACACTGCTACATATCTTCTGAATCGCCTCCCTACCAAAACATTGCACCTCTCCACCCCCTATCATGCTCTTCATGGCACTCCACCATCTTATGATCATCTCTGAGTTTTTGGTTGTCGATGCTGCCCTAACCTTTCTGCTACCGCCACCAACAAACTCGCACCACATTCTACGTTGTGCATCTTCCTTGGCTACTCTTCCGAACATAAAGGTTACCGGTGTCTTGATATGGGCTCCAATCGGATTATAATCTCTCGCCATGTTACCTTTGATGAGGATTGTTTCCCTTTTGCTGACATGGCGATCTCCTCGTCGCCTGCTGACCTTGATTTTTTTATCCGATATGACTTGCTCCCCGCTGCCCATTGGGCCGCAGTCTCTTGTAGGTGGTTCGTCCTCTTCCGGCCCTGCTAACCCCCCCGGCTGTTTTTGTACCGCGGGTTGCTGCAGCAGAGCCGGGTGCTCTTCGTTGCCGCTAGGTGGTGACTAGCCCTCCACAGTCAGCCAGTCCGCACCTGTGACCAGCCAGCCAGTGCTTGCCACTGGTCAGCCCGCAATCATCATCAGCCAGCCCGCAGGTGCTGCCAGCCAGCCTACCGCTGCTACCAGCCCGTCTACGACTGTGACCAGCCAGCCCGAGGCTCCTGCCAGTTCACCCACGGCCACAGCAAGCTTGTCACCTCCAGTGCCTAGTCCGGCTGCCCCTGTTGCCCCATTGGCACAGGCTGCTGCCAACTGGACCACGACGCCTCCGATCGTCATCCCGATTGCACCCGTGATGAATGCTCACCGCATGGCCACTCGAGGAAAGACCAGTTTTCGCCTTCCGGTCAATCGCCTGAACCTCCATGCCACGATTCTATCTCCGCTCCTGAGGACGTATCGCGGTGCCTTGGCCAATCCAAATTGGTGTGCTGCGATGACCGAAGAGTTCGATGCTCTTCAGGCCAATGCAACCTGAGACCTTATTCCTCGACCACCTGGTGTCAATATTGTGACTGGGAAATGGGTATTTCGTCACAAGCTTCACCTAGATGGTTCCCTTGATCGCTATAAAGCATGTTGGGTGCTTCGGGGTTTCACTCAGCGCCTCGGTCTGGACTTCGATGAGACCTTCAGTCCAGTGGTGAAGCCCACTACCATCCGCACTGTTTTGACTTTAGCTTTGTCTCATGATTGGCCCATTCATCAGCTTGATATGAAGAATGCCTTCCTCTATGGCACCCTCTCCGAAATAGTCTACTGTGTGCAGCCATCAGGTTTTGTTGATCCAACTCGCCCTAATTATATTGGTCGTTTGAATAAGTCTATCTATGGACTCAAGTAGGCTCCTCGGGCATAGCATCATCGCTTTGCCTCTCACCTTCTATCCCTGGGTTTCGTCGAGGCTAAAACAGACACATCTCTGTTCATCTTTCAACGGGGATCAGACACTGTGTATTTGCTGCTTTATGTTGACGATATTATTCTTACATCCTCCTCTAATGCACTATTTCGACGGACCATTACTGCCCTTCAACGTGAATTTTCCATGAAGGATCTTGGGCCCCTACTTCACTTCTTGGGTTTATCGATGACCAGACAGTGTGACTCGTTGCACCTATCTCAGCGTCACTACATCCTGGACATTCTCAAGCGAGCTGATATGTTCGATTGCAAGCCTTGCAGCACCCCTGTCGACACCCACTCCAAGCTTTCTCGCGATGGTGTTCCTGTGGCTGATGCTACATCTTATCGGAGTCTGGCTGGTGCTCTGCACTACTTGACTTTCACTCGGCCAGACATTGCGTATGTCGTTTAACAAGTCTGTCTCTTTATGCATGATCCGCGCGACACCCACCTTGCCTTGGTGAAGCGCATTCTCCGGTACCTCCGCAGCACCCTGGACTATGGACTTGTCTTGCACAAAACTTTCCTCACTGATTTGATTGTCTACACTGATGCTGACTGGGCAGGCTGCCTCGACACGTGTAAGTTCACATCAGGCTATGGCATATTTCTTGGTGACAATCTCATTTCATGGTCATCCAAGCGGCAACACACAGTATCTCGATCCAGTACGGAGGCTGAGTATCGTGCAGTGGCAAATGGCGTCGCCGAAGCTACCTGGCTCCGACAACTTCTCGGCGAACTCCATGTCCCTCTTCGTCGGGCCACCCTGGTGTACTGCGACAACGTCAGCGCCATGTATCTCTCCACCAACCCGGTTCAGCATCAGCGTACCAAGCATGTGGAGATTGATTTACACTTCGTCCGCGAGTGCATTGCACTTGGAGATGTGCATGTTCTTCACGTGCCCACCACGTCATAGTATGCGGATATCTTCATCAAAGGCCTACCAACGTCTATCTTCACTAAGTTTTGATCCAGCCTCAACGTCCGCCTTCCTCCTGTTTCGACTGCGGGGGAGTGCTAGACATATACTCATACATATTGCCGGATCAGCAATAAATCACGGGCTGTTAGCTCTTTTTTAGCATGTCTCAGTTTCCTGATCGGTTTCCTGTTCGGTTGTAATCCTCCTGATCGGATTCCCGTTCGGTTGATATGTCAATCCGGCCAATGGAAATAGCATCGTGATTTCTTTCCGCTTTCAGAAATAGAGCAAGAAGGGTGAGGGGGACGACGACGATGGTGAGACCGCGTGGGATGCCGAGCGCGGGGCGGCAACGCATCCCGATCCGCCGCATCGAGAAGGAGGAGAGCCGACAGGTCACCTTCTCCAAGCGCCGCAACGGGATCTTCAAGAAGGCCAGCGAGCTCAGCATGCTCTGCAGCGCCCACCTCGCCGTCGTTGTCTTCTCCTCCGTGGGCCGCGCCTACGCCTTCGGCGACCCCTCCGTCGACTACGTCCTCCGCCGATACCTCCTCCTCCCCGGTGAGGACTCCCTTGTTCTTGACGACAACGCCGTTTCTGACCCAGAAGCATTGGCGGCGATGTGGAGGGCGGTGGGGGAGACCAAGGCGCAGGTAGCGGCGGAGAGGGCGCGGATGGACGCTATCGTAGTGAAGGTGGCGCAGGCCAAGGCGGGGAGGCGGTTCTGGTGGGAAGCGGACATCGAGGCTCTTGGGGAGGCGGAGCTGCCTGAGTTCACCAGGGCGCTCGAGCAGCTAAAGGACAATGTCCGCCGCCGCGCCGACACGCTGCTCTCTGCTCTGCCGCCGCCGCCGCGGCGCCTTCGGTAGTGTGGTGGTTCTGGTCTAGGGTGTTTTTGTTAGGCATAATGCTTGCTTACTTCCGTCTTCCCTAAAAAAGGTTCAATTCTCTTCTTGAGATTAGTTGTCATAAGATGTTGGGTTTAGTTGCTTCTACTACTTTGTAAATCAAATGATTTTTGGTCAATTGAATTTTTCTTTGAGGGATCAGAAATTGATGTCAGAAAATTTTCTCTGTTTGATTGAGCACTTGTTACTTGTTATAGTCTGATTCACATGTAGGTAGGAGTGAAAACGGACCAAATTCGATCAGATATTACTCATTCCATATCCTATCCTGTTGTTTTAGACTGCGGTTGATGGCATTTGACTGTAGCTAATGTGCCTGATGAATAGTATTGGCTGATAGAATCGGAAGACAAAAGCCAGCTGAAAAAACAAAAGGAACGGGGCGTATACATGGACAGCGACTATGAATACAATTTTATTACTACCAGGAGAAAAGCTGGTTCCGTTGTACACACCATCATACAGTTTATGGAAAACCCAAAAATTACCGAAATTCCATACAACGATGATCAATTTTCACCCTCTGCATGAAGTGTTCAGATAGCTATGACAGCAATTCCTCTGCCAGCAAAGACACAAAGATATTGTTATCCCATGCATCTTTCTTTATTATCACGAAAAGCGTGTGCTGAAACCCTTATCAGTTTTAGTCGCATTCTTGCTACCAAATTGGTCAAAGTCTGAATCTGAACCGTCATCCCTGTAATTAGCCCATTCTTCCGCAGAGCTGTCATCATCCTCGTCCTTTGATGCTGGGACTTGTAATCCTTCTATAGGTACAGGTAAGGGTTCTTCGGTAAAGTACGGCTCATTCAGCAAGGCAGCAGCAGTGGCTCTCTTCGTTGGGTCATAGCAAAGTAGCCGCTTTACGATACTAACCTCGGAAGATCCTCAAGGTCCATCGGCTTCTCAACCTTGTTAAAGAAAATCTAGTTGTAATCCGGCAAATTTGAACAGCCTGGAAAAGTTTCTTCTGTGATATTGCCCAGGACACTGATGATTCTACCAATCTGATCGATATCCGATGTCCCTGGAAATAAAGGCTCTAAATTAAGAAGCTCAGCCAAAATACATCCTAGTGACCAGAGATCAACCTCCTGCCCATAGTTTGTTGACCCATATAGGAGCTCAGGAGCTCTAAACCACCGTGTACCAACACAAGAAGTGAAGGCGCCACGCTCTTCTACCCCCATGCCTTCTTCTAAATCATATGAATAGGAAGCTCTGAATGGATCATCGTCGATGTCTCCTGTGCTGCATGTGGCAAGACAGGAGGCATTTCCATCCTGCAGGCTCATTTTGTCAACATCTCCCAGGGTGGATTTGTCCCGAAGCTGCTCCATCTCATGAAGGTAGTCAGCTGCAGTGAGTCTCTCTGGCTCCTGACCAGCATGAATGTCTGGTTCATGGGATAGCCAGTTCCTCTTTTGTCCCCTGTTCTGCTCGTTGTTGTGAAACCCAAGGCTCCACTCCTGGACTTTGTTCATATGGGTGCATATCTTGGTAATTTGTTCCTGTATCCTGAAGTATCCTGGCCTGTGAGAGAACAGAGAACAAAAGAACTTTGTCACAATCCAACCAACCCAATCAATCAAAAGTTTGAAACAACTAACATAGGTACAGTTATACAGATATATCACAAGAAGACAAAGGACGAGCAGCTATATCTTAGACACATATATGCTTCATGTGTTCCTTCCATGGACATGACTCTACTTTGGGTAGAGGATTGTTACTGGTGTAATAAAAGAATTCATCTGTGATAAAGCTTTACACTTAAAATTGTATATATAACCCAGCATGAACGTCAGGAACATCTTCACCAAAATTTAAGAATTTAGCCATTATGGTCAACTTTATTAACAAACAGATTAAAACTATCTTGAAAATGGAAATGTAAAAAACAATTAATGAAAGTTTGATGCCAGTCTGTGAATTATAAACAATCTTGTATCTAAACAATAGCTGTATGTCATGTTGAGTTGTTGACTTACTTCAAGGCATATTCTTTAACAGTGTGCACTACGCTCCATTTTATTTGATGCACGTTAATTTGATTATGCGTAGGCTGAACTGCTCAAGTCCGAAGACGGTAACACACAAGGAACATATTACAACTTCCCACACTAACCACACAAGAACAAACATTCACAGTATCAATGCAGATAACAGCAGTCCTAACAAAATAGGGCAAGATGTAGATAATGCCATCTTTACTTTAATGGCTGTACCAGAGCATGTGAATCATTTACTATTCTAGAAGAAAGGAAGGTAGTCCATATAGGGAAAGGCCAAGCTCTAAACATATGGTTTCTCTAAAAGTCTCACCAATTGGAAGGTCAGTACTCAGTAGAGAGTACAGATCTCCCAGCAATGTGATATACCACAATCATGCTTTAAGGTGAGGCATATCGAGTTATCAACAAAGAAAAATCCAACATAATATTGTAGAAGACAAAATGACTTCAGGTTATGTCCAAAAGTTACTACAAAACACAATACTGGTATGCTGCAGGCTTGCAGCACATCATCGATAACTTTCAGTCACTGACATGATCAAAGTTTGGGAAATTTTAGAAGAAGTTTGATAAAACGATAAGAACAACTAAGCTAACTTAAACTACAGAAAAAACGAAGGCTCCGATATTTGGCAGTAACGTGGTGCCTTTTCCTTCGTTTTCTGTTATATAGAACATACAACGCAGTTTAACTGCTGAAATTCACTGAATGAAAGTTACAATGGTTAAGTAACAATAAGGATAACGGTAAAGATGCTCCATCAAGTATTTCATGATTCACCAAATAAGTTACAATGGTTATAAGAATATTTAACTTCCATCTTGGAACATGGCCAATGCAGTGTCCACAAGGTTTATGTAGTTGGAAGGGCTATTTAGAACTGACCAACTTTTGAAACTTTCAGAACAACATGTCCAAGCCCCACATGTACATGCTCCTTCCTTAATCAAGTCTTTCTGCACATCTAATTATTGCAATCAAAATGGTTTCCTGTCAGTGATATCCCTAGAGACCATTATATTGGCTGCAATCAAATTGCACTTCTTCAACTTTAAGTATTGCTGCATGTTTCATTATTCATTTGAAACTTGTAGCTCTCCCAAATGCAAAAAAGCCAACAACCAAATCCTTTTGGAAGATCGACACTTTCTATGCAAAACAGTGGATAATTATAGTTTGTAAAGGTGCTAGCAGTTAGCAGCATTTTTGGCACATAAACAATCAATTTCCAGATGATAAAAAGTACATCTGTAACTTCCATTCCAACCAAAAGCACTATAGAAAGCACACAACCTGGAGATTGAAGCAAATTAACCCAACAAAAAGTAACCTTTAACAACGCAAGTTTTACTGCTCAAGGAATAACCCTAACTAGTAGCTATTCATTTATAGCTAATCAGTATAATCACCCATTGCTGGTGAAGCCTACAGACTACTAAATTGTAATGTTTAAGGCTTTAAGCACTACCTCCTATGCCCATAACCACATAACACCCAAAAAAAGCTGACCTTTGCATGAAAAATCCACCAAAATCTAATGCCCATGACTAATCATCCACATACGAGTTGGTGTGTCATACCTGAGGCCCAGTCAGTTCGGCCCGGCCCATGTTTCACCCGTATAAAAAGAGAGAGCTAAGAGGAAGGAGAAGCAAAGTCAGCATTTGCTTCTCCCCCGTCTGCTCTCTCTCTCTCTACTGCCGCATCTCCCTGTGCGCGCACCTCGCGGTCGCCCTTCTCCCCGTGCCTCCGTTCACCCAACCGTCGGTGCCGCTGTTTGCCACCCCCAGCGCCGCCGTTGCTCGTGCTGCCCCAGCTTCTGCGCCGCCACTACCACCCCTCCCTGCCGCCGTAGCTCCTGCTCGCCCCCACATTCCTCCTACTGCCGCCGCCGCCGTTGCTATCCTGCTCCGCCGGCTGCTTGCCACGCGGGGAGGCAAGGGGAGGGCCCGGGGCCCATTGCGAGGGAAGGGGGAGAGCCGAGCTGGCGCTGGCTTGCCAGGATAGGAGGGGGGAAGGTTGTCGGCCATGAGGGGGAAGAGGGGAGGAGCCGCCTCCGGCGTGTGTACAAAGGAGAGGAGGCGGGTAAGAGAAGGGGTGGGAGGAGCTGTCGGTCGGCGTGGGGAAAGAAAAAGGGAGAGAGGAGAAGAGAAGAAAAAGAAGAGGAGGCCGACCGGGTAGAGAAAGAAAAGGAAGAGAGGAAAGAGAGGAAAGAAAGGAAGAAAAGAAAAGGAGAGAAAAGGAAAGAAGGGAAAAGAAAAGAAAAAAAGAAGGGGGAGAACCCCATCCAGCTCCAGATTTGCATAATCCAGTACCAGATCTGCCAGATCCGGTGCTAGATCTGCCAGATCCAATGCCCGATCTGCCAGATCCAGTCCAGGGATGACAGATCGTGGCCTGATCCAGTCGTCGGGTTCGGGTAACGGTTTAAAAACCTTCCTCCGTTATTTACAGATTATCGCATAAAGTAGTATGCTGATTAACACCGAAACATCGGGAAGGTGTCCGGTGAGAGGGGGATTGGCTATACTAAGTTTATGCGTAAAAGTAACGTTATTTGCTTGCATGTGTATGTATTGCCTTAGCAATAAGTTGAAATGATTACTGCTTGTTTAGGTGGCGGTTCGAGCTCAGTGCTATTCGCGCATCACCCACTAGGCTGACAGGCAAGTGCATGGTAAAACAGTACAATGTGGTTAATGATTGCTATTTATGTTTCCACAACATGATTTACAGTGTTTATAGGCTGAGATGCATGATTTACAGCGTTTACTGAGGTACATGATTACCAGTTAGGTAATTGTTGATGATTGCAATTTATAACTAAGTGCCAATAGTGGGAGCAAGTGTATGGTAAAATAATGAAGTGTGTTAAAGGATTGCTAATTATGTCCATGCTATGATTTATAGCATTAAGAGATAAGATACATGATTACATGCTAATCATGTTGAGGAGTACTGTTTATGAGTAAACAGCCTCATTCGAAAAGCATGCATTATGCAAAGTGCATAAGAGCCAGGTCGGTGAGAAAGTCTTATGACTAGTCCGGTGTGCTCTTGAATAAGTCCTACAGAGGTAGGCACCTCCACGGGATGGAGGGAGAGGGTGACATCGACGGGTGTACTCTCCGCTATACCGGTATAAGCTTACAATGACATGTGCATTGCATATCATTGCATTGCATGAACAGAGAAACAGACAGCGATACAGTTACAGAGATTTGCCTTACAATTACAGTTGCATTGCATTTTGTTGCATTGCTTAAAGAGTGATACAGTTATAGTGGTTTGACTTACCGCTTACAGTATACAGTAGAGTTGATTTTACAGTTTACAGTTACAGTAGAGTTGATTTATCGTTTACAGCTATAGTAGCGTTGATTTATAGTTTACAGCTACAGTAGATGCGATTTACAGTCCATAGTCACAGAAGTGATTTACAATTTACAGGAGATGTGATATACAGTCTATAGTGGATTGATTTACAGTTCACAGTGGATTTACAGAATACATTAGATTGGATTTACAGTTCACAGTGGATTTACAGTTCACAGTAGATTTACAGACTACAGTAGATTGATTCACAGTACACAGTAGATGTGAGTTACAATTTTCAGAAGATCGATTTTACAGTTCACAATAGAGGTGGTTTATAGCTTACAGCCGTAGAGTTGGATTACGGTTTACAGATATGGATTGTAGTATTTCTTTATCGTGTGCTTGCTGAATCTTTGGACTTATCCTTGCTTTGTTGTTTCTTTTAGGGTGTTCCAGAATGACGACATGCATGGAATGGAAGTAGTTCCTCTTGCACCGCACATGTGAGATAACTTCTTAGTCATGTACTGAGCATTATGATTAATCCTATGTTGAGAAGGTTAAGCAAATTTTCTAGTTCAGTATGTTTTTAGGAGAATGGGTTCTCCTGTTAGTACAGTTCTCAGGCATTAACTCTATTTATAGCGTGCCTATGTGAGATAGTAACAGTGTGGTGGTAGCATCTTGGGGCCCTGTGGAGGGTCGGGGTGTTACATGGTGCCTTGTCATCCTTGACCTCCTTGCTACTCAGTTTGGGACAATTCATCTTGATATAATTTTACACACCACATTCATAGCATCTGATTGGACCTCCTCTCCATCTTGATCTAATATTGCTAATTGCCTTGGTCACCCTGTTGGAGAGAAGTACAAGTTGCTCTTTTGGAATCTCCTCTAATTGTTCATCTGAAATAGAGCACAATGCAGACAAAGAAATAATAGAGGAACTAGAAGAACTGTCAGCATGGTTAGTCACTAAGCCCAAAGAATTATTCTTATTTATTCTGGCCAAAACATCAGTCTCATATGTTTTCATCTTGGAATAAAGATCATTCAAAGTAAGTGTTTCCATATTAACCGAATGATTAATAGTAGTGACTAACACATTCTAAACAGGCATATCCAAAGCATTTAAAATTTGACGCGCATTAACAGAATCAAAATATGTGACATCAACAGATTGCAAATCACTAATAATTTTATTAAAGCGGTCAAAAAGTGCATCTACTGATTATCTTGGTTTCATCTCAAATTTAGAATACCCCTTTTTGAATTGATTCTGATGAACACCTTTAACAGATTTAGAACATTCATGATAATCAGCTAGAGTAGCCCAAATTTTATTTGTAGATTTAATATGAGCAATTCTAACAAATTCGTTTCTACTAAGACCTTGCAATAAAATATTTCTAGCCTTAGCATTCGCGTCAACATCAGCAGTATTTTCAATAGTAACAACAGAAGGCACAATATATGGATTTTCAACTTTTTGCCAAATTGCATTACCTTGTGCTTGCAGAAAGACCTCCATACGTGTTTTCCAATAAAGATAATCGGATCCGTCGAAAAAAGGTGGTTTACCTGAGAAACGATCCCGATCTGATGCCGTTGTAACCTCGCTCTAATACCACTTGTAGGATCGTTGATGACAATTAGAGAGAGGTGAATGATTGTAATCTACAGCGGAACTTTTTTTTAAACCCTACTGTCTTCGAATTTTATTACCTGCTAAGCACAGAAAACACCCACACAAAATAGCAAAAATAGGAAAGGAAAATAATATTTTTTATCTTGTCCTTTTACTGCTGCTAACAGAGAATGTTTTTGGTTTTCCTTCCTTCAATCTAGTACTTGCATGTCAGTTCAACAAAAGAAAAAAACACTCTGGTGCTTCACGTGAACTGAGACAAGGAATAGCCTATCTGTTGATGTCTAACTCAAAGCCAATCAATGCTGCTAGCTAGCTATTTTCTTTAGACCAGAGACATGTCGCAAAGACCAAAGAAAAGAAAGCAACTTACTGCCCACTCCTCTGCTATGCTTCGCGTCGTGGATGAGACAAAACAATTTGGCATGCGTGCGTGTGGCCACGCGAGGAATTGATGGAGAGCGCAGACAGCACTGCTGCTTCGGGCGATGCGCGTGGTCGAGCGACGCACTGAAAAGCACTGGATGAACTCGCCTCGGAGCACCACGCCAAGTCCTAGGATGCGTCGCCTGACAACCAAAACGAGATGAGCCGCCACACGTTTCTTCTGGAGAGTCACCACATGTGAGACCCGGGGTAGAAACTCCCAGACCCCCCTGTGCATTTCAGTACTAGTCCCAGATCAAAGCTAGTACACACAGATATCCAGAAAAACGGTACAATGTCATCCACGATTTATTACAATAATAACTGAAGTTTTACAAAGGTCATTGCCTTACTAAGGTTCACAGAACCTCAAGCAAAAAAATAAACACAGCGGAAGCAAATGAAGATAAACAGTCGACCCATCAATCTGCCACAGGCAATTGACTGGGGAAACGAATCCTAGACATCCGAGAATAATCCACCGCATCCACATTCGGCGCAGAAGTCATACTCTCCAGCTTGATCTTCTTCATTCTCTGCTTTTATATTTATAGAGCAACAGGTGAGTACAAAAATGTACTCCGCAAGTCTTGGGAAAAATGCATAGATGTAAGGTTTCACAAAGGAAAGCTATATGGTTTATTTGCAAAAATCAGCATTTTATTTCAAATCTACATAATTACTTTAAAAGCCATTTTGTAAACAACTTGTTTTTAATAATCGAAATTTGGATAAGTACTTTAGTGAAGGTTAAACTACCAACACTAATATCTCGTGCCATCACACCAATTTTCAAAACCTCGAGTTATAGCCTCGATCTCAACATCACGAGAGTTATACTACTCCCGAGTTTTTCTCCAATTCATTTTGTTTTGAAATCAAAACCAAAACTTCTACCATGTGAATGCATTCCTTGCTCGCCCTTGACCGTGGGCACGGCTATTCGAATAGTTTTACTCTGCAGAGAGTGTACAACTTTACCCACAAGAGATAAATCATCTTTGCAACAACATGCTTCCTTTGGCATAAGACTCGGATAAATTATCACAAAGCTTTTCACCTACTCCAGTATAGTTTAAATACCACCCGCTAAGGTTTCACCACAACTTGAATCCACAAGTTGGAGCCCCCTCTTGCGCCATGTGAGTACAGTAAACCCTGCTCCTCACTATGAGTAACCAGTATACCCTGGCACCCAATACACCACTGGTGATATCTAAGCTAAACTTTTATAGGTTAGTTAGCTAGGTCGCACTCCATATAGACTTGTGGTTGTACTGTTTTGCTCAGTTTGGACAAACACAAGCGTCGGTCCTTAATCGACTGGGTGGCTCATTCACAAACCCAACAATTCTCGTGCTAATCGCACTCACCAAACCTTCCATCCACCCTTGTCAACTTTTCCCTTTGAATTTCATTTTTATTTTCAAATTAACAGTGGTAACATCCATTACCACTTTTCAAACAAAACATTTAACAATGGTAACATCCATTACCAATGTTCAAACAAATCATTCATCAAAGCATTTAGTAAACATGACTCTCATTTAAGCATTATTATATTTATTTGCTACGCTAAGCATTTGCTAGTATTTAAACATTCAACAATTGTAACACTAACTCATTATTGAGTCAAAGGGATATCCTAAGTTGACAATGGTACAAGATAAACAATTTTCAATGGAAGGTATAGCAAATTGGGTATTTAACTAAATTTTCTAAATCAAATTATCACTTGTTATAACATAAGCATGCAATAATTTTAAAATAACTACCTAATCATTTTATAAATCATTGGAGCAAGTTGATCAAAGGAAACTTGCAAAACATAGGAGCAAAATGTTCAAAGGAGACTTGCCTTCCGTGTCCGGTTGAAATCTTCCACAACTTGCTCTTGCAAATCCTCTGACAATTCGGTCTCTACACGTAAATCGAGAAAACCAAATAAATAAAATAAAATAAAAATTCAAAAATTGAAAGTAAACATACCAATTGAAAGATTGAAATTTTAGATGAATTTAGAAATTTGAATGGATCAATTTGGAGTTAAAATGAGAAAGATATGGCTATTTGAAAATCTCGATTTAAATAAATCCAGAAATTCGGAAATCTCGACATGTGGGGTCCATCGGTCAGCGATTTCATTTAAAATGAGTCTCGACGTATGGGACCCATCGACTCGGGACCCACTTGTCGCTGAATAGCGCAGGGGGTGGTCGCCGACGGTGGGACCTGTGTCGTGCCATGGATAAAACGGAGAAACTCAACCTCGCGCGAGCGGGCTCGAACGCGCGAGGAGTGGGGGGAAAGAGCGGCGCTAGCCAAGTGAGCGGGAGGCACCGCCACCCCATAAGGGTAGGTAATCCTCTTAAGGCTTAACAATGGGGAGATCGGCGAGCAACGTGGCGCGCACGTGGTCGACGTGGCTCGACGTGGCGACACGCGTTCGCCACGTGGCATGACACGCCGGACAGATTTGACGTGGCGACGGCGCGGTGTCGGTGGAGGTGGATCGGACGGCCATGGGCTTGACGCGCGGCGTGATCCGGCGTCCGATCCGCATCCGGATGGACGGCAGAGATGAGGGTGGAGACGCGGCAACCGGCGGATGGGCGCCGCGTGGCGCGGCTCTCGCGCGGCGCCGCGCGACGCGAACGCGCGCAGCGCGGCGCGACGCGGCGGTGAGGCCGAGGCGGGCGCGAGGTGGACGGCCGAGATGGAAACACGTCGCGCGTATCCGGCCGCCGGTGAACGGGCGGTAGGGATGACGCGTGCGAGGCGGAGTCCGAGCGACGGCGACGCGTGGCCCAGCGCGTCGCGCGAGGCGTCGCGCGGACGCGAGCGCGGGCGCGGGCGCGGACTCGGGCACGCGGACCGAGGGAGCGGTGACCGCGGCGCTGGCGCTGGCGCGCGGACCGAGGGGCGGCGCGGAGACGTTCGGTGCGGCGGAGGCTTACCGGCGGCGGCGACGAAGCTCGTCGGCGACGCTGAACCACGGCGGCGACTACGGCTATGAACGCACGCGAGAACGGGAGAGAGAGAGAGGTTGCGAAGGGAGAGAGAGAGCGGCCAGGGCTTGTTTTATGCACGGCGGAGGAAGAAACGGACGCACGCCCCGCCGGCGCACGGCGGCGGCACACGACGCCGCGCGAAACGGGCGTCTCCTCGGTTGGAAGCGGCGGAGTTTAATGGCGGCGACGAGCGGACGCTCCCGGCTCATTAAAGGCGAAGAAGTAACGGCTGAGGAGGCGAAACGCGAGCTCAGCGGCGGCGTGAATGGCGGCAGCGCGCGGAGAGAAACGGTCGGGGACGAAACGTCGGGGACGACGGCTCGACAGTGGGACCACCGCGGTGAGTCCACGCACCGCCTATGACAGGTGGGGCCCGCTTGTCAGCGCAAATCAAAAAAGAACTCAACTCGCGCGCGAGCGGGCTCGAACGCGCGCGAGGAGCGGGGAGAGGAGAGAGCGGCGGTGGTAACCGGGCCAAGCGGGAGGCTCACCACCCAATAAGGGTAGTTTACCCTTTTGAGTATTAGCCATGAGTGGTCGGGTCAGCTGTCGGATGCGCGACACTTGGCGCCGCGAGAGAGAGGGGAGGCGGGATGAGGCGTAGACGGCGGGGATTAGCTCGGCCGGAGGGAGAGCGAACGGATGGGTGACAAGTGTCAACCCGAGGAAGAGTTTGGATATTTAAATCTTTTATATATTTCAGAAATCAGTAGGAGACTTTAAAATACTCAGAAAAATACCAAATAAATTCCAAAAATTCCAGAAAAATTCACATAATTCATCGATAATGTTTTAAACATATTAAAAATATTTCCAACTTATTTTGATATTAAATTTTCTTTTCAACATAAACTTTAAATTCTGAAAATTCCGATAATTGGAAATTATTAATTTAAAATTATTTCTTCAAAATAAAAACAAAAATTGGGATGTTACAAACCTACCCACTTAGAAGGAATCTCACCCTAGATTCTAAGAACCGAGAAATAGATTAGAAACTCGCTCAAGATCCTCTTCTCGCTCCTGTGTTGCTTCGATTCGGACGGTTGCTCCATTGCACTTTGCAGAATTTGATAGTCTTGTTTCTTGTGCAGCGCTCTGCCTCTTCTAAAATCTTGACAGAAATTCAATATGTCAAGTCCTCTTTAAATCAACATCCTCAAAAGGTATCAACTCCTCCGTACTCTCAAACACTTTTTCAATCGTGATACATGAAATACATCATGTACACTGACAATCGAGGAGGAAGTTCTAGCCGATAAGCGACTTCACCTCTTCTTGCTATAACTAGAAATGGTCCAATATACCTTGGGGCAAGCTTACCATCGACTTTGAATCGACGCATCCCTTTCATAGGTGACACTTTCGGATACACATGATCGCTCAGCGTAAATTCCAACATTCTTCGACGATTATCGCGATAACTCTTTTATCCGGTCTCATGCTGTTTTCAATCGTTCTCGGATTAGCGAACTTGATCTTACGCTAGCTTCAAGACATCCGGTCCGAATACTTGACTCTCTCCGGTCTCTGACCAATATAACGGTGTTCTACATTTTCTGCCATACAAGGCTTCAAACGGAGACATCTTTAGACTAGATTGATAACTATTATTATATGAGAATTCCGCATAGGGCAAACTTTTATCCCAGCTGGCTTTATTGGCTAAAGCACATGCTCTCCAGCATATCTTCCAATATCTGATTTACCTGCTCTGTCGACCATCTGCTTGAGGATGATAAGCGATCTTGAAATTTAAATTGGTGCCCAAAACTTCATGAAGCTTCGCCAAAATCTTGAGGTAAATTGTGTTCCTCTATCTGACACGATCCTCTTTGGAACTCCATGCAAACACACAATTTTTGACATATAAAGCTCTGCCAATCTATCTCCCGAATATGTAGTCTTCACTGGTATGAAATGAGCGACTTTTGTTAAACGGTCAACTATAACCCAAATTGAGTCATAACCTAACTTGGTTCTTGGTAGTCCTGTTATGAAATCCATTCCAATTTCCTCCCATTTCCATTCAGGTATATGCAGAGGTTGCAAAAGACCAAAGAGTCTTTGATGCTCCGCTTTAACTCTTTGACATATGTCACACAAGGCTACATATTCTGCAATTTCCCTTTTCATACTGCTCCACCAAGAACTTTCCTTTAAATCTGATACATTTTTGTACTTCCAGATGAATTGAATATCTGATTCATGAGCTTCTTTTAAGATTAAATCTTTTATTTCCTTTTTCTGGTACTAGTATTCTCTTTCCAAACCAAAGAGTCCCTTCTTCATCTTCTCAAAATCCAGCGCTTTACCTTTCTTCATATTCTCTTTAATTTCTTTAACATATTTATCCTCTCGTTGGGCTGCCTTGATCGATCTTCCAAGGTAGAGTGAACCTTCAATGCGCATGAATACCTTCGTTAACTATTTCCAAATTTAATCGTTGGAATTCCTCATGGAGGGTTAATCGCTTATCCGAATTGACAGATTATTCATATGACTCTTTCGACTCAAAGCATCGGCTACTACATTAGCTTTTCCGAATGATAGTGTATTCCCACATCATAATCCTTTATCAATTCGAGCCACCTTCTTTGTCTCATATTAAGGTCAGGCTGGGTGAATATATACTTTAAACTTTTATGATTTGTATATATCTCACACCGACATCGATTAAGTAATGCCTCCATAACTTTAGAGCATGCACAAAAGAAATAGTTCTAAATCATGAGTGGGATAATTTTCTTCATGCGGTCTTAATCGCTTCGATGCATAAGCTACCACCCTTCCTTCTTGCATTAGTACACAACCAAGACCTTGTTTTGAAGCATCACAAAATATCTCAAAATCTTTTTGAATATCGGGTAACCGCAGAACCTGTGCTGAAGTTAACCTTTTCTTTAACTCTTGAAAACTATCCTCACAGATTTACTCTATTCAAATTTCTTCTCCTTCTTTAACACCAAGGGTTAAAGGTCCGCAATCTTGGAAAAGCCTTCAATAAATCGACGATAGTAACCTGCTAATCCTAAAACTTGGATCTCTGCTACCGCCTTGGGTGGAGTCCAATTTAATACATCCTTAACTTTTCCAGATCCACAGATACTCCTTCTCACTGAGATCACATGTCCCAAAACTCAATTTCTTTTAACCAAAATGCACATTTGCTAAATTTGGCATATAAGCGGTGTTCACGAGTCTTTGCAACACTATCCTTAGATGACCTTCATGTTCTTTATTATTCTTCAATAGATAAGAATGTCATCTATGAAAACAACAACAAACTTATCTAAATAATCCATAAAGACTTTATTCATCAAGTTCATGAAGTATGCCTGCATTTGTCGGACCAAAAGACATCACCGTATACTCATATAATCCATATCTTGTGGCGAAAGTCGTCTTTGGTATATCTTCGTGTCTAATCTTCAATCGATGATATCCTCGACCAAGATCAATCTTGGAAAAGACACTTGATCCTATGAGTTGGTCAAACAAATCATCGATCCGAGGTAAGGGATACTTATTCTTTATAGTGACTTCATTTAAAGCTCGATAATCAACGCACATCCGTTGACTACCATCCTTCTTCTTTACTAGAAGCACCGGGCTCCCAAGGCGAAGAACTTGGTCCGATGAATCCTTTCTCATACAATTCTTGGATCCGCCTCTTGACTTACGCTAAATCATCTACCGACATCCGATAGGGTCTCTTTGATATTGAGCCGCACGGGCACCGGTTTATAACAAATTCAACTTCTCGATCGGTGGTAATCTGGCAAATCTTCGAGGAATACATCGGGTATTCGCGACTATTGTCACATCTTCTAACCTTTTAGATCGGTTAACATATCGTCCTTCCCGGAATGCATAACGGACTCATGCCTTATCTCGAATTCCATCGAATTGGTAAGAATAATAGCACGATTGGCACAATCGATCCGCCTTTATACTTGGTCAACCAATCCATACCAAGTATTATATCTAGGCCATCTGAGTCTATTATAATAAGGTTCGCTAGGAACTTTACTCCGCTTATAATTATGGTTGCACTAGGGCTAACCAAATTAGTTCTCAATTCTTTTCGGAGATTGACTATCATAAGGTCCTTTAGCAAACAAATTTTCCAATTATTCTTTTCAACAAAAGCCTTTGTTACGAAAGAATGTGTAGCTCGTAATCAAATAATATGATTGCTTTATGCGAGTTCACTAGGAACTTACCTAGAACTACGTCTGGTGCATCTTTCGCTGCCTCTGCGATGACATGGTTGATACGCCCTCGATTAATGTTTTGTGGAGTCTTGGGAGTTTGAGGGCTTCCACGTCCTTGACCATTGGTTGGAGCTCTTGCTGGTGTAGGGTCAAGATTGAAACGAACCGGAGTTACCGCTTGACGTTTCTGTGGACAGTTGCTGGCATAGTGTCCCATATTCTTGCAATTGTAGCATTGCACTCCTGCAGCTACATTTCTGTTTTGCTGCAGTTGGGCTGCATTTCCAGTTCTAGGAGCTTGAGGTAAAGGACGAGGTGCAGAAATCGGTGTCCTTATATGACTATGTACTGGAGGTCGGTTGTACTGTGGTGGCGTAAATCGTGAACTGCTCGCAGACTGCTGAGCCTGGAACTTCCTCTTCCGGGAGTCGAAGAGTTGGCGTTGAGCATCTTCTTGCAATAAAGCTTTATTCACTAGATGCTGAAAAGTAGGGTAGTCATTGGAGACTAATTGAACCTTGAGGTTGGGGTCTATCCCTCCCATGAACCTCCAAATCTTTGCGGCATCGATCGCCACATCTTCAGGGGCATATCTAGATAGTGAATGAATTTGCTTAAATAAGCGGAAACGCTCAGGTTTCCCTGCTGCAGATGATGGAACTCCTTCCTCTTCATTTCCATAATACTCATAGGAATATGAGCATTACGGAAGGCTTCCAAAAATTCTGCCCAACCAATGTTCTGGGCATCCTGGTGTGCAGCGCAGAAATTGTCCCACCAATTGGCAGCAACTCCTTGGAGTTGATGAGCAGCGTACATAACCTTCTCATGTTCAGCACATTGAGCTAGATTCAGCTTCCTTTCCACTTCCTTGATCCAATCATCCGCCTCCAACGGATCGGCAGATCTGCGAAGGTCGGGGTCGGGTCCTCATGAATTCCCGAGCTTAGATGCGGTGGTTGAATAGGTACTTGTTGAGCTTGATTTACTTGATTTTGGGCCAAAGCCTCAAGAAGTTGAAGTTGCATGGCCATCATTTGTTCCATGTTGGGAGCTTGGGTGGCGGAGGTGGAATTGGGGCTTCATTGTTGTTGGGCTTGGGTTGTTGTTGATGTTGCTTCTCGTGTTCACCATCCAAGCTCCATCAAGAAAAGTACTGAAAAGAGGAAAAGCATAGATGAGAGACGGGCAATTTATCATCCCAAAACAACACACAAGATTAACACAACAGATTGAGAAAACTCAACTTTTGAAATTCAATTAACTTTTGAAATGGCTGTACCACAAATGCACAAGGCTCGGTACAATCCATTTTATTACATCATATCATTATAAAAGCGTTCTAGTATCGATAAACAACTGAAAAAGGGTAGTCTATCTAACATCTAATTGTCCTCAACGATGATACGCTCCTCTGCTCCTCCTCGGGATCCTCCTCTGAGTCCGACGAGTGACTCGCCCACAACCACGGCAGTTGTTCGTGAACGCGACCGTGATCGGCTCGGTGAAAGTAGGTGATCTGAACGGAGCGCCGGCGCCTCGGCCGATCCGCCGATGTCGAGGTCGGGTAGCGGATCGGGCGCCGCACACTCTTCCTTGCGGTGAGTCTAGTGCGAGGTCCCGAGTCGACCGAGCAGCAACGGGAGCCGGTGGAGTCGGTGTAGTGGTGGCGGCTCAAGACGCCCACCTCCGCCTCGGCACCGTCCTCGCTGCCTGCATGCGCCGGTGTGGCGGCCTCACTCTGAAGTAGCTGTGCTCGAGAGTGTCGGAGTGGTCGTAGCTCGACGCCGAAGCATCCGAGAAGTCCTATCTCTGCCGAGCTCGCGTAAGTCGCGGACGATGCTTGGGTGAATCGCACTGATGAGACAGCGTGGGTCGCCCACCACGATCCGAAAGCCTCGGGGTGGGTCTGCCCCGCTCTCGTAGTCGGAAGAAGCGTAAGGGCGATCGTCGAACTCCTCCTTGTGCCTCTGCACAACTCGCTATCGCCATCTTGGCCGCATCTGGATAGCGCCCGTCTGATGGGTCCGAGGGTGCTCAATCCTGCGAGACGGGGTCAAGCTGCCCATCCGAGCATAGATGAATACTTCCATGGTCCATGAATCCATAGTCATCACTCTAGTGTTCCGCCTCTGAAAATGGGTTGTTGAGTATATTTCAGATGCTACATTAATCGTCGAGAAGAGTCGCAAAGCTCCTCACTCTCGCCATGAGAATGGTGATCCCATGGGGTCAAGACGACGAAGAACCTGCCATCTATAAGTTTGAAAATAAGGAGAGATCAAGAAAGATTTTTAAATAGTGGGAGTAGGACAAGAACAAGATACTAAGTAAGAAAAGAGTAGAAGCAAAAGAAACTTATATTTTTGTACATAAATTTTTATTAAATATAAATCCTTAAAGCTTCCCAAAACCTAGGGCTCGTCCTACTACCAAGATGGCTCGATACCACTACGTGAGACCCGGTAGAAACTCCTGCACTCCCCTCAGCATTTCAAAGACTAGTCCCGCATCAAAGCTAGTACACACGATATCCGAAAAAGCGGTACAATGTCATCCACGATTTATTACAATAATAATCAAGTTTTACAAAGGTCATTGCCTTACTAAGGTTCACGTAACCTCAAGCAAAAATAAACACAATGGAAGCAAATGAAGATAAGCGATCGACCCATCAATCGCCACGTGCAATTGACTGGGAAACGAATCCTAGGCATCCGAGAATAATCCACCGCATCCACATTCGCGCGAAGTCATACTCTCCAGCTTGATCTTCTTCATTCTCTCTTTTATATTTATAGAGCAACAGTGAGTACAAAATGTACTCCGCAAGTCTTGGGAAAAATGCATAGATGTAAGGTTTCACAAAGGAAAGCTATATGGTTTATTTGCAAAAATCAGCATTTTATTTCAAATCTACATAATTACTTTAAAAGCCATTTTGTAAACAACTTGTTTTTAATAATCGAAATTGGATAAGTACTTTAGTGAAGGTTAAACTACCAACACTAATATCTCAGGCCATCACAGCCAATTTTCAAAACCTCAGGTTATAGCCTCTGATCTGAACATCACGAGAGTTATACTACTCCCGAGTTTTTCTCCAATTCATTTTGTTTTGAAATCAAAACCAAAACTTCTACCATGTGAATGCATTCCTTGCTCGCCCTTGACCGTGGGCACGGCTATTCGAATAGTTTTACTCTGCAGAGAGTGTACAACTTTACCCACAAGAGATAAATCATCTTTGCAGTCAACATGCTTCCTTTGGCATAAGACTCAGATAAATTATCACAAAGCTTTTCACCTACTCCAGTATAGTTTAAATACCACCCGCTAAGGTTTCACCACAACTTGAATCCACAAGTTGGAGCCCCCTCTTGCGCCATGTGAGTACAGTAAACCCTGCTCCTCACTATGAGTAACCAGTATACCCTGGCACCCAATACACCACTGGTGATATCTAAGCTAAACTTTTATAGGTTAGTTAGCTAGGTCGTACCCATATAGACTTGTGGTTGTACTGTTTTGCTCAGTTTGGACAAACACAAGCGTCGGTCCTTAATCGACTGGTGGCTCATTCACAAACCCAACAATTCTCGTGCTAATCGCACTCACCAAACCTTCCATCCACCCTTGTCAACTTTTCCTTTGAATTTCATTTTTATTTTCAAATTAACAGTGGTAACATCCATTACCACTTTTCAAACAAAACATTTAACAATGGTAACATCCATTACCAATGTTCAAACAAATCATTCATCAAAGCATTTAGTAAACATGACTCTCATTTAAGCATTATTATATTTATTTGCTACGCTAAGCATTTGCTAGTATTTAAACATTCAACAATTGTAACACTAACTCATTATTGAGTCAAAGGATATCCTAAGTTGACAATGGTACAAGATAAACAATTTTCAATGGAAGGTATAGCAAATTGGGTATTTAACTAAATTTTCTAAATCAAATTATCACTTGTTATAACATAAGCATGCAATAATTTTAAAATAACTACCTAATCATTTTATAAATCATTGGAGCAAGTTGATCAAAGGAAACTTGCAAAACATAGGAGCAAAATGTTCAAAGGAGACTTGCCTTCCGTGTGCGGTTGAAATCTTCCACAACTTGCTCTTGCAAATCCTCTGACAATTCGGTCTCTACACGTAAATCGAGAAAACCAAATAAATAAAATAAAATAAAAATTCAAAAATTGAAAGTAAACATACCAATTGAAAGATTGAAATTTTAGATGAATTTAGAAATTTGAATGGATCAATTTGGAGTTAAAATGAGAAAGATATGGCTATTTGAAAATCTCGATTTAAATAAATCCAGAAATTCGGAAATCTCGACATGTGGGGTCCATCGGTCAGCGATTTCATTTAAAATGAGTCTCGACATATGGGACCCATCGACTCGGGACCCACTTGTCGCTGAATAGCGCAGAGGGGTGGTCGCGACGGTGGGACCCGTGTCGCCATGGATAAAACGGAGAAACTCAACCTCGCGCGAGCGGCTCGAACGCAGCCGAGGAGTGGGGAAAGAGAGCGGCGCTAGCCAAGTGAGCGGGGAGGCACTGCCTACCCCATAAGGGTAGGTAATCCTCTTAAGACTTAACAGCGGGGAGATCGGCGGAGCAACGTGGCGCGCACGTGGCTGACGTGGCAGACACGTGTCTGCCACGTGGCATGACACGTCGGACAGATTTGATGTGGCGATTTGCGCGGCTGTCGGTGGAGGTGGATCGGACGGCCATGGGCTTGACGCGCGGCGTGATCCGGTGCGTCGATCCAGATCCGGATGGACGGCAGAGATGAGGCGGTGGAGACGCGGGCAACCGGCGGATGGGCGCCGCGTGGCGCGGCTCTCCGCGCGAGGCGTCGCGCGGACGCGAACGCCGCGCGCGGGCGCGGACGCGACGCGGCGGTGAGGCCGAGGCGGGGCGCGAGGTGGACGGCCGAGATGGAAACACGTCGCGCGATCCGGCCGCCGGTGAACAGCGGTAGGGATGACGCGTGCGAGGCGGAGTCCGAGCGATCGGCGACGCGGGGCCCAAAGACGTCGCGCGAGGCGCCGCGCGACGCGAGCGCGGCGCGCGGCGCGACTCGCACGCGACCGAGGAGCGGTGTTCGCGGCGCTGGCGCTCGCGCCGGCGCGCGACCGAGGGGCGCGCGAGACGTTCGGCGGCGGCGAGGCTTACCGGCGGCGGCGACGCAGCTCGTCGGCGGCGCAACCACGGCGGCGACTACGGCTATGAACGCACGCGAACGGAGAGAGAGAGAGAGGTTGCGAAGGGAGAGAGAGCGCGGCGGGCTTGTTTTATGCACGCGGAGGAAGAAACGGACGCACGCCCCGCCGGCGCAATGGCGGCGGTTACCGACGCCGCGCGAAACGGGCGTCTCTCGGTTGGAAGCGGCGGGGTTTAATGGCGGCGACGAGCGACGCTCCGGTTCATTAAAGGCGAAGAAGCAACGGCCGAGGGCGAACGCGAGCTCGGCGGCGGCGTGAATGGCGGCAAACGCGCGAGAGAAACGGTCGGGGACGAAACGTCGGGGGCGACGGCTCGACAGTGGGACCACGGCGGTGAGTCCACGCACCGATCTATGACAGTGGGGCCCGCTTGTCGCGCAAATCAAAAAAGAACTCAACCTCGCGCGAGCGGGCTCGAACGCGCCGAGGAGCGGGGAGAGGAGAGAGCGGCGGTGGTAACGATCGGGCGGGAGGCTCACCACCCAATAAGGGTAGTTTACCCTTTTGAGTATTAGCCGCGAGTGGTCGGTCTTTGTCGGATGCGCGACACTTGGCGCCGCGAGAGAGAGGGGAGGGGATGAGGCGTGACGGCGGGATTAGCTCGGCCGAGGGAGAGCGAACGGATGGGTGACAAGTGTCAACCCGAGGAAGAGTTTGGATATTTAAATCTTTTATATATTTCAGAAATCAGTAGGAGACTTTAAAATACTCAGAAAAATACCAAATAAATTCCAAAAATTCCAGAAAAATTCACATAATTCACTGATAATGTTTTAAACATATTAAAAATATTTCCAACTTATTTTGATATTAAATTTTCTTTTCAACAGAAACTTTAAATTCTGAAAATGCCAGATAATTGGAAATTATTAATTTAAAATTATTTCTTCAAAATAAAAACAAAAATTGGGATGTTACACCACAGCGCCCGCCTTTTACTTTTTCAATCAACCATCGGCACAACGCTTTTTCTTGCAAAAAGGTGTCACGGCCGCAGCCTTATAAATATCTAGTTGCGCATATTTCCTTCCAAAAGCCACAATACAATAAGCAGCCGCCGTCTCCCTTAAGTAGCCCTCCTAAAAAAATACTCAACCTACTCCAATACGTCATTAACCCTAATACAACTCATCCTGGGCCTTCTTGCTTTAACCAGACTTTTTGGCCCACTACTTTTCAAAGGACTCATAACCCTTCATAATATGGGTTTTTTAATTCTTTTTTCGCTTCCGATTTTTCCAGCCTTCCACGTGTCGAAGCCTCTAGGACCACACCTCCTGTATCTTCTCCACACATCATCTCCATATGCATTGTTCTCTAGCATGAACATCATCCATGACATCCTTGACCGATAGGACCTTAGTTCCTTCCTGAACTTAGTCCCGAAACCTCAGTTCCACCCGAACCTAGTTTTAGTCCCATTATCGACCATGTTCTCCCTCAAACAACACCTGCACATGAATAAACACACAACCGTGTACGAGCACAAATCCACGACTTGACTCAAGTCAATCCGCACAATACCTCACACGAGCGTATCATGCAACATTATCCTAAGTAATATCATAACCTATCATACCAACGTTGTGAATTATTCATCATCTAGCCTAGACTTGGCCACATGGTCTAACAATCTCTCTCTTGATGAATACATTGACAACACATTAAATTAACATGACTTCCAACAAATCTAAGTGAAGAATTGAATCCAAACTCTCAAACTTTCCCTCTCAACATAAGAGAACCAAAAACTCTCCAATCTCTCAAATTTCTCTCCCCCTTTGGCAATGTAATCATCAAGAAATTTAGTGAATAAGAATAAATATAAGAAAGAGCAAAAAGAATAAAAATCTAGAAATTTTGAAGATTATCCAAGTCACGTTGTATTGGTTTAATAAAGTAATCAAGTCATATATAAAGCTATATATCATATAGCAATATCAAAACAGGCATCGCAACAATGACCAGACTAATTATAAAGAGCACAATAAGATATCACAACGAAAAGTCAAAGCCTAAAAGTGAAGCAAACCTTAACTCTAGACGAGCTAGCAGTCTCATGTAACAACTTATTGCTCCATACTCAATTCTTAGGCATGTAACATGCTTGTAGCATATTTCTTTTCATAATAACATACTTTTTCTTTTCCTTTTTTTGATGGTGGCATGTTTGAAGCATATTTCTTTGCATTTTGCGCACTTTTGTGCTTTTTCTTTTTGTTCACTATGACATGCTTGAAACATACATCTTTTCAATTCTTTTTTTTATTTACTTTTTTTTAATAACATGTCAAATTGAGTGATCATAAAAATTGAAATATGAAACATACAAGCCTCATAGCCACAAGTTAAAATAAGACTCACAATCAAGCTAATCCCTTTTGATGGACATCGCAAAGTAATAAATATAATCAATCTAGTCAAAATATTCCGCCATGTCATACTTTTAATTCAAATGTAGCAATTTAATTATAACAAGTCATGATCAAAGCTACACAACATATGAATAAATATGATAAATAGAGCTCTACTACTTAATTAGTTTCAATGACTTGGTCTCCCCAGGGGAAGTAGTCGAGGAGCGTGACGACGTGAAGGGAGGACTAAGTGGCAACAGCGAGGAGGGCGTCAGCCTCGCGGCGGGCGCTGACGGCGTCGTGGACCTCCTTGAGGGTGAATGTGGCGCCATTGGAGCGGTGGCGGTCGCAGTAGACGTCAGCGTAGGCGCCAGACCCGACGCGGCCGAGGATCTCGTAGCGGGAGGTGATGTCAGGACGGCTGTGGATGCTCCAGCTCCCGCCGCCGCCGTTCGCCATGGGGATGGGGGTAGGGCTGGTAAAAACTGGTGTAATTCATGGATTAAAAATTAAAATTAATCTATATCTCAAGTGAAAAAGGTTAATAAAGCTCAGGTAGTGGTCGTTAGCTCTAATTAAAAATAATCACTTAAATAATAAAAAAAATAATTTTATGTTAAAATATATTAATTTTAAAAGAAGCTTAATAATAATTGTTAAGCTCGATACTGGGTAGAGGTGGTGGGATTGATTGCGTGTGTGATTTTGCTGATGGTAACAAGCGTGTAGGCCGGATGGGCTTTGGTAGGTTGGGCCACGCGATGGGAACCAGGACCCATCGTGTAAAATCCTAATTTTTTATTTTTTAAAATAGTTTATTTAAAATAAGGATTCATAGATCTTTCATAAATTTTCTAAAATTAATTAAAACTTAATATGAATTTTATGAAATTTAAATGATTTAATATGAGTCAACCAAACCTCAGAAAAATTAATTTTATTTGAGTTATTCATGGTCATAACCATATTCCTAGGTTTTATGGAATTTTTCCAATTTCAGTTGCTATCTTTCTTTGCTTATTTAAATTTTCGGTATTTTTCAAAATGAAAAATTGGCCTATCTATCGTCGCAAATATGAGGCTAGCAGAGAAAATAAATGATAAATCCAGTGAAATATAAGTAATAAACATTGCAAAAATGATGTGTTTTTAAGGCGTATCAACCTCGCCAAGCTTAAACTATTACTCATCCTCAAGGAAAAGCTAGGTCATGAAAGTAAGAATATTAAAGAAGTAGTGCAAGGTTAGAGTGTGAGTTTCATACTGGTGAGCGGTTTCAACGCTCCATACCATACTGAGTTGAAGCTCAGCAAAGATAGAAAGCCATATAAAGGTTTATGTCCGTTCGATTATCAAGATTTTCATTATCTTCTACACCACTAAAGCTTTTTGTTCCAAACCACTTTGCCTCATTTCAAAGTATAAACATAACGATTGAGCACATCCTAATGTTGTCTATCTTATCAATGCCAAAGGGAGAAAAGGGAAGGAAATTAGCAAGATGATTAATTATTCTTGATTAAATCCCAGTGTCTTTCACTGGAACTCATTCTAAGGTGTTAAGTGGTTGTCTTGTTGTTAGAATGTAGTTCCAGATGAATCATCGATTTATTGACTAGAGGAGCAATGCTAGGTTTATTTCAATTTAACTTTCAAGCTTATGGATTAGCGATTTATCTTCTGATGAGGGTAGCGTCATCACTACAGCTTGTCTTCCACTCATGGTTAAGTTGTGAATTCATCTTGTGAACTTTATCATTAGGACAACTTCTTAATGACCAACGGTGAGATGCCTACCGATCTTGGGGCGGCCTATCCCTTCTCCAACACTTCACCTGAGCTAATATATGCACCTAGGATCCCCCACTTCTGGTCAGATACTAGTTCTGGGTTCTTCCTGCTTTGGATCCCCTACTTCCGAGCTCTATACCGGTTCTAGGTTCTTCCACCTAGTTATACTATTTACTCGTATGGAGAGTATAATAACTTTGATATAGTTACTAATTCTGCCTATTTTCTGATGGAACAATTGTTGATACGACTTATACGATTCATTACACAAATGAAGTTTGTTTAACCTTAAATTTTATCCCTATACAGAAGGTCCCAACATTGCCCTCATCTCCTGCCAAAGGCACTTTCTGCCCATCCTTTACTTATTGGTATGATAGTGGCTCTCCAACTATCTACTCTTATCTCTTTCATCTCTTTCTCCGATTAAAACATTATTTTTTATGTAGAGTGATAATAATTTAATAGGTAAATACTTGTTTTACTAAAGATACTCTGATCATATGCTCAAATGGATACTTGCCTAAGTTTATATCGAAGTTCTGGGTTCCAGGGTTGCTTGGATAAAAGTCGATCTCCAAACCCAGTTCCTTTTCTGCAATTAGTAAACGTGCTACGGTTTAATATACTGATGACGAAGAAAATAACAAGTGGTAAATAATTGAATAAATTGCACTAAAGTGTCCATGTGTGATCCTTAACTTTTATTTTAGTCATTTATGGGTTTTTACGACTCAATTGCTACTTTAATCGTCGAGTTAAAGTTTCATCGTTGCGTGTAATTTTATTTAATCACATACACGTTCTAGATTTTTAGGTGGCTAGTAACTTATTCTAAAATCCTAAATAAACGGGTTTCTATCATTTATTTACAACCAACAATTTTGTTAACTAATTAAATATGCATCAGGATGATTTAAATAGTACCAATATACCATACTCGTTTAGGGGATGCTCGTTTTAGCGATGGTTTCTGACTTTTAGCTGAAATTTCACTGTAGTTAGCTTTTTTTACTGTAGCTGATTTAGCTTTTTAGGTATAATTAATTTTTAAAAAAATATAAAAATAGAAAAAAAACATGTTAACCCATTATAGACAATACAAAGGAACACGGGAAAAAAAGAAAATACAAAAAAACCTAAAATATCTAAAAAAATTTAGAAAAAGATGAAATACTGAATAGTGAAAAAAAAGCAGAAGTTAAAAGCTGAAGCCGAAAAAAAACCGAAATGAGCGGAGCAATATGTACTAAGTTTTAATTCACTAACATCATGCCGTTCAGCTTTTAATAAACATACATGCTTGTTAATAATGAGCCGCAATATATAATCAAGTTAACAAAAGTGTACGAAGTATTCTTAGCATGCTGCTTAAATCACACATGTACTTCTACTAAATTTTTTCTTCTTCTTCTTTCCTTTCCCTCCATTTTTTTCTTTTTCTTTTATTCTCTTCCTTATCTTAGGGGGCACTCGTTTTAGCGATAGCTTCTGGCTTTTGGCTGAAATTTCACTCTAGCCGACTTTTTTTACTGTAGCTGATTTGGCTTTTTGGGCACAATTAATTTTTAAAAAATGTAAAAATAGAAAAAAAACATGTTAACCCATTAGGGACAATACAAAGGAACACGGGGAAAAAAGAAAATACAAAAAAGCATAAAATATCTAAATAAATTCAGAAAAAGACGAAATACTGAATAGTGAAAAAAACAAAAGTTAGAAGCTAAACCCGAAAAAAAGCCAAAACGAACGAGGCCTTAACTCGGCCGAAGCCTCCCTCTCTGGCCACTCGGTTTCTTCTCCCTTCCTTTTCCTTTCCTGTCCCCTCACTCTTCCTCCTCCCCAGATCTCTCCACTTGATACGACCAACCCTTGCACGGGTCCCAGCTGGCATCACCACCGCTAGCGCCTCTGGTCGCCATTACCTAGCACCGCCCCCTGGTCCTGGTCCAGGCCCTTGTGTCATCCACTGGCTCCCCTCGCGCCGGCCATGGCTGCCTCCCCAGTCCTCCTTTCTTGGCTCCGGCTCCCACCTGCACTCGTTGCTGCCTCTTGGAGCCTCTTTTGACCCCCGCTTCTGTGCCACCACCCTGGCTCTAGCCCTACGACGCCGCCTCCATGACCAAACACCTCCTTCCTCTCTGGCTCTCCCTACGCCAGCCCTACTCTATGGTTTCCCCTACCTATCTCCTACTACTCCCTTTGGTAGTGTTTGGCTCAGTGGTCATCCGGTGGTGGTTTCGGTGATGGTTTCAGCTCCACCATGACTTCCTCTGGTCAACTGCAGCTTCAGCTCTAGTTCCATGTCCTGGTTCCACCTGAGATAAAATTCCTCTTTTTTTTCACTTACTTTTCCTCTATGAAAATTTTATTCTAGCTCGTATTTTTGCTTGCTCTTATTCTAATTACACATGGTTGGGGGAGCTATGTGGTTTTGGTCGTGTCATTGGCACTTGGGGGACGGCATGCGTCAGGGAGCATATCGCCTCTCTGAGGATGCGCTACAGCTTTTTTGTGAGCTTGCCACTGTGCGTTGCGGCCGCATTGGCTGAGGCTGGGGTGGTCCCCTCTTCTCGTGCCATCGTTATTGACGGATCCAAGCTTGCGGTGATGTGTGGGTGTTAGTGTGTGTGCCATGTTGGGCTATGCTGAGGTTGTCATGGTGAATAGAAAGAAAAGAGTATTAGGGGACCTCCTTGTTTGTTACTTGTCGGGTCGAGAATGGGTTGGTTGTTGATGGTGAAGCCTATGATTACGGTGATGTCGCTCTCGCGCGGTTGCGGTTCAGTTGGCCATCACTTTGGTGTTGCTAGGGTTGTTGTTGGATTGTCCTCTTATTGTTGGATTGTTATCGTTCGGTTCAACTAGGGTTGCTTGAAGGTCATTGCCTCCTCTCCTTGTCTTCCTCTACCTTCCATGCTCCTTATTAGGAATAGTTCTTGTTGGATCGTAAGAGCATTCTCACCCTAAAAGTTAGCCTATAAGGTGAGGAACTCCCTAACTTTTTAGTTAGGTTTTTTGCCCTTTCACAATCAATGTGAGACTATTCCAACAATCTCCCTCTTCACACATTGGTGCCTCTCAGTCGCTCACCCTGATTGTCCTTCACACACTAGAGGAAGCCACACATAGCGCACCCACTAATGTTGCGCTGGACGAGGTGCACGCACAAGTGCACCTTGGTTGGGAGGAGGATGAGCACGATGGTGCTTGGTACTTGGACACGGGAGCATCCAATCACATGACCGGGTGCAAGGCTGCGTTCACCAAGCTGAACATCGACGTAAAGGGGACTGTGAAGTTCGGTGATGGTTCCATCATCGATATATGTGGACGAGGAACCGTGTTGTTTACATGCCACACCAAGGAGCATCGCGCGCTCACTAGGGCGTACTACATCCCACAACTATGAAGCGATATTATTAGCATCGGACAGCTTGACGAGAACAACTATCAGACGTTGATTGGGAATCGGACTCTATGGCTTCATGATCAACAGCAGCACCTGCTTGCTAAGGTAAAATGCTCCAGGAACCACCTGTATGTGCTTGATCTAAATTTAGCACAACCAGTGTGTCTGGCAACAAGTTGTGGTGAAGAAGCATGTCACTAGCACACACGTTATGGCCATCTAAATTTTTAGTCCTTGAAACGGCTCGCGTGAGATGAGATGGTCCATTGGCTGCCACATATCGATCAGGTGGATCGAGTATGTGATGCCTACCTAGTTAGGAAACAACGGCGTACTTCGTTCCCACAGGAGGCAAGTTACTACGGTTAGGATCAGCTTGAGCTAGTATATGGTGACTTGTGCGGACCTGTCACGGTGGCGACACTAGGAGGGAAACAATACTTTCTTCTCCTGGTGGATGATTTCAGCCGCTACATGCGACCAATGCTCCTGACAACAAAAGACAAGGCACTGACAGCCCAATGAGGACATCCTTTCCATAGATACAACTGTGCTGACTCCACAACAAGCTCAACAAACTAAAACTATGATACAAGGACCAATGACTCGAGCGCGAGCACGTAACTTAACCATCAGGTGAATGCGTTCCTAAGTTTGCATACAAATATTTCAAAGAATGGAATACTACTTAATTGTTGTGATGATTTAATTATCCTTAAAAATCATGGGGAAGAACCACGTGAGCTCAAGCGTAGAAGTGGAACCGTCAAGCGTACTCCAAGTCCTGTTCATGAGTTCGACTCAGATTCGATCTTCTTGACAGCGTCTATTTCAAACGGCCATAAATTTTGATCCAGAAAGTTTCTCGGGGCCCGTGAGTACTCTTTGGAAAGCTCTTGGAGTCTGCTTTCAGATGGATTTGATCTCACCTCCAAACTCCATTCGAGCCGATCATAAATTTACAAACAAGTCATATCACTTTTTCAGTCCAAGTCAAAGTGGGCCTTGCAATCGAGTCCTGTTCGGCTTCCAAGTGTTTTGGCCGACCCTCCACCTCCTATGTCTCTTAATAGGTAGCCACACCCTCTTCTAGGGTTTGGGTTTTGATAGACTAAGTTAGCCTTTGCTACTTCACCTTATTTTCGCGCGTGTCGGCAAGACTGTCTGAATACTTATCTTTGGAACCCCACCGTTTCTGCTTTCAGATTGAAACATACATCTTGATAAGCAATTGAGTTGTTGTTCATCTTGTTCTTCCCTATTCTTCGATTGTTTGCAGGAACAAGTACCCTCGTGGTTAGGTTGATCGTGTTCCACAAATAACCTCTGGAGTTGGTGTATCGATCGCTAAGGCACAACGTCCTTGGGTGGTTGTAGTCGGGTCATCAACGTCTTCTCCTTCCCCAATTGAATCTACCACTTTCATCGAAAGATCGGGACTGCTAGTGCTATCACAGCCATCAAGTGCTTCCAACCCGTGCTGAACTGGAGGTCACACGCAAGCTGCGGGCGTTGCATACTGTCGGGGTGGTGAATTTATATCCACAGAATTTGGTGAGTACTGCGCAAACCTGATGAAGGCGAAAGACATGCTAGCAAGGTTTTAAGGTGAGGCTGTCACGATGGCAGTCTACCTCCTCAACTATGCACCAACGCGGAGCGTGCATGGCATGATGCCTTACGAAGCATAGTACAGGTGGCGCCCAAATGTGCACTATTTTCGCACATTTAGGTGTGTTGCGCACATGAAGGTGGTGAAGCCGAACCTGAAGAAACTCGATGACAGAAGTGTGCACATGGTCTTCTTCGTCTATGAACTAGGGTCCAAGGCATACCAGTTCTATAATCCCGTGAGCAAGCGCGTTCATGTATCGCACGATGCAGTGTTCGATGAAGAAGCGAAGTGGGATTGGGGCACAACACGAGCTGACGATCTATTGCATGCTTTCGATGATATCTTCTGCGTGGAATATATTTATTCTCTGGTGACAGGTCATGGATGAAAAATTGCATCGGAGCCTGGGGTGACGCGGCAGGGACATCAACTATGTCGGTGCTAACGCTCAGCCCAGAGTCACCGACGTCAACCTCTTCTCCGGCCACTCCAGCTCCTACCGCACCTACCAGAGTGGGGTTCATGTCACCACCCACTGACGCGACATAGGCATTAGATGAATCCCCACGTAGGTATCACTCCATAACGGATCTCTACGACAACACCGACGAGGTCATGGACAAGTACAGTGGACTGTGTCTCCTAAGCACAGAGGAGCCAATGACCTTTGCTGAAGCTGAGCAACACAAGTGTTGGCGCCTAGCCATGCTAGAGGAGATGAGGTTTATTATTGAGAACAACACGTGGGAGCTGTGTGACCTACCTCCTGAACATCAGCGATTGATCTCAAGTGGGTGTACAAGGTTAAGGACTCATAGGGAACCGTGGTAAAGCACAAGGCATGTCTTGTCATCAAAGGGTACGTGCAATGCCAAGGTCTAGACTATGAGGAAGTCTTTGCGCCTGTTGCCAGATGGAGTCTGTGTGCCTTTTGATTGCACTTGCAGCTCATAAGGGCTGGCAGGTATACCACATAGATGTTAAAACGACGTTCCTAAATGGTGACATCAAGGAGGAGGTGTACATCATGCAGCCACCAGGTTTCATCAGTGACAATTACGAGCACAAGGTGCTTAGGCTCCGAAAAGTTCTCTACGGTCTCCGTCAGGCACCAAGATCGTGGAACGCCAAACTTGACAAGAACTGTAATCCCTCGGGTTCGAGCGAAGCACGTCAGAGCATGTTGTGTACACATGAGGAGCCGGTTCATCGCATCAGTTCGTAGGTGTATACGTGGATGTCTTCATCATCATCGGCTCACATCCTCCAGAGATTGCCAAGTTCAAGGAGGAAATGATGAAGGTGTTTAAGATGAGTGATTTGAGATTACTCAGCTATTACCTCAGAATTGAGGTACACCAGGACAATGGCAGTACCACACTGAGCCAGGCTTCCTATGCGCTCAGGATCCTAGAAAAGAGTGGAATGATGGACTGCAATCTGTGTCAGGTGTTGATGGAGACACGACTCAGGCTGAGCAAGACTAGCGGTGGTTCTCCTGTGGATGCCACTTTCTATCGGAGCATTGTGGGGAGTCTTCGGTATTTGGTTCATACTAGACCAGATATCTCTTATGTTGTAGGCTATATCAATAGGTTCATATAGACACCAACCACTGAGCACCTCGAATCAGTGAAACACATACTCCGATATATTGCCAGGACGATCAACTACGATTGTTTCTATGCCAAGGGTAAAGAAGAGCTGTAGCTGACGGGATATAGTGACTGATGAGGCGATAGGGTCCCGATCTTCCGATAGAATGATAACTTCGATTTGGAGGAGAATGACTTTGACGATGCGGCTTCTAACCGGTCACGGCCAGAACACCAAGCAATCGCTAAACCATACTCTGAGTCGTTATCAACCGTGTCAAGAACACGGTTGACCTGACCACGAATGTCTATTCATGCATGCAACCAAAGAACATGCAAGAACAAGATAACAAGCAAACTCAAATTGTAAATATTTATGGAGTACTGATAAGTTGGGATTCCGAATAAGGATCTTGACTGGGTGGTCTAGTCGACACACGCAGAAGATACAAGTTGCAACACAGGCAAACTGAACATAAACGAAAATCTCAGAAAACTACAGAGGTGCAGCCTCCTTAAATAGGGGAGTGGAAACCACACAAAACTAAGAAATAAGGGAGTCGTACTATTTTTACTGGTGAACAGTAGTACGGCTGAGATCTGGAGGCCAAATTACCAACCTATCTAGACCATGTCGACATCTCCCTCAACTCTTCCTTATGGTCACAACACCACTTTTAGATCAATTCAAGCAAGATTTTAAGTGGGACATGTTTTGGAATCCCATTTGGCTTCTAGATCAATTCGGATTCAACCTGACAGGTCTAACTTCAAATGAGCATAACTTTCACATAAAGAGTCCGTTTCAGATCCATGAGTACTTGATGGAAAGCTTTTATCATTCTCTTTTCAACAGATCTAGCATTACCTGCAAATTCCTTCTGTACACTCTACAATCATCAAAAGAAATTGCTGCACCACCTGTTTGAGCCAAATCAGGCCTTGTAATGCTTGGGCCCATGAAGGAGGTGGTACCCCCACTATTCATGACGTACTACTGTTCATATGAACAGTAAAAATAGTACCACTCCTTTGTTTCTTAGATTTGTGTGGCGTCCACTCTCTTATTTAAGAAGGTCACACCCTTGTAGTTTTCTTGGATTTCGTTTATATTTAGTTTGCCTGTGCTGCAACTTGTATCTTCTGCGTGTGTCGACTAGACCATCCAGCTTAGATCCTTATTCAAAATCCCAACTTATTAGTAATTCATAAATATTTGCAATTAGAGATTGCTTGTTATCTTGTGCTTGCGTGTTCTTCGGTTGCTTGCAGGAATAGACATTCGTAGTAAGGTCAACCACGTTCTTGGCACGGTAGATAACGACTCGGAATGTGATTTAGTGATTGCTTGGTATTCTGGTCGTGACCGGTTAGAAGCTGCATCGTCAAAGTCGTTCTCCTTCAAATCGAAGTTATCATTCTATCAGAAGATCGGAACCCTATCGCCTCATCAAGTAGTATCAGAGCTTCATTTTTTATGTCCTCTAGTCCAGAAAAAATTGTTTTACAAAAAGAATTTATTTCCGCTGTCCAAACCCTTTGTGCTTTTCGACCTGTTAGTTTTGGTTTGCTAAATTGAATTTATGTCCGTCTTAGCATTGTCTATTTGCTGGTCACATTCTTGTTCCTATAAAAATCCAAATAAAAAATTCCCACATCAAAATCCATCAAGAACACCCACACCATAATTTGTAATTTCAACTAGATCAGTAGTTTTCCAGCCACGTCCACCAAAAATGCCATAACTTCTATTTCCGGTACCCTTTTTGCGTGAAATCACCGCCATTAGATCCATAACTTCCTTATCTAACTGCCCTTAAAATTTTGCTTCATTCTAAAAAAGCAGTTAAACGATATTTGTAGTCAAAGTTGACCCAAATTTTAGGATTGAATATGTAACAATCTGTACTGGTGTTTTTTTGTGCAATTTTATCTGTCAGTTTCTAGAATATGGCCCCAAAAGAAAAGTTGTAGAAAAAGCCGTCAGGAAACAAGCAAAAAATGAATCATCAAAAAAGAGATATCGAACAAAAAGTTACAGCCAAAATACCAACATCTTCTCCAGTGGACAGAAATCTGCCATTCTTAGATTTGGGTCAATCATTGTGCTTTTCAATTCTAGATTGCATTCGATTGAAATATCTTGTGTCTATCACTCTTATACATTGTTACACACTTATTTTGGCCTCCTCCTATCCTTGTTTGATTAGCAACATAGCCTAAGTGCTAGATACGAACTATAATTCAATTATGTGTAATTTCTGAAATTAAATGATTGTTCTCTATTGGTACATATATAGCTTTTCAAGCTATACCTTTTACTAACCAAGCAGATCACGTCGAACTAACCCTTGCAATCGCTATACTCATCACTTGAGTTAAGTTATCACGAACCAGCCACCAGTTGCGCCACCTATTTTGCATTAGTAAGAACTCGTATGAGTTTGAGAGATGTGTGATTTATCAAGCTGTACCTCCTAGTATTTCCTTATTTTCTACTAACCATGACAGGTTCAAGATCACATTGTAGAAATTTTTGTGAGACCAACAACGTGTTGGAACATCTTAATAAGCCCCTCACTGCCATCGACGTGTACTGTTTGCTCTGAACTCTTCGTCGAACGAGGATGATGACATCGAAGAGAACAACTACATCCGCCACACTAAAGTTGATTACTCCGATCATCGTCGACTCCAGCAAAATCAACGAGGTATGTGTAGGTTACAAAGAGAGGACGTGATGATGATACATTCACTAAAGTCAAGTATGTTTTTCCATCATTTGCTGGTAAATTTGATCCTGATACCTATATTGACTAGGAGATAGCATTAGACAAAGAATTCGAATATTATGATTGGTTTGATAGGCAAAATATTAGAGCTGCCACCAGTATTTTTATTGATAATGCAATACTTTGGTGGAAGTATCTTGATAGACATAGGAAAGTACCACGAACTTGGAATGCATTGAAAAAAAACTATTGCGAGATGATTTTATTCCTAAATATCATGCTGATTATTTGCTAACTAGATTACAACGTTTAGAGCAACGAAGTAGAACTGTAAGGGAATACTATCATGAATTAAAGACTCGTTTGTTGCGCTGTGGTTTAAAGGAACATGCTGAAGCAAAAGAGAATATATTCTTAAATGAGCTTAATAAAAAAATTCAGAATATTTTTATTTACAAAGAATATAATTCTCTCACTCATTTGTTTATACTTGCTTGTAAGGTTGAAAGTCAGATTAAAGAGAAATTGAGAATGCTTAATGACAAGAAACATAAGAACAAACTCTTGTTTGTGCCTTTTTCTGTGACTAACAACTTGCAGGAAGTTGAGAATTATGCTGAAGAGGAGAGAGTTGACATTGAAGATAAGGAGTTGAATGTTCAACAACGGGTGCTATTGAAAGCAAAAGATGAGGAGATAATTACGGTTAAAGATAAAGTACTTGCTGTCTTCATACTTCATCATAAAGATTTGATACCTATAACACCTACATCAACTGAGGAGATCGATAAAGGTAATAATTATGGTGTTGAATTTAAATATGAAAAGGTGAGTAATTGTGAGAATTCATATGCTTAATCGAAAATTCCATATTCTAAAATTTATTTGCTCAATTTACATAATATGAAATTAATTACTCATAAGGAAGTTCTTACTAGAATATCTCCTAAAGATTCTTTATGTTATGTCATGTTCGATAATCCTAAAAAGTTATATAGTATGATTGAGAATCTTGTTGAAATTTCATGTTTAAAATCATTAGCAAGTACTCATGCCTACACATCTAAGTTTAATTTGATTGGAGATTACGGTGTAGATAATTAATTTCATGTATATCGAATATGCATAACTTGCGATCACATAGATGAATTGAAGTTTGCTATTTTGAATAACAATTTTGGTGTGCTGAATCTTGTTCATTATGAGAGAAAAATAAAAATTAGTGACTTTTCAAATCTTATATGTTCATCTCTTATTGAATCATCTAGCATTGACAATCTGAATAATGAAGTTGATGGATGGAAAAACTTACAATTCTTTTCACCCTTACTAGATGAATGTGTTATTGCTCGATTGAAATCTGATTACTTGGATGATCGTTTTTTGATTCCAAAAGTTGTAGCTGTGCCCATATGTGCTACCGATGCAAGTTTATAATCTCAGATATTTGAATTGCATAAATGCATCACTTACATTTGCAAAACAAATTGCAATAATTACTGTGTGAAAACTTTTGATTTATTCATTAACTCTCGGGGTATTAATATAATGAGCTTTTATAATCGCTGCTATTTTATAACATTAATTGCATAGAATTGTTAAAACGGATGACATATACATCTACCATATATACACCTTGGCTTCTTTGTTACCCTACTTTCAGTGTATCAAAAGCCAATGACGGCTTTGTTTTCAAGAAGGGGAGGATAATGAGGACATGGCCCCGGTGGATACAACCATATTAGCAATGCTTGTTATTCTAATTACAAGAGTTCCTACGCATTACTTAAATTATCAGGTGAGCTTGTTTTTAAAAGTACCTTTATATCATATAAACTATATGATGCTATCTAATGATGAAAATGTATATTTATGCAGCTATACAAGAAGGATTGTATCAACACTACGAGCTCGTAGTTAGGGTCTACCAAAAGAGAAGCCAACCAACATATCTAGACCATGTCGACGTCTCCCCCAACTTTTTCTTATGGGCACCACACCACTTTTGGACCAATTCAAGCAGGGGTTTAAGTGGGACACGTTTTGAAATCCAATTCGGCCTCCAGATAAATTCGGATTCAACTTTTGCTTGAATTGATCTGGAGACCGAATTGATAATTTAAGTGAAATCATTCTTCTCGTAAGTGAAATCGTAATTCTTTTGTAATTCGTGAAATCAGTAAATTGTGTATAGGATGATATGCATGTACTTTTACATCTTCTGTAGCTCTTAATTAGTTGTGAGCGTATTAGATGATCTATGAAATGCTACAACGGACTGCAATATTCATTTGATTCCGATGTACCATGCAACTTATATCCATTTACTATATTATCCTTTATTCAATTATGACTTGTGCGCAATGGTTTGTATTTAGGCTATTCAGTTTGCAATGTTGATCAGGCATTTTAATCACTGTTGTTAATGTGCTATTTGTCACTTAATTTAGTTCTAAAAACATGGGGCGTTACAGCTGACGACGTCTTCGTGGCTGGTCTCTTCTCACCTCACGAGCCTTTCCCATGGACTGTATACTACTGTAATACCCGTAAGGAAAGGACAGCAAAGAATGAGGCAAATTAAAGAAAGAAAAAGAAGTTGCCGTCAGAACCCTAGAATTTAATTTCGGGTAGGGTATTCTGTTCAAGGAGATACCTGACCGTCTGGGGGCTAGTTGGCACCTCTCACAACCTTAGGGTCATCATTCGGCATTTAAACAAACTTGTTTTGTATTTTTTAGCACTGTAGCAAACATCCAGTAGGACTTAAAAACCTCTCCCGTGGTAGCAGTAGCAGGCCAGATAGAACCTCCCCAGCTTAGCCAACGGCCAGCACAGCCTTTCCCCAGGTAACACTGCCCAGCACAAGCAATAGGGGCAACAAAACCAAGGGGCCAGTTCAACCATCTAGGAAGCACAGCCCCAGAGCAACCTCCACGGACTCCCAGTCACAAGCCAACAGAAGAAAGCACACATAGCCAGCTGAGAGGGACAAAGAGAAGTTCACTTTCTTCCTCCCCATTCACAAACCACAACACCACCCATCATCCAGCCCCACCAATCACCGCAATCCACCCTTGCATCAGCCAATCAAGAGCAAGCCGGGAGCAAGACCACAGGATCACAAGTCGCAGGCAAGGGAGACCACCGCGGGGACCATTAACAAGCTAGCAGCTGGGACAGCAACCACAAGCACCAACGTCACCACCACCGCAGCCGAAACCTCAACCATCCACCAACCCAGGTAGCCCACCAAACCTTAACCATAGTATTTCTGGTAGAGTTTAGAGAGCAAAAAGGGCACCCTGACAAGAGGTTAGCAGCGACGCACTGTCGGTGGCCGACACTCGCCCCCAACGGTCGCCGTGCACTCCCCCGGCGTGCGGGCAACCTTGGGTTCCGCCATGCCGAGCCACAGTGGCGCGCCACCGAGCTATCCCCTCAGCTGTCCTAAAAAAATCAAATCAAACCAAGCCAAAATCAAATAAGAACCATAGTAGCACATGGGGAAATGGGCAAATCGGGCCTAGGAGCACCGGATCCGGGCGGTGGGCCACGGATCCGGCACTTGAGGGCGGCGCTAGGGTAGGGGTGAGGGAAATGGCGGCGGTGTAGAAGAGAGAGAGGGAGAGAGGGGAAGAAGGAGAGAGATGGGGGTAGCAGCGCCGCAGGTGGTAGAGAGGGGGAAGGAGCGGCGGCGGTGTAGGCGCGCGAGGGAGAGAGAAGAAGGAAGTTGGAGAGAGAGGGAGAGGGAGAGAGAGAGAGGCGGCACAAATGATAAAAGGAGGAGGTAGAGGGAGAAGTAGGCAGCTGTGCAAGGGGGAAATGAGGAGAGGAACCGGGCGGCGCAGGAGAGGAAAAGGGGCCCAGCGGTGAAAAGTGAAGGAGGCAGACCAGCCAGGCCGAGAGAAAGAAAAAAAGAAAAGAAAAGAGGAGAAAAGGGTAGTGCGTGTAAATAAGATTTATTCGCAAAGACAGTAAGCGCAAGCCTTAGTTCATGGTCGTCTGGGTACCGAAGCGTTAGAAAGGTATCCGGTGTTAGGGAGATTGTTAGTACCGGGTTGCATGTAGGAACGTCGTCGGTCGTCTACACGTGTAGGGCCGATGTCGTTTGCATGCTTGTGTATATTGCTTTAGCAATGAGTTGAGATCGGGTATTGCTTGTATAGGTAGCGGTTCGATTTTTGGTGCGATCCACGCTTCGTCCGCCAGATTAACAGGCAAGTACATGGTAGAATAGTGGATTATGGTGAATGCCTGTTATTTGTTTTGGTGACCCATGCTTTATATCATTTTATGAAATGATATCTCTGCTTATTGTTGATTATATTGCCACGAGAGGTGATTGTGATTACGGACAGGTTGTTGCATCATTTTTCTTGCAATCATCATAACATAAGTTGCATAAGCTAAACTGGAGATGAAGTTATGTAACTATTCCGGTGAGGTCGGTGAGAAAGATACTTTGGTAGGTATTCCACAGAAGTGGAGTTTGTGGCCCGCGTGAAAGAGAGCGGGGCACGAGTGGGCCATCAACGGGTGGACGCTCAGCTTTACCGGTATGAGCTCGGAGATTGCATCTAGACATAGCATTGCATTGCATTGTGTTGCACTGCATGAAAGAAACTGGTGATTACAAAATAGTTGTGGAGTTTATATTGCAGTTGTGCAAGATAAGTGATTACCGACACATACAAGGATTGTGACTTGCCTAGACAATTGAATTAGTTTTGTTGTCGCCATTATTTTATTATGTGCTTGCGGGGTCTTCGGACTCACCCTTGCTTTGTTATTTTTTTTAGGCAAGTGGTGAAGGCGACATGCACGGGAGGGAGTAGCACAGCTATCCCATGTACAGCAGTAACTCACATATCACTTATAGATGTCATATTTTAGCCTGATGTAGCACAAATACATTTTGGTAGTTAGGAATTTCATACCTCTGCTGCGCTTAAGGTAAATTGGTTGACAATTGCCGCTGAATGCTATTGAATAAGAGGAGTTGCAACGCAAGTCTAGCGGTAAAAGCTGGAACTAGTAGCATCACAGAGCAGGTGGTAGCACTTTGGGCTCAGGCAAGGGGCCGGGGTGTTACAGTTGGTATCAGAGCGGACGTTAGGTCCGTGGTGAATAATTTGGTAACCTAAGTTGTCTTAATTAGCTAAACTAAGACTTGCTTAGGTTGAACTAGTGCTAAAACTTGACACATTCTGGTGCACAATAGGATGGGATTGGGTAAAGCATTGCATTTACGTTTCTGCAAATCATGTTGTTGATTTGCATTGTTATGAGATAAATGCTTGTGAGTGATTGGCAAATTGTTGAATTTGCCACTTGTAAGTCCGACAGGAGCTTTGCAATGATTGCATTGCTTAGCGATGTAGAAGAGGCAGGGGCTGTGGCCGTTGTAGTGGTCAAGTCGTGCTGCCATTCGAGACATAGAGGAAGTGATGTGTTGTTTTTAGGGTAATTTGCCCTAATTTTGGATAGTGAATACCCTTGGGTTAGTAATTCCTAGAGTTATTGGATTGTAGCTGATAATGGGAGAACCCTTTGCAAGTCTAACATTCGGGGAATTTTAATTATATGGGTGTTATAGGAGTAAGTTGCATATTGAGGATTAATGCATCTGTCTTGAGACGATAATATTCAATAGTGACCGAAGTGTCCGGTCAGGTTTAAATAAGAAGTGGTGATTAAAGTGACGGGATGGTAGGGCATGGAATTTTAGATTGTGAGAATCCGGAAGAGTAATTGATTTTTGTTATGCCATGGGATTGAAGTTGATTTGAATTCACAGGGATTCATTTTTACATGAAAGGTAGCGGCATAAGGCATATTCCCTTATGCTTAATAGTTGGATTGAAATGTTGGCGAATCAATAGGTTATTATGACGGCTTGGATTGTTGAACCTCACTAAGTGAATGATTGTTATAAACACGACTGATGTCTTGGAAGGTTCTACTAGTTGTAATTTTAGAACTCCATTGGAAATAGTGGGGAGGACTAGAATGGGAATCTTAAAGTTAGAAAATTCACCAGTTAAATTGAACCGAGAAGAGTTATTGTATGATCGTGTGAGACGTGCATTTTGAGGGATGAAGTTATTAAAGTTTTAGGGAGATCTAGCAGCAATATCTAAACACAAGTTGGTGGAGTTGTTCCGCATCTGTAGGAAATTTTGGAGCACGTTTGTAGAGGTAGGAGAGGTGGATCTTTTGCATAAGACATTAGTAAATATTTATCGCAGGAGTACAAATGTGGTGTGTTGAAACCTAGGTGTTTGAATATCCCTAAAGAGTAGAGTTGGTGGATTCTAGGTAGTGCCCTTGAATCAGGTGCTTAGGGGATCATCCATTGATAGTAGATATTTTGATTAAGGGGCTTGGTCCACGCTATATGGTATGCGAGTTCGATATTCGTTATGACGGTGCTATCTTTGTATAGCAAGGTGACAAAGTTTGATGAGACAGAGTAAATAGAAGGGAATAAAGTGTCTGGTAAGCTAAGGAATAAGGGGGAAACCTTGGAAAGGTTTGTGATAGAACACTGAAAAAAAATCACAGAAATCAAGAACAGATTGTTACAATATAGGATTGCCGTAGGAGATTCCTCTCTTTTTCTCCATTGATATAGGAATTTCTAGCTATTTTTTCTTTTCTCCGAGTAATATGGTAATTTCTAGTTTTTTTAACCTCTTGGATTAACGTGAGGGCTTCAAGAGAAGTCTCTAATTAGTAAGGATATAGAATATTTGTCATAACTTTATGCAATGAATAACATTCCCTTTGGTTTTATTTCCCATTGTTCAGCAGGGCAGGGTTTCAGGATAGTAACTAAGCAAGCTCACAAGCTAGATAAATACTTGTCAAAAATAAAAGGTTAAGCTCTTTATTAGGTAATGTGGTGCCTAAAAGAAAAGTAGGGATTTAGCCATTTCTGCAACAGCGATCCAGGGTTGAGTAGTGCTTACATCTATTGGATTGTTCCCCCCACTGCCACACTTTCTTTCAGATTAACTATGTTGCCAAACTTAATTCAATTTGTTTCATATTTAACTTGATTTCAGATTTATTTCAATGTTTAAATTTAATTTAATTTTGACTTCACATTTTAATACATATATTTATTTATGTATATTCTTAATTTAATTTTATAATTTTAATATGCGTATTGTGTTTATATAATGTTAGTGCTGTTGCTCATCCAACTTCATTTCTAATTTAGACTTGATCAACTCGTCGAAGCACCATTCAAATTTATCCCTTTCACGTTCTGTATATTTGGTGTCTCATTGGGAGCATAAGCACTTGGATGATTGTGCATACAATTGAAAAGCCCAACTTTTTAAGAGAAGTGTTCAATCTTTTTTTTTTTTTTGAGTTGATGTTTAGTCTATCCAGAAATCAAACAAAGCTCAAATGGCTTAGGAGATGCCGTTAAAAGTTTTTATTGTGGTTGTAAATTCTAACAATCATGGCACTGATATATGCACATGCGCCAGTGTGCAGTATGCCACAGTTCATGCATATGGCAATCAATCCTAACATGCATGGCGATTGGGAGGAAAAGCATCTTGAAAAAAAAAATTAAGAGAAGATATATTATGGTTCGAGGGAATTGCTCGCAATATAGCGAGGGAAATTGCAAGTGATTATTTTTCTACGTGTATGTAGCAATGCCTCTAAATTTGGTGAAGGGCTAATCTAAGAGGACAATCCATCTCCTATGGTTAGCTTTTATAGCAAATCTATCAAACATTTGACATTCGAAGATGGTGTGTCGTAATACGCAGGTTTGTTTCGTAAAAAATATTATAGGATTTGTAACTACAAAGATTTGCACTTGATTAGTTGCCACTCGTCTTACTGACATATTGGTCCTGGGTCAATATCAGCCAGATAGTGGAGTGGCAAGTCCTTAAGTATATCACTTTGCAGTGGCAAATTCTCAAAATTTTCATAATAATAAAGGATACATAGAGTGCAATAATAGCTTTCCCACCAAGAATTATTAAAATTGTAGGCAATAATATAGAATAGAAAAATGATGGTTTTTGTCTTTTGACTAGTTGAAAAATCATCCGTTTAAAATAACTTCTGACTTCTTTGATACAGAAGTTACTGAAAGCCAAAAACTGTTTTGAAGAGGCCACAGCCGCTACGGCCGTCTAAGCCTGGGCAGACGCACGACGTGGGCTAATCGAGAGAGACGTGAGTGCATGACAGCCCCGTTGGGAATCAACCATGTGCTATATTACTTCTAACGTAATAAGGATTAGATCGGCAGGCTCCTAGTCAGTGAAGAATATCTCCAACGGTTGTTGATTACTTGATGATGTGGCCTCACCGGATGGCTTCTTTTGTAGTCAATAATATAGGGGAGAGAGATTAGCCATACCAGGGGGGAGACCCCGCGCTTTTCTGCGGGACGCAAGCCGGCGTAGAAAATCAAGAACATGTAATTTGGATGGAATATTGATAAGCTATAATTTAGACATAATTTCAGGGTGAAAGAAGATCAATATATATAAGAGCTTGAAGTGAAGATGCTGGACAGATACACATTAGCTGATGGAAGTTTTATGTGATAGTACTTGGCTAAAGCATGACTACTAATTAGAATAAAAAGGTTCAGAACTATTTTAATTAAGAGCAAACATGAATTGAGAAACTCTGAACATGGTGTTAGAAATACACGTCTATATTTCCTATCAGTTTTATGGGCATGTTGAACTACTGAATTGCACTTCCTATTTACATAATTGAGAGACGCTTAGTTGAGAAATGCTCGGTTAAAGTCAGTTTTAGAAATCTTGGTGGCAATGCCTTCGATTTGGCTGTGCTGGAGTAGCTTTACCGGCTCCTGGTCGTCACCTGAAAATTGGATGACAACTGTAGAATTTATGTTAGACTATCTAAAAGCAAATAATTTCCATATATATAGCAACAAGTAATGTGTTTCTCGAACCAACAGCGTGGCATTAAAATAACGTAAGGTCATTTTTTGCAACTAATGTTACACAAATGCAGAATATTAAGAAGGCAACTGGATTAAATTCTCATGTAGATATGCTGTTTCAGTCAGTTCTAGGATTGCATCTGACAAATATCTTCACACAACTAACCTATTATCATAAAAAATTCTTACCTTCTAAGGCAAATGACCAAAAAAACAAACCTGTCAAAACATTTTTTAACAAAAGAAAATAAACATTTTATCAAAGGTGGGAACTACTTGCAACGTTTATGAAGCGGGCGTGTTGCAGCCAACCATAAAACAATAGGACGCAATGAATCCAAGGTTAATATGTAGTTGGAATTTTAACTAAAGGACCGTAGGATCGGATATGGAGAGTTAGAGGGAGTGAATGACTTGTTAAAATCTTTTTCCTGGTATTAGCAACACAATGCAGTGAAAATTCAATCCAACAAGTTATACCAATGCCAAGAGCTAAATAACACAAAATCACTCGAGACGAACCATCTCACCGGTCTAACCGGCATCCAGGGAGCGATTGGACCGCTCAGTCGTTCTGACCGCAAGAGAGACACCGGTCGGACCGATTGGACGGTCTGACTACTCAGGTCACAGTGGTCTAACCACTCGTCGAACAGAAGCAAAAAATAGCGTGGCACACAACCAAGTAAATGACTAATTCTTAAACCACTGATCCAAACATGATAAAACTTGTTACAAATCCTTTCTAGGATGTTGGGAATCTATTCCAATCATGGATCATGAAGATCAATGCTAAAGTTTCGACCTTTATCCATAACAAGGAAGGTTGTATCAAAACCAGGCAAACGAGAGAAACCTCGAGCTGCTCTTACTTGTGAGTCCTTGATGATTTAGATAACCTTGCATGAATTCTCACATGTCATAGTAAGTTAGATCACAGCATGATCTCAAGCAAAAAAATCCCTCAAGATCAAAACCACAAAGTCACTCCTCTCTTGAGAAAAACCAGACAATCACAGGAACTTTCCATAGAAAGTGCCTGATGGATGGAATCTGATCTTCAAAATATATTTGCATCTCTTACACGTCCTTAGCACAAAGAGAGATCAAGAGAAGATGAAATCCAAACAAGAAAACCAAGTAAATTAAAAACACAAGGAGAAATCCAAGGGACAACTCATTTAGACAAAATTTGGATGTTTATTTTATTTTGAGAGGAATGTTTTACAGCCACTTCTTTATAAAGGATAGAGCTTTCAGCCGAAAGCACACACATAAAGTCTTCAACACAAGAAAACCCTAACATCTCTCTCAAAACCCGTGGAGACATCTAATCTCTCAACACACACAAGGGCTTATATAGTAGAGGCTCCTTAACTCTCACCAAACCCTAACAACCAGCAACCCTTAGTGGATACAACCACTTACAATTAGATAAACCCAGTAACCCACATACAAATGGGTTTTATGCTCACACATACTTGCATGCTTTCCAAAGCATGACTTCTAACATAGCTTCAATAGCCTGGTAAGACACTGTATCATTCAAAACATGACCAAAACTACTTAGGTCATTGTCATTGTTTCATAAACTGGCTCCTAAAAGTGTGGGGCTGGTGGTCTCCATCCCTGCATAAATAAAAACCTCCATGACCCTTGACTCCCTAATTCCTTCTGAAGTCATGTGTCCTCGAAATATGGGCTGGTGGTCGTAGCCCAAGTATTGCATCAGCTTGCGTAGGATATCCGTGAAATCACCTTCATCCTGGATGTGGGCAAAGTAGTCCCACAGATTGTTAGCTGTTGTACCGGCCATCTGTAGGTTAAAACACCAAAGCATCAGTCACTATTTTAAAATATAAAAGAAGAAAGACAAGTCTAGAACTAAGATTGATAAGAAGAAGCAATAATACACTATGTTTTCGTAATTCTTTTTCTTAGTTTCGAAAATAAGTCCCACACCCTTAGCTAATGGCAAACCTGAAGTTTTTACCCTACAGTTGTACGCTCTGATACCAGCTTTGTCAGACTCAGATTTTACAATCTAGAATCCTCTATGATTCCTCCACACTATTCTCTGGATCAGTAGATAGTACTCACAGATACATTACTGAATCATTTCATACATCACTCAAACCATATCATTTCAATATATCACGTAATAATGTTTAGATATACTACATCAGATGGTTTTTTACATAATGGGCTGCTTAGGCCAAATACTTACAATGCAAAAGTGAAAACAAGGTTGATTAACAAAAGCGAGGCCATAACTTCCCGCAGACAAGCGACTGGGGGTAAAAAATATCATGCTAACGATTTCCTTAGTTTCCTCCATCTTCTTTACCTTCTGGACCTAGTGCATCATGGTGTGCGTATAGGTCTTGCTCCTCCACTTCTGGATTATTTGAGTAAGCGAGGGTGAGCACCACCAACCGTGCTCCACGAGCTAACACACAAAATATATTATTATAGATGCAGGGCTGGACAAGGTTGGTTATAGTTCTTTTGCTAAATATCTTAGTTGAGAATTACAAATAATAGAAATGACTTATTAGTTTTAATTAAAATTGATTTTCTAGAATGCGTAAAAGATTACAATATTATTAATAATACAGGATCCATCAACCGTTACATGGCCTTCTGCATCCAATACTAGTTCTTCAGCGATATACCCACCTCTCATCATCACTGGGACCGACCATCCAGGGTAACACAATCCAGTTTTCATTCCACCCATAAGATTTTTAGAAACAGACACTTAACTCCTGCAAGTTCCCATACCTGCTCATGACCGTGGGCATAGCTGTTCAAATAGTTTTCACTCTGCAGAGGTCATATACTTTACCCACACGAGACAACTAACTTCTTATATTTCACATGCTTCCTTAGACATGCAGATCAAAGAGGTCACCACAAGGACTTTACAATGCATCTTTCTAGTGAGCCCACACCCGTTAAGGTTTCCACCACTGTGGGATGTGACAATCCCCTAGAAGTCCCCTCTTGCGCCATCACATCAAAGAAATCCGACCATCCCCTTGTACGTGTTCACACCTATGGCGCAACCTATAGTAGGTCGATGCAAATTAATTAGCTAAGTCGTACCCATTATAGACTCGTGATTACACTATTTTACATTGGAAGGGGCTACAAGATTCAGTCCTTCAAATTATCTAGACGGTTCTACCATAATCCAACACACTTGTGCATCCACTACACTAGCCCCCCATACCATCCGCCTAGACGTTAAGCAAGTTGAGGGTTTTAGGGTGTAAAAATAGTCAAGTTATAACATAGCAATCACTTCCCCACTAGCGATTGCCCAAACTGAGTTTTCATGTCTGAAATGATGCCAAAGCAAATTATTGTCCCCTGGTATTTGAGCAAGAATAAGCATGACGATTTATTATTATTAATACTACCATTATAGTCTCTAGGATGACAAGGATTTAGTAGGCGAACATATTTTGTACAATAAATAACAACATGTAATTTGATAATTTCAACAAAAATAATTTACATAAAATATAGATTCAATATGATTAAAATATTAACTCGCCTTGTTCACATGTCGATTGGTCTTGCGGATCTTAGCTTGCCTCAGTCTCTTGTACCTCATGGACCTCGTAAGCTACCAAACTATCATGCATAAACTCAAATAAATACCCATAAAATAGAAACAAATTCAAATAAAATTTTAAATAGACTTCAAAATTCATGATTTTAGTTCCATTTGGGAAGATCATGATTTTAGATTAATTTAGAATTTAGAAACAAATTTTCCTAAATTTGGACTTAGACGAATGAGAACGAGCCATGCAAAGTTTAAGTTTAAATAAATTCTGGAAAAAAAAAGAGAGTTTTTCTTTCTTTGGCAGGCGGGACCCACTAGGGTTTTTAATTTCACTTTCTGTTTATTTTTCTATTGAAAAAGCTACTATATATGACATGTGGGGTTCACATATTTTAATTTCTTTTTAGAATTATTCTTGATTAGAAAAGGCCACTATGACTGACAGGTGGAACCTTTGCACTGTAGCCAAAGTGAATAGGGCCCACATGTTAGTGGCTCATATTAACTTAATCAGTTTTAAAAGCATTTTTACAAGGTAGAGGGCCTACATGTAATAGTGTCGGATATTTAATTAAACACGGAGGGCCCGTGTGTCAGTGAGGATTAGCGAGTGGCTAAGCATGCCGTTAGTCTTAACTAATCAACCACTTAACCACCGCGCTATAGTTCTCCATCATCACTGAGGAGGGAATGTCACTCGTCGCCGGTGAGGGAAGGGACGATGGCTCAGGAGAGTGCCCAAAATGGGATCCCCACCACAACGTGTATCTCTAGGCCAAGTTTCCTGGCACTATTCGGCCCGTGTGGTGGTCAGCAATGGGTCTAAGCGGTTGTAGGATCGAGGAGGACAACTAGAGGGGATGAATAGGTGGTTTTAAAAATTCTTTGGCTAAAATTGAGTTTTTGTGCAGAAGAGTAAATCAAATCGGTTTTGTACAATTAAATCATAAATAAACTAATCTCACTAAGTGCACTAATAACCTAAATCTATATTAAGATTTATAATTCTAGAGTGATAAGTAATCAATTCAATTCTAGGAATATAAAATGTTTGAATATAAAATAAGCACAAGAAAGCAAACCACAATGACATGGTTTCTTTTTACCGTGGTATTCGAAGACTTGTTGGTCTCCCTAGTCTACGTTGAAGTAAGACCAAACGAATTAGACAGGCTCCACGAATTAAGCCAAAACACCTCAATTCCACTAATGGTAGCTCTTTCCCCACTCCAGATAGGTGAGCTCCAACCTTCACAATACGCTGGACTTTCTCACAAGTTTTTTTAAGAAGATCATTAAGCATAACGTCTTCAAAGTCGTTTAGGAGTTGACAACCTCTAAGAGTAATAATTCAAGCCCTTGCTTAACTTTCGCTATGTGTAACAAATGCACAAGCTCAAGTGAATACATATTCCAACTCTAGATGCAACACATGCAATTAGAGACCTCTTCTTACTCATAAGGTACAACACATGAACAATTGAGATAAGAAGCTCACACTAGCTCAAGAGAATAAAATAGAGTAGCTCACACATATCATTTATGCACGTTTTTCAAAACGTATAAACCTAAATCCGCTAAGCCCTTTCCACATGATCCAACTTGATCAAACCAGTTTTTCATTGACCTAAACCGCTTTTCACATACCACACATGCGCCACGGTTTTAATCTAAGGCAGATTCCGGTATTTTAGCTAATCTTACCAAAATACATTTTCTTGATCATATGTAGGTTTACCACATGTAGGTTCATCATTAACTTACCATGTGCCGGTAAGTCTCTCCCACTCCAGATTCACCGGACCTATCGCACTTGGACCGACCAAACCATATGGTGCAAACCCGCCATTCGAATTCACCTTCAACATTTTCAGCTTTTCTTATGCCATGCTTGAACTCACCACCTTGTCCGGCTTCCTTAATTGTTCTAGGCCTCAGCTCCTCTCTGAGCGTAGCTCTAATCCTCGCCATTGAGTATAGTGACTCTAAACGTCCTTACACGTTCAAAGACAAAAAAAATCATTTTTAAGCATAAGTTCTTCCCAACTTGACTCACGTTAACCAAAACATGCATCATGTAACTTTAATGCACTGACCTAGGTCACCCCAACTCAATCCAAGACTCAAAATAAAAAAATTATGTTTTTTGTCAAATCCGAAAGTACCGCTCGTAGCACACCGGTACTACCGTACTTGATACTACCACTCCCCTAACCAGTACTACCACTCCTTGCAAACCCGAACAGGACCTCTAGGAAAAACATACCACTTACATCCAATGGTGCTACCGTTCTGCGGGACTACCACATAAATACTTGCGGTACTATCGCTCTATGGTACTACCGTATTTATACCTGCAGCACTTCCGAATTTTCTAGGATTTCCATAGAACAGACCAAATAAAATACAATCTTTACAAAATTACTTAACCACTCCATTAAACTTACAATGGTTCATCACAACAATAAATAGGATCTTCTCATGTGATCCTTCAGCATCCGAGAAGGAGCCAGCTTTCTACAGCTAGTTCTTTTTGTTCTTTTGAGAAGCCGAATGTGTAGGAAACATGATCCGACCGGTCGATCTACCATCCGGATCTGACGGTTACGAAGGCAACATAATGCAATTGTAAGCGTGTGCATAACTTTCTGCAAAGAAAATACATGAAAAAGGTGCGGGCATGCACACAAATAACCAGAGCCAGGCATACAAAGTGTAAGAATGGGGGGTGACTGCAAACTACTAAGCTTCACACATCCAGCATTCTGCGAGAACAGTATACATTGCTACAGCAGAATAGATTCCATGTAAGAAAAGGTCTATCTACTAAAGTACGGGCTCACAGTGGCTAAAGGCCTTGAGGAGAAATCGAAACCATAGTTCAGTACAATTATAGAAGATGGAAAAGAAAAGCAATTACACATGATCTCTCAAATAAACATAAACAAGAAATAACTTTCAAGGCTTCCTCACTTCTACTAGTACCCTACAGATAATCTGACGTACCTTCACCTTCCCTCAGCTTTGATAAGCTGAGAGAAAACCCGGCTCATCGAGACGTCCGAGAGGTCATGATCAGGCTCATTTGAAGCCCCAGCTTCCGCCATTGTCACGCTGATGCTCTCAAGGGCACCCACATGCTGAATTTGGGACGGGAGTTCCACAATCCGGTTCATGCTGTTCACATCTGAGACTGTTGAATCTGCATCTTGAAGCTGCAGAACATACTCCAAGTTCCAGAGGACGTCTCCCATCGATGGCCGCTCCACACCGTAGTCTGCCAGGCACTTCTCCACTGTTTCGCCAAACTTCCTTAGAGAATCTGGCCTGATCACACCAGAAATTCTCTGATCAACGATCTGATGCAGCTCTCCTCTCTTCTGCCACTTCATTCCCCACTCTGCCAAATTCACCATCTCCCTCGGAAGTGTAGGGTCAATCACCGGCCTCGCACAAAGCACCTCGAGCAAAACAACGCCAAAGGAGTAGACATCTGACTTCTCGGTCAGCTGCTGTCTTCGGAAATATTCAGGATCAAGATACCCAAAGCTGCCCTTCACTGCAGTGCTGACATGAGTTTGGTCCAACTCAGGCCCAGTCTTTGATAGCCCAAAGTCAGCCACCTTCGCAAGGAGATTCTCATCAAGCAAGATGTTTGCAGACTTGACATCACGGTGGATAATGGCCTTGGCAGAACCAGTATGAAGATAGTGCAGTCCCCTTGCTGCTCCAATGCAAATCTCCAACCGCTGCTTCCAGTCGAGCGAGGGGTTGTCTGAACCATATAGGTGGCTCTTGAGAGACCCTTTCTCCATATATTCATAGACCAATACCATCTCATTCCTTTCATCACAGTAACCAATCAGAGACACCAGATGGCGGTGGCGCAGCCGTGAAAGGAGTTCAATCTCTGTACGGAACTCGTTGAGACCTTGCTGAGACTTCGGGTTTCCTCGCTTCACTGCAACCTTGGTGTCATCCCTCAAGACTCCTTTGTAGACCTTGCCAAAACCACCAACTCCAATGACCCAGTTCTCATCAAAATTGTTTGTTGCTTCCTGAAGCACACTGAAGGCAAAGCGATATCCATAGCTTCCATTGAGCCCTGATGTGAGAGTAGTACCATAGGAAGTTCTACTTCCTGTACTGAGAGAGGTGAGTCCATTGATAGAGAAAGGCATCCAAGTCTTTGAGTGCTGCTTCTCCAGAGTCTTTTTCCTCCGGCAAAGCAGTAAAAGAACAAGGACAATTATCAGAAGTCCAACAGCTCCGAGGACTGAGCCAAGAATCACACCCAAATTTTTGTTTGAACCGGAAGATCCAACAGTAAAAGCAGAACCAGAGCCACTGATCATCTTCATAACCTCAAGACCATTCAGAATCCCATCGGGTAACGCGTTGTTCAAGGTCGATGGACCAATGCTAATGCTGAGCTTGCTAGACGCATCATTAGATGAAAGAACCACATCTACATAGATAGCTGTAGCCAATTGATTCATTGATAGCACTGAGAGATCAAGATCATGCTGTGCAAAGAAGCCCCCCACATATGCATTGAAGTAGAGCTGGTTAAGTGCCTTACTGACTATGTCACAGAAGTGAAATCTTATCAAATAGCTGAAGCCTGCATCCACGTCAAACTGCCATGTCATGTTGAAAAGTGCGTTGGATGTATTTGAAGCTGCCAATTCTGTAGCTGTACTGTAGACAATATCAGGGGCAGTAAACTGAGTTGCTCCACCCTTCATATAGTTGATGATCTTGCCATAAACAAACGGTTTGGTCACACTGGGGTTCAGTATGTATTTTTGATCATTCACCCATGTCCTTGAGAGGGTATCATTGTCCGGAGTGACCTTTGGACCACCCATGTTGACGCGGTACACAGTCTCCAATAGTTGCGTAGACAAACCGCTGTACTGCTGCACAGGGTTGACCATTTGAGCACCATCGGCTATGAGATCATCTGGGACAGAAACCACCTCAATCGCATTGATGAATGCAATTCCATTCGATGGCTTGAAGGAAATAACGAGGCTGTCACGGGTGATGTTCAAAGAGTATTCCTTGAACAAAGGTGCGGTCTTGTCTGGCTGCTGGAAGTCACTAAGGAGGAGCACATCTTGTGTCGACACGGTGAACTTGGCGGTGGAGAGATCATAACTCTGGTAGACGAAGGGGAAGAAGTAGAGACGAACAAAATGCCGGCCCCGCTTCTGGATCGGGAAAGCGTACGACGATGGGCTGGTGAAGATGCGGGCGGTCTGGTAAAGCGCCGAGTTATCGAAGGAGGCCACGCCGTTCGCCGAGGTGCCAGCAAGGATTTCCTGGGAGGTGGCCACCGTCACCGGAGACGCCCCATCGGCAGCGAAGGTCCTCTGGCCGACCGTCGTGCTCTTGGCGGACCCACAGTCAACGAGGTAGCTGTCAGCAGGCTTGAATTGCGCTTTGCAGATGCAAATGGATGACAAGAAACATAACGCGACCAGCGTTGCCACTTGCAGCTTCACCCTCCCCCAAAGAACCACCATGATGTTGACCTGGATGACAAGCATGTGCACAGTGTTTGAGATGGCATGCACAACTGCAAGCTACAATCCATCAAACCAAGCTAATAGGCAAGAACATTGAAATCTAGAGAGCGAAAGAAAGCTGGATCTCGAAATATACAGGAAGGAGCTGGATCAGAAGAGGGATGGACATGAACTGGCCTCCAGATAATAGGCACAAAACCTATGGGGTCGCACTGAGATCTTGAAGAAGCGCAGCAAAAAGAAAAATATTTGGACTTGATTGCTCACACCGCACTGCAAAGAAAAGACCACGCCGAACGAACTAGAACAATCCAAGCAAGTTGGGGCTTCCTTACCGACGCAAGAAATCAGCCCGGCCGGATGGATCTCCCCTCCACGTGCAGTGGAGGGAGGACTGAGCCGTGCACGGCGGCGCCGGCGAAGAGAGGAGTGAGTACTCGGCGGCGCCGGATTTGGGAAAAAAGTTGATGGCTTGAGATCTGAGAGGAACTGGGGCTGGGAGCCGGAAGGAGGTATGGGAATGGACCACCGAATGGTGGAGGTGAGTTGTAACAAGGTTGACAAGGGTTGCCAACTTTTTTTTATAAAAAATTATTTATTATTGAACACTAGAAAAAATATAAGGGATATATAAAGATTTTTTTACTTGCTGCGGAAGTAGTGTGTACTACTTGGATTGTACTATATCACCCAAATAAATGGCCAGTTCGTTATGAATTAGAACTGAAGAAATTTTTTTCTAAAAAATATCTCATAAATGTAGAAAAAAGGAAGACAAAAAATCATGAACACAAACAAAGAAGGCCGACACCCCCCCAGAAGATCACAAACATCTGGAGAGAGAAGCTTGCTCGGGCAAGAAGCTGGAGCCGAGAAACGCACCTCTCTCCGTCCACCGGAGCGCCCCACGGCGAGCTTCCCCGAGATCCGACCAAGATCACGGCTTTCCGCCGCCAACCGACCCGACAACGGCGAGGAAACGGCGGGCGCGCAGCCGCTGGATCTCAGGAACGCCGAGCTCGCCGGATCACCAAATGCCCCGGGAAACCGCCCCAAGAAGAGATGGAAGCCACATTTGGAGCCGACAAAGAAAGAATAAAAGGGAACTTTTTGCTGGAGGAGCTTTAGCAAGCAAACGCTAGGGAGAGGGTGGATAAGAGAAAGAAGGGTGAGAGATGTCAGAGAGAGAGAGAGATGTTGAGGTCGGTTTGTTTTTTTATGGTTATGATATATGGTTTTTAATTGAAATATTTAAATTTTAACTGTTTATGATAAAGATTAGAGAGAGATACTTGCATGTGATTTTAGTTAGTACAGATATTAAATTTTTAACGTGTATTATAATTATCTTATAGATCATATCTTAATAAAATATTTTGTTTAAAAGTTACGTGTTATAGTAAAAATAAAAAACTGCTTTTAAAAACTGCGTCAAACAGCCCCTAGGCAGTGGCTAGCTGCTGCCACCTTCGAGAGGAATAATGACAGCAAAGTTCGATTCCGCAGCAGCAGGAGAGAAGGTGCCGGTGAGGCAAGTGAAGATGCCACTACTTGTTTAGCTCAGAAATCCCAAAGTTGGAAAAATGAAAACTAATTATGTCTTATTTTTATTATTTAACATATTTTTTAAATAAAAATAAATTAAAAAGGGGTCTAATGATAAAAAAAATCGAATTTCTGTCGCTGGATTTGGGATCGTGTGATAATGTTATTATTTTTCCATAACTGGAGAAAATTGAAGTTGCGCAGGATCGCTGGATTGGTACGAGGAGAAAACACTGCGGAAACTTCTTTGAGCAGCCGTAATTTTATTTGGAGGTTAGTTTATAAAGATAAAATAAATCAGCATATATACTTGTGGAAGTCAATGTATCAGATGACGAATATGGCGCTAACATTGCATCTTTTTTGGAGTGGTTCTTTTTTTCCTCTCCAGCTCCCTCGAGATACACATGTTGCAAGTTGCAAAAAATGCTAGTGTCACACTCGAAACCTAATTCCCATTCTCGATTTAGAAACATGCAGCTAGAGTTTTTTTAAGGGAAAATTTTGTTCTTACCACTTAAAATGCGTGCAATATTGTTTTCTGACATCAGAAATCTACCCATTTTATTTTTGTCGTCCTTTGTCAGTGCATATTTTGTTTTTTGCTACTCCGTCTAATTTTACATTAAGTCAACATAGCTTGACCGTTAAAAATTTTGCAAAAATATCAGAAAAGAAATTTTGAAAAATAACCCAAAAATATAGAAAAAGTAATGGACCACTTTTGAACAAAAAAAATCTAAAATTACACACAAAAATTTTACACTAGAAAAAACTTTACCAATGTTTCATAAAAGTTGAGGAAAATTATTTTTCTTCAGTGTAATTGTTTTGAGAATTTTCCTATAGTAATGTTTCAAAAATATAAACAAAATTGTTCAAAAGGTTTCCTTCCTTTTTATATATTTTTTCTATTTTTCTTTATTATTTTTTAATAATTTTCTATTGTTCCTAATTTTTTTCTATATTTCTTAATGGTCAAACCCATTGACTTACGAAAATATGGATGGAGTGACAAAAAAAAATATACACTGACGGAATGATGGTAAAAATGAAATGATTAGATTTTTTATGGTAGAAATAATATTACACCTATTTTGAATGGTAAGAATAAAATTTTCCCTCTTTTTGAAGGAAAAGATGAATAAAACGTGGCTTGTATGTTACTTTTTGATACTTTTTGAGTAACGGGTAGAGACCAAGCCAGAGTACAGTATACTAGTCAAAAAGGTTACTAATTGCATTAATGACAGCTGGATCAGAGAGGTGTACCATGAATTTGACATGTAGTTGAAAGCTTCGGAATAGCGATGATTTTTGACTAAAATTTTACTGTAGCTAAATTATTTTTTACTATAGCTGAGTTGGCTTATTAGGTATAATTAAATTTAAAAAATATAAAAATAAAAATAGCATGTTAACCTATCATAGACAATACAAAGGAATACGGAAAAAAACAAAACACAAAAAAAATCAAAAAAAAAATAAAAATATGCACAGTAAACTTACCGTCGAACACCACCGCTCAACACGCAGCCATCGCGTCGTTGAGCGGGGCCAAATACTGTCGTTTTGATGTCAACACGCCCTTAAAATATACCTCTTTGGTCATAATATTTAGCTGGTTCAAAAAAATTGAAGTAATATTTAATTAAATTAGATCATGTTTGCCTCTATTAAATAAGACAGTAATATATCTGTGGTCCAACTCTATTACACTTCAATATTATGCTTTCTTGGTATGCGTGACTGAACAAATATTATGAAATAGAGGGACTAATGCCCATTATAATATATTTATAAAATCTGATAGAATTATAATAATTTAATCTCTTTTTGTTGTGATAAATTTGAAGAGTGTGGCTCTTATTCATGTTCCTGCAATGTAGAAAATCTTTGTGCAACCCATAAACCCCAAGAGTCATATAGTTCTAGATATGGTCACTTCGGATAGTTCTAGATATGGTCAGAAGAGCTTTTCTTCAGTTTCAGCTTCTAACTTCTGCTTTTTTTTGTTATTCAGTAATTCTTTTTTTTTCTGATTTTTTAGATATTTTAGGTTTTTTTGTATTTTCTTTTTTTCCTGTATTCCTCTGTATTGTTCGTAATGGGCTAATATGTGTTTTCTATTTTTACATTTATCTAAATTTAATTATGCCCAATAAGTCAACTCAGCTACAGTAAAAAATAAATCAGCTACAATGAAATTTCAATCAGAAGTCATCGCTATTCTAAACGCCTCCAAAGAGTGTTCCACCTAGGTACACTACAATATCGCAAGATGGATCGATGTATATGTCAATTGGAATCCAAGACGATCGCAGCCCCGCAACACATCTGAAGATGAGGAGTTGAAGACAACCGCTGCAGAGGGAGCACCATGGCTGATGCACTGCGACGAGGGTGGCATGAAGGTGACCAAGGCTGAGACCTGGCTGATACAATGTGAGGAAAATGTCATTGCTACTGCCTACCGTTCTGTTTATGGAAAAGAATGCTTACTGCTTAATTTAGTTTCTAATTTTTGGTTTCTGTTTTTTTATTATTCATTAATTTCGTTTTTTTCTATTTTTTTAAAAAAATTAGGATTTTTTTGCTTTTTCTTTTTTCTGTATTCCTTTGTATTATCCGTGATAGGTTAAAATATTTTTTATTTTTATTTTTTAAAAATTTAATTATATCAAATAAGTCAACTCAGTTATAATAAAAAAAGTCATAAGCATCATTCTGAACACCATTTAGATGATAAGTTGCAGTGCTGCCGTGACATATTGCCCCGCATGCGGGAACCCAAAAACTCAACTCTGGTTTGGTTTGGTAATAAATGGAACTAGGGTGGAAAACGCCCCTTTTCCTAGAAATAAAATTATAATAACATGAAAGTTTTTTTAGAAAAATTTACACATATTATTTTTATTTATCCAATATAAATATTTTAAAAATATTGATAGCTAAATTTTCGAAAATTTAACTGTATGTAGCCCAAGATGATTTCTTTTTGTTTGATATATTGTGATGCTATCTTACAATTTTGTGGATATTTCATATTAAAACAAATATTTTTGGACCGGAGTATCAGTCATCGTGTTTACGGAAAAACTGTATTCGGTGACTTTGACTCCTCGACTTTTGACTGACAATAATTTTCGAAATATGTAATTAGGTAGCATTAAAATGTTATTTTTGGATTTTCCATAAAATTTGCTTTGATAATATTATACAGTATAGCTATTTGCATAGTGCGTGTAGGTGTGTGTGTGTATATATATAGAACGTTGAAAATGAAGCACCATGATGCCCCCTCAATGCGCAAATTTAATCTAAATTTGGGTGCATTTTTAAAAATATCAATTTTAGGGTATACAATCATCTATAATAATTCAAATAAAACATATATCTTAAAAAAATATAGTCGATTTCAAATTTTCAAACGAATTTAGATCACATGGTTTACTAATTTATATATATAATCAGCATATATCTACAATCAAACTATCATAGAAAAAGACCGCTACAATTTGAATTTTAGTTCAAATTTACTATTTAAACTATGTAGTAAACTAGTTAAACTGACGTCCAAAAATTATTCACAAACAAGCGAAAAGTAATGTACACGGCGGGACGGCGGCTGCCACTGTTTTCGCCTACAAGAAGAGTGCACCGTTTTGCACAGCCTCGAAAAGTGTGTCTTATCTATTTCCATCTCCCAAGAGGGGATCGACCAATTGGCTTGTGATTTCCCTTCTATGGTACATTAATCTTTTTCTTTGCGGGAGTTTTCTCTATTGGACTTAATAAAATCGGTATTTTCATCAGTCCATTCATTTGGCCATGCATGCATCCCTATCCACGCATCCAACTAGTAATATTTGTGCTCCACACGTCTCACTTTTTGTCCATTTTCATTTTTAGGATAAATAAATCAAATGGTATTGCTATGTTTATTTTTGAAGAGTTTGCAGCAATCTTTTTCTTACATAAGCAAATAATGTTTTCAGAAACACAAGCAAACAATATTATTAATTTTTAGGGAAAATAATATTTTTATTAGTGGACGAAGAAGCATGACCAAGCCTCAGCAATCAAACATTTAAATTTAACTTCCCCTATATTCTGCTTATTTATGTTTGCTTTTGTCAACGTTGAAATTCAAATAGAAACGATACATAAACAAATCCATTGTAATGAATGAAGGAACAACAAAAAAATGTACAAAATATTTCTTCGTCATTTATTTGTCTTTATGCTGCATTTTTAATTAACAATGTTGTTTTAAATGGTAGTCGGTATGGCCGTTTTGGTTAGTTGGAATCGTGTAACATGGGCTTCAATAGTTTTCATGTTCGTCCTCTATCGATTAGGTGTCAAGTAGACTAAGTACTGCTCCATTTTCTATGTTCTTTCATCAAAAGAAGATTACTTGTGAGTCATTAGCGCCGTGATAAGAGCCAGATTACACGCATTACGATGTCCATTTGGCAGGGACCGGATGAAGGCCCCGATCAATATAGTGATCGGTCGCCGCTTTCGACGTTGGGCGGATTTTTCACTTAACGTGCATAGTGCGTGTTGCAGTGAAAATTTTTTTTTTCGTTTTTTTATTTTTTTTAAAAAAATTTACTTATACTTTTTTTCGTTTTTTATTTTTGGTTTTTTATATTTAATTATACCCAATAAACCAACTCAGCTATAGTGTTTTTTCAGCCAACTACAATATTTTTTTAGCAAAAACTAAAAGCCATCGCTATTCCGATCACCCCCGAAGTAATCGCCGTGTGTGGCAGGAGTACGTGCTACTGCCATGTGTCCATGCTAGTATGTGGTTGTGCTTCGAGAACACATCGCTCTTCACATTTGTTGTACTTGTTTTCTTGCATGGTCTCAAAACTTGCTTGAGGTTCTGCTTAGTTGTGTTTTTTTTTTACTTTTGGTTTTTTTATTGTAGCTGATTTATTTTATATTATAGTAATTGATAGTTTTTTATGTAATTAAATTTAAAAAATAAAAAAATAAGCTATCCCATTACAAACAATACAAAGAAACACAGAAAAAAAGAAGAAACAAAAAAAGTTTAAAGAAGCTAAAAAGTCAAAAAAATAAATAAAATTAAGGAATAGTGAACTAGAAGTAAAAAAATTAGAAACTGAAGCCGAAACGAGTAGAACCTAAATTGTGCCCTTTTGTTAACAAGTTAAATTCTTAAGAAAAGCAAGTTAAATTCTTTTATGAAAAGCCTAAATTGTCTACTCCAGTTCTTAAGAAAAGCAAGTTAAATTCTTTTATGAAAAGTCTATTGTCTGTGATATAATAATAATTCTATATATTTTGTGGAGATGTGGTTTTTTCTCCTAACAGGAAAGCGAAGGCACATGGCAATAATATGGTCCCATGTTTCTCCATCACTGATGTCTGCTTTTTATGGGGAAAGGATATGCATGTTAGCTTTGACCCAATGTTTCAAAACATCCCCACTTCGATTCCTCGTGACATGGCAAAAATTGTGGGGCATTAATTCTTAATCTAGAATGTGAAATGTAACAAAGGGTTCATCTAACATTGGTGGTGAAAGACGAGTGCAAAAGATGAATCGATAGATATTTCGAGTCCTTGTCGTATGTATTTATGCCCTCTGGCTTTAGGGGATAAGTCTCTGTCAGGATGACCATGGAATATGATGATCTATGCAACCAAATCCAAAGCTCTAGTTTAGAGTATGGCCTACGTAGGTGATAGATGCAGTTGTCTCCCTAAAACGCCCTGTCCTTTTCCAGTGTTGCGCCAAATTGTCACCTAAAATTCTTTGAAAAATCTTGCTCGAAAACATATCTACGTTGTCACAACTGGGTTCATCTGATTTTATCTTTGAAGTTTTCACTGGATTTTTTTCGTAACCAACAATATTAGAGAACAATACTAAATATGATAGTAATATTGCTAAATATTCTGTGGTAAATTGTATTGCACTATTACAAACCAACATTTGGTTTAGCTGCTGCTGTTTTTGCATTTTTTACAACCAACATTTGGTTTAGCTGCTGCTGTTTCTGCATTTTTGGAAAAAAAATTTGCACTGATTTCACTGCTGGTAATTCAATTTTTGTTTGATATATTTTTTTCTTCATTTGCACTGCTAATTTGTATCGCCGCGGCTCTATGCCCCCGGGAATATTTCCTAATATGGGTGAAGATATCCTCACCCCGCGGAGGCCTACGGGGATCCAATAAGAATAAAAATATATTATTTCGTTTATATATTATAGACCTTTGATATATGATGTGTATTTTTTTCTTATATATTTGAACTAAAACTTGAATATATACGTTATGATATAACTTTTGAGACAAAAAAATACATAAATACTTATAAGTTAATTAGTAAAGTTACATGATAGTTTTTAAATATATATATTTAGACTATTTTTCCCATTCCCGTGGACAGAGACAGGAGAGGTTTATACCCCGTTTGGCCTACCAGAAGGTCATTAACAGGGGATTGGGGCGAGGACGCGGACTAGCCCCAGAGACCCGGGCCGGTTGCCATCCCTACGCATACTACACAAGAAACAAAAAATAAAAAGAGCAGCTATTATACATATTGCCACCAACCAAGCGCAAGTCGAGCTCTGCTAGAGCTCAGTGCCAACAAAGACCAGCTGGAAAACTGACCAAACCAACGGCACCGGCGTGGTGCTGCTGCGTCCATAATGCAAAGCAACCGGAGCGCAGCCGAAGGCGGTTTCGTTACCCAACACAGACACCGTCGTCACATCTTTGGCTTTCCCTTGCGACATGGCTAATTGCTCGTTCGTACGGTCGCACTCAACTCAACCAAGAAATGCTCGCACAAACAAATTTACCTTTCATCGTAGATTCTTTCTGGAGATTTGTGCCGAGAAGTGCTTCAGTGCTCATCCCAAAAAGTTAAAAAAAGCCTCCTCACTAAGGTTTTAATTCGCAAGGACCAACGACTCCAGTACTAACATTTCCGCCCGTTCAAAAAAAGGTACTAACATTTCCGCTGAAGTATCGTACAATTTAGCTTTTTGGGGAGAGCATTGACGCCCCACTAATTCCGTAATGTGAATTGATGTCCAAAGCGGTACAACTTGCCGTGCTATATATACCACCTCTGTGTCGAAATATAAGTTATTGAAGAATCCGTGTTGAACAAATATTTTTAGATTTGATCATTAATATATAAAAAATTACCTAGACCGACAACAATAAATTGATGTTACTAGATATTTAAAATAACTTATTTTCATGAAAATTAGTGGTCAAAGTGTTACCTTATTGATTATACCAATGTCCTAAACAACTTATATTTTGATATGGAGGGGTAGTATTTTCTCGTTTGGAGTTGACATTCCTGGAAAAAGAACTACAAGTTGACATATAGGCCTGTTCAAAATGATTTTTGCTGATGGTTTTTGATTGAAATAGACATGGCCATAGTATCTGCTAACTTTTAGCTAAGATATTCAATTTAAAAATAAATAAAAAGAGGAAAAATGAAAAACCTGCTATATCTCAAGGGAAAAAAATCATGTTAAAAAACTAACGTATTCGAAATTGCTTCCGAAGCTACAAGCTATTTTGAACAGAGGCTTAGGCCTTCTCCAAACGGCTTTTTTTTGGCTTTTGAACGCAACGTCTTCTTAATTTTGGCTTTTTTGGGCATTTTTTATTCTTATTCCTTCGTATTGTTTATGAAGATATAACGATGTTTATTTATTTACTTTTTTCTTTTTTTAATTAAATAACTGAAAAACTAATAGTTGCTGCAATATAATTTCAACTAGAAACTGACAGTCAGTTGGAACGACCCTAAGCCGTTCTGAACTAGGCCTTAAGTCAAGGAGGAAACTGTGTCATACTCGTCATGGGATAAAAGTAGAGCACTATTTTTCAGTACAATAAGGATGTACTTAAGCACACACGCACACGCACGACACAACACACATACGTGGATGCGGTTCAATACATACACTTGAAGCGAGGCGAAGATCTAAAAGTCCTACGGAGCACAGACACATATTTTAACTACTAAAAACACTCTCATACATATGCACTCAGAAGACACTATTTATATAAACAGTATCTAAAGATACTGTTGATATAAACAATAACCTCCAAAAAAAAATGGGGCATCCGTAGTCCTCGAGCCCGAGCGCCCGAGCTGCCCACCGGCAGCGATGGGCAATAAGAGGATGAAACGGTGGAAGAGCACCGTAGAGGCCGGCGCCCACCCCATGTGCAACTGTGCGTGATAACACATCCAACCTCCAGCTGCCATCCAACAGGTGCTGGGTTGGCTAACTCTCGTTCGTTCAGGTCAAGAGACACAAGGCTGGCTGGTCCCACTTACCGGCCATTCCATTCCCACTTGGTTGCACTTGATTAGTTCATTCGCTTGGCTCATGTTGATACTAGTGCACTAATGGTCCTTTGTTAAGATGATAGAGACTACACAGGAGTGTTAGGTCCTGTTTCAAATAATTTTTACCTTTTAAAAATCAATTTTTAAATAAAGTGGTTTCTCAAAGTGATTATTATAAATCGTTTATTGGAGTCACTGCAGAAATCATTTTAAACGGAGTGTATTTTCAACGTGAGTATCCCTTACATCCTCAATATCTCTCATAGTCAGCAAAAAATTACAACAAAAACCTACAAGTCACAACGCTTCTAAATAGAGCCTTAATTAACTGGTCGTTAAGCAGCCGATAAATCAGCTCAACTCACTTTATTGAAAGATACCTAGATGATAGGCACCATATCAGATGCAGGTCCAGTTGCAGTGCACCACGACCACGATAACGCCGAAGGCAATCAAAAGAGTAGCATAGAGAAAAGCTTTTTTTTTAAGGCTTAACATAGAGAAATTTATGTCTAGTTTCATGCTAAAGCAGAATACATTATATGTAATTCGAGTAACATGCAGAGAACTCTACACTTAGCATGTTTGGTCCGGTGAGGATTTGCTGCATGTTCCCCAAATTGTTTTTCCCCCCTATTCAGGTGAAGTCCAGAAGGGCAAGCATGTGTCCGGGTTTGGTGGATTTGGCAGGGACAGCTCACGTATACTTAAACAGATAATATATACAGTTTGAAAGGTGGCGAGATGGTATCCATTTTCTGGGTTGGGCCCATGGACAAAATCGAGTTGGAACGTTGTGTGAACTCATGCTGTTATGCAGAGAATGGGATACGGATGATGGCCAGGTTGTGAACTCATGCTGTTACCACTGGTAATTTCCTCCTGAAGAAATGGAGTCCATAGCACTGGCATAGACATGACCTGCAGCCGATGAAGAACACCATTTTTTTCCGTGACGCGATGAAGAACACCATCACATAAAATACATATGAAACACCCCAAAAGGGTAAAAGGATAGATGATGGAGTAAAGGACAGCAAGAGCCAAAAAAAAAAAAAAAGAACTCAAGTAGCAACAAGAACCAAGATCAGTACATGCAAGCATCTTGGTCTAGAGATGACAATGGGTACCCGGAACTCAATATCCGGTAGGTTTTTACTCTATTAGAATATGTGTTTGGGTTAATTTTCTAACCCATGGGTCTTTTAATGGGCAAAAAGCTCAACCCATCGGGTCTGTCGGGTTCGGGTATATTCCTATAGTATCCGAACCCGTAAATCCATGGGTAATATAAACCTGACCATCCCAGCAAATCAACCCATACCTTGGCTTACAATTACCCTAAAACTTCTCCAGCCGGTCTGGCCCAACTAGAGCGTATAAAAGACGATGGCCCTCAAGCCCTAACCCTAGCTCACTCACTCATGTCGTTGCTTGTTTTATGTATATTAGCATATAAATTGAATTTATTGTTGACTTGCTAAGCACTGCACTGTCTGCAATTTGCACAGCTGTTGTCGGGCACGGGTGACCCGTGGGTACCCGTTACCCGAGTGGGCATGGGTCTAGATAAAAATCTGCACCCGTCAATGGGCATGTGTTTTTTAGCGGGTGCGTCCAACTTTCACGGGCACGGGTTTAGAATGGCAAAACCCAGTGGGTTTGTGCCCGTTGCCATCTCTATCTTGGTCACTGCTCTATTTAGGTTTTGTGCAAACTAAATTACCCACAGAAGATGGCCAGTGACCATTAGGAAAGCCCACTAAGAGATCAAGACCCAAACAGTTGAAATTAACTCAACACATGAAATGCACCGTTTAACTTCTTTTTCAACTAAAAAAACTTCTCATTCTTTGTGTTGTATATTGTGGTCGCACTCAAATATATGAACAAATGTACTTGAGCAGATCTCCAAAGAACTCCAAAGACAACCTACCTACTCAATCACGCTCAGCTCTCGATCATAGAAACACTGCCCTCTACGAAGTTAGCTAACATTCAATTTGCATAATTACAACAAGGAAACGTGAACATTTTTCGTGTACGTCTAAAGATCTCAGACCAATTATGCTAATCGATATCCACTAAAGTCACCAATCGATCAGGTTGGGCATTATGAACTGATCCGCAAAAAAAAATCATGTATAGATAAATGCATTAAGTGGAATAAATCTCTCTTGAGAACCGTATTCATATGAGAGCACATCAACCTTCTAACATAAGCCCCTAAACCCCTTTCCCTTACAATGCAGTGATTTTTTCGGTCCACGCCTACTAACAACACCTTGCTCCAATCAAAAGATGCATCTTGCATATGCAGACATGCGCAATTGCTTTCTCTTATACCAAAGCATGAACGATCAGGCATACATGTACCAAATGCAGCACATACACATACACACGATTACCCAGAATTCAGAACTACTGAGAAACAGAATTGGAGCAAAAATCATGAGAACAACGGCGAATTACCTCTTGGGGCTGAATGTGGCCTGCGGCAGCGAGACGAAGGAGCGGAGCGGGTTGAGCACGTCGGGAGACACGTCGGCAGCCTCGGCGTCTGGAAAGTATTATGGAAATCAGAGAAATGGTGATTTACACTTTGATAGAGGCCCCAATACATTTTGGAGAAGAAGGGCCAATTTCGTTTTTTCATTCCTTTTCTGTATACGTCAAGGTTCTTGAATCATGGGCATGTTCTAAACTATCTTCAGGGAAAAAAGTGATATTTGAAGTACAGAAGTGGATACTCACCATAATTCTTTGTAGCCATAGTATATTCCCCTATGCATTCTGCCCAGTCGCCTTATTTGAATAGGACACTAAAAGTGGCTCGTTTTCCCTTTTCTTTTTTCTTTTATGTTTTACACAAAGAAAGATACTACAGCATGTTTACCTACAGTTGTATTATGTATAATATAATATTAATGTATATTGCTGCATCATGACTTCAAGAACTATGTTGTATCTACTTACATGCATGGAAGAGGAAATTTGCAGAGTTTCAGTTAATAATGCAGCATTCTGCAATTACTAAGTTGAACAAACATTGTCCTGCAGAAAAACTCTCACTCTTTACTGAAGCTAATATTTTTCATGTCCTGCAGAAAAACTCTCACCTCTGCGCCGACCGCCTCCCCCTCCGCCTCCACGCCGACCGGATCCGGCCTCCCCTTCCGGCCTCTAGGCTCTAGCCTCCCCCTCCGGCCTCCGCGTCTCCCCCTCCGCCTACACGCCGATCGGATCCGGCCTCTTCTCCGGCCTCCGCGGCTGCCTCTCCGCCTCCACCGACCGGATCCGGCATCCCCCTCCGGCTTCTGGGCTCTGGCCTCCCCCTTTGGCCTCGGCGCCTCCCCCTCCACCTCCGCACCGACCGGATCCGGCTCCCCCTCCAGCCTCTGGGCTCTGGCCTCCCCCTCCGGCCTCCGAGGGGGGAGGGGGAGGTAGTGGGGGAGCGGGGGGCACCGCGAATCCGAGGCAAGGGGGCACGGGCGGCATAGGCGAAGGGAGAAGAAGGCGGGGAGCGAGCGCAACACGCGTCGCCACGTGAAGGGCTCATGGGCGCTGGAGCGCTCTCGCGCGAGGAAAACCGAGTGAGTTTTAATTACTTTGATGATATGGTGGTGTATATTGAAACAAAACCGAAAATGCCAAAAATTTGGATTTTTGATTTCTTTTGAATCCTTGCTTTTCCCAGCCTATCTTGACCCAATTCCACCCGTGCTCTAGCCCAACCCAACCCATCGCGCTGCTCAAACTGCCCCCAGCCGAGATCTTTCGCGCAGTCACTGTAGGCGGTCTAAAAATATCCCACCGCCTCCACTCTTTTGCCGCCGCTGCATCCAGTTGCCTCTCCCGCTACTACTTCGTCCTGCCACCGCTTCAATGACCGTACATCTCGATAGATTAACCCCTGGCAGGCTTTAATTGTTCCTTGTCCGCGCGGCATGCTGCTATGACAGGAATTGGTCACCGCCGCCTGTTTTTCCGCCCAAACCAGCCAACTCACCCTCTCAGCCAACTGGAACCTCCTCTCAGTCAATTGATCGCCGTAACTTATGCTCCAAGACTATCAGCACCTCCTCTCCACCAGCTGTACTGAATTCTCTCGAGCCCTCCCGAAGCACCCGGTTTTGCCTCCCGCCGCTGGTATCAGGGCATGCCTGAACCGCCATATCTGGCTCTATTTAAACCCCGAGACCCCTCCTTTGTGCAGCGCACATGCACAGCTACCCCCAACCATGTCCAATTGCTTTGAGCCTACTCCACTGCCTGCAACCACCGGAATACCCGAGGTAAGCTCAAATCCCCAATCTAGCAAATTACTCGATTAGGTTTCAATTGCTTTCGCTTGGAGCATCCCTAGGCCCCTACAAACCTTTCTGAAAACTCCCCATAGCCTCCCATGACTCCTACCAAGCCGCCCTCGAGCACCACCGCCCGACCATGGAGGGTTGCCATGGAGCGCACACACTGCGCATCCCTTGGCCAAACAAGTGACTCCCTGAGCTTCCCCTGCCTCCATAGACGCTCAAAACCCTGCTCCAACCCTTCGTCACGCATCGGATTGTCTCAGTGCTATCCAAAACCCAAAAATCATGCGAAAAGCCGCCGCCGGTGATCACCGGAGCTACCGTTGGCACCGACCCCCAAAACAGAACCCCCGACACACCCACAACCCATTCCTGTCCTCTGATTGCATCGCAAAAGTCCCTAGCACCGTCGATTCCCGCCGCCCCTCTCCCCTGTTCTCGCGCTCGCTCGCGATCGAGGAGGAAGAAGCCACTATGGCTGGCGGGTGCGCGCGTGAACAGTGCCGGATCCGCTATGAACAGTGCCCCAAAACCCGATACTATTCACAGCAGACCCGATAAGGTGGAAAAACATCCATTTTGATTAGTTTTAAGCCCATAACTTCATTTCCAAAGTCCAATTCTCATACCCAGCCTTTAGAAACCCTAAACCCTTTTATTTGGAGTTTTATTTGAATTTAAATTATTTTCTTTTTGGTCCAAAATTCAAGCCTTGGAATACGGACCTAATTCGCTCGTTCATTTTCGCTCAAGCTTCTGACGCCATGGATCGACAACTCCAGGAGGAGGGAACTTCAACTCGGGACCAAAAATTTTGAAGAATATGAATTAATTGAGTATTCGAGTTCGCAAGGAAAGTGGCATGTTTTTGATCATATTGAGCCTACTTTCCGTTATTAATTTATTTACCAGTATGTTTATTAAGTAATTTATGCATTGTTATTTTATGTACAAATAAATGTTAAAATGACATGGTATTAGTTATTTTCCACCACCGATAAAAAGTCCAGTTTACTTGATAGCCACATACACCTCGATAAAACTTAGTAATATTAGTAATACTATTCAAATTAATCATGGTAGCTTAGATAACACAATTATCTCATATCATTCAGCAAGGGCATTTTGCCAGTAATTACGTTGTAAAAGTGAATTCAGAAAAGTGAAAGTAAAGTTCATAAAGTAAAGAAAGTGATACTTTATGTGATGGTTACACTGTCGTCGAGCAGTGGGAAATGTATAAAAAGAAAAGGGAAATGGTTTGAAGTAGCGTGGGCCTGACAGATAGAAGTCTTATGCTCAGTAAGGACATAGTGATCGCTCAACCACAAGTTTGACTCGTCAATCCTGGTTTAGTATCTGCTCAAATCGGTTTAACACTCCAGGCATGTACAAAAGGAAGGATTTGGTATGAAAGGGGGTAAAATCATACAAATTCGGTAAGATTCCACTCGGGACGGGAGAAAAACATTCGACCTAGCTAGTGGATGCCCGGGTCCGAAATGGAGGTCTACCGAGCGGAGGTTAAATAAAGAAATGAGCAGTGAACGACTTTGTTTTCTTAACTCAGTCATGAGGGTTCTAAAATCTTGTGGGTAAATCTGGGCAAACTCTTTGGAGTAATCACATACATATCTTTGATACGCCGTGCTTTCGGTTTACGAAGCTATGTTCAATGGGTGATTCCGTTGTTGATGCATAAGTAGTGTTGAAAAGGATTTGATGGTTTTGGTAACAGTAAAGTTATGAAAAAAGTCAAGTAAAGACCCCCTTTCTATTTATTTAAAGTATACATGTTTTTTGTTTTAAAACCCTAAATATTTACGAAATAAAATTGCATCCACAAGAAATAACAGAACCACTATACCCAGTTTATTGAAATCTCTTATATGTAATTATTTAGCATCTCCACATGTGACTTGTTGACTACAGTGGTTGTACTCATACTTGCAAACAAAAATTTAACAGAAAGTGCGTCGTAAGATCAAGGAGTCTGCGAAGATAAAGGCGCTTTCGACAAGTTCAACGTGTTGTTTTAGGGTTGTTCTGCACTCAGGCCTGCTTGTGGTGCCTTTTGATTTTCTGTAATGAAAGGGCCATCGCCCCGCTGTAAGTTCCGGCTACCAAGCCTTTATATTGTAATAAAATTTACTTTTCTTGAGCAAGTGTTGGCTATGATGTACACTCAATTACAGTGCCTCACAATTGAACTTCCTGGGTAGCTGTAAGATGAACAGTAAGTACCGCCCCTGGAAACGAGGGTGTTACATATACAATGAGAGACCATGCCCCCTATATAGGGAGAGGAGAACCTCTTCATGATAAAATAAGCAATATATAGGCCCCGTTCGTTTCGGCTTTTTTTCAGCTTCTGCTTTTTTTTTCACTATTCAGTATTTCGTCTTTTTCTGAATTTTTTTTAGATATTCTAGGCTTTTTTGTATTTTTTTTTCCTATGTTCCTTTGTATTGTCCCTAATGGGTTAACATATTTTTTCTATTTTTATATATTTTTTAAATTAATTATGCCCAAAAAGCCAAATCAGCTACAGTAAAAAAAAAGCCAGCTACAGTAAAATTTCAACAAAAAACCAGAAGTCATCGCTAAAACAACGCCCCATTAAACTAATGGATCTAATGGGTCAGCTGCCTCTAATGGGTCGCTTTAGGGAAAGTGCCCACATCATCGAGCCCACAGACTGGCTGATATACAATTCTCTACCTTGGAAACTTTGCCAACACTATGCTCATGATTCATAAAAACTCCTTCTGAAAACCCAGTATGAAAAACCGATAAGAAGAGAAGAGTACATAACTTGCTTTTTTGCTATTACACACACATAGCAAACAAACTAGAGACTATCAACTAGGTGAAGAGTAAGCCGAGCATGGTAAGGCTTTCTCATTTGCCCACCCCTCTGTCGGCTCCATCGCCAACCGCTTCCTTTCTGCTACTACTCCATGCTACCACACTAAGGGTGGTCGGAGCCAAGGTGGCGATGGTACAACAGTTGTTGTACATGAGTTGAATCAGCAACATATTGCGTTGCAAAATCAGCTGGAGGATGAGGACAAAAAAAAAATGAAGATGTTGCAGGGAGAAACCGAGAGGGAAATGAATCTTTCCCTTCCTAGTTCTAGCTCTGGGCTGCATAAGGGGCTTGATGCCAAGCCTACTTCAAATGGTGCTTGTGGAATTGGGACCTTCTAGAGTTTTGCCAAGTGATGAGTGTAAGCCATGGCAAGAATAATTGTAATCGGTCCTATATGCGAGGATATGTCCGTTCTAATGTATCGAAAGCTAGTGGTATGAGTATTTCAATATTTGTACAGTTTGAGAACAGGTTAACTTATTGTTATTTACTATTTAAATTCTCTGTAAACCATCTTATGTTTAGGTTCAATTATTATTATGTACGATGAATTCTATTCGGTAATCCTCCTTTGATATTATGCCCACATCTTTCTTGTTTTTTAATGGGCTGTGGGGTAATGAATCATGATAACAGATGTTTGTAGATGCATGTATTTTTGTTTCACTTACTTGACTTTGTCATAATTTATTCACCTATACATGTTCTTTTACAGCATATATGATTCGACACCAGTGCTTTAAATAGAGGGCTTCAGCGGTTTTCACCCGGAACCTACACCGTATTCTTGAACAGAGGGAGTATTAGTTAATTAGTTTGACTGTCGTGAATTCAATCGAGGGTCTCAACTGAACTGTTTGTAGTGGACGTTATCAGGCAGCAACAAACTTCTATACCTATAAGCAAGAATGTATATCTACAATAAAATTTTTAGTACTCTAAAGTTTAGTTTTTCGTTGCAATGCACAGGTACCTAACTGCTAATCATTAATGTGGGAGAAGGAATCTGGCAATTCGTTTGAAACATTATTGTGATAAAAACATTCTCAGGACACGACATTTTTGCAAGTCATGATTTTGACAGAACACTTCGTTGCAATTAAATGAATTAATGTATTTTTCATTAAAGGAACAACTGCTGCTACAAGCGCTGAAGCATTCGATCATACATGACTACATGAGTCATCTCAAATACTAGTACATAACTTGGAAGTCATAAGCTAGTACATCAAAGAACACCACATTGTAGCTGCTGCAACAGTTCTCAATACATGAACACAGAACACGTATGATGTGCTTTTACTAGCAGCTAAATGATTATGGTGATGGTGCATCTTCTTATTTTGCAACCTCCCTTCTTCAAGGCTCCTATCACTAAATGTGCCTTATACTTTCTGAGATGGCCCCGTTTCTTGTTGGACAACTCCTGTCCCCAAGAACAAAAGAGAAACCAAAATGGAATGCTCAGCATACAATACCATAGTGATTTTTTTTATATAAAATAAAGTATCAATGTTCTAATATCAATCTTACGAATGATTTCTTGGATGTAGAGGAAAGTACTCAAGGCTATAGTGTGATCATGCAGAGTAAAGATACGAGGATTTTATCCAGGTTTAGACCTTCTCCTGAGAGAATAATAACCCTACATCCTGTGTTATTGTTACTATAGAAAGGCTTACAAGTGTGGACAGTGCGAGGAATTACACTGCTTATAGAATTGATTACTCCATACCGAGACCTATCTCTCGCTTCGACCTCCCCTCTCTTCTTAAAACCTGTCCCTTATATTGCTGGCGAATTGATGGCAGTTACTTCTTGCTAGGAGGCGTCTTGCCGCTTCGGGAATAACCGCTAGACGACAGTTATTGTCAGAGAGACGTGGGCAGCAGTTCACCGTAGGACAGTTGTTGTGAGTTGTATTTTTTAAAAAAATGGCAGACAATGTCGATTAATACATTTGTGATTTTCATAGATTATGAATGATACAAAATTTGTTAGATTTACAATAATATTTTGTGATCGTTGTATGTTATTGTAGTGCAAGTAATTTTATGAAAATTATTTTGAGGATGATTGAGATAGCAATGATTGGTAAGTACGAATGCAAGTGGTATTGTGATGCAACTAAGAATTTATACATGGAGGAGAACTTATTTTTTCATATTATTGGATGCCTTGCTATGCGAAGAATTAAATACGAGAAGACGATGAGACGTGATGTTGTGAATTAAAATAGAATTCATAATAAGCTGAGAATAACCTGATACACAGGGTTTGGTTACGTACATAAGAAACAACATCCTACACGATGCAACAAATCGAAGTACTTCTATGATACATATGGGCCTTTTTAGAATAGAAATAAATTCGATCTTCGGGGGACTAGTGCGCAACAGCCTGACCTACTACATGGACCGGGGCTATTTTCCCTTCCTTGTGAGTTTGATGTTGAACTCCTCGGTGGCCTCTTTGTCCTTGGCCGCCATTTCCTTCTTTTTCTCATGCTCCCTCTCGTGAGCCTTGCGCTCCCTGTGTGTGCACGTCTCAAGATGAGCTTTTGTTGTGGCGCTCCTCCTCCCGAATCTCGTAGGCCCTTTTGACATTTCACTCCTCGAAGTTGAGAGTCCACTGGTCATGTGGGTAGATCTCTTAGTTGATCCACTTGAGGTAGCCACATAGCGGTTTGAGGGACTACGGGTAGATGGAAAAGGTTGTATTGCGTACTTTGAAAGAGAAAAAGTAGAGGAATACATTGTGCTGGTCCTTACCGGCTGTAGATAGCTGCTCATGTCCCGACGACGGTCAGGATAGTCACAAAAGTAGTTTGCGCAACCCCGGTAACGCATGCTTAGGCTGAGCCGCTGCTAAGACTTGAAGAACTTGCATGGATCTCTACACCAACAGAGGGGCTACGTCTCCTCCTTGGGCGGGTGTTGTAGTAAATGCTCGATTAGAACATTTAGGACAGATATGCTCCTACGGGGGGTGTCATTGAGGGGAGCTAACCTCTTGGCATGCTCCGCTTGTTCGGCCCAGGCCGCAGCTGCCCTTACTTGTTCGTCGTGGTTCATAGTAGACCTTGCTAGTTTGTGGATCTCCTCCCATATCTTCATCATCTTGTCCCATTGCTTGTTCTGCCTCTTGTCTATCCCAGCATGGTGAAGCAAGCTCTGGTATAGTGTTGGGTTTAGTTGTGAAGTGCGCTCTCCCAGATCTCTTCCACCTCCTTTTATAAGCCAAAGGTCGGTATGGTGTGGTTAATTTCATGTGAGTAGCTTGCAAAGCAGAGTGTTGCCTTGTTTTTCTAAAAAGTTGCTGGCGAGGCAAAGTGTTGTCACTACGTATAGCTGCCCTTTTGGGTTTTTAACTACGTAAAGTTGCCCCCTTTGATCTTGTCAATGCGGAAAGCTGTCCTGTCTGGTCTTGTCACTGTGCAAAGCTACACCCTTTGGTCTTATCACTGTGTAAAGCTGTCCCATTTGGTCTTCTCCCTGCTCAAAGTTGCACCTTTTGGTCTTGCCACTGCTCAAAGCTACCCTGTCTGGTCTTCTCACTGTGCAAAGCTGAGGAGGTATGTGTTATCATGTCGATATGAAAAGCTGGCGAGGCAGAGTGTTGTCACGTCCTACTTTGCTGAGTCCTTTCTTTTTTGTCTGAAAAGCCAAGGAGGTCAGTGTTGTCTAATCGATTTGAAAAGTTGGCGAGGCAGAGTGTTGTCACGTCTTACTTTGTAGGGAGCTGCCACGTCATGCTTTGCATAGTCATGTCTTTTCGATCCAGAGGCCAGTTCTCTCTAGGGCAAATGATACGGGGAAGGGTCCCGATTTTCTCAGTGAGGAACCATGGATAGTTGATGCGAAGTAGATGATGTCGCTAGCTGAACACTCATGCCTATGCACGAACCCTCAACTCTTCGGAATACGCCCAAAACACACCGGATAATTGTTGCCGCGAGACCACAAACGACGAACGCCAAGTCCCCAATTCCCAATGGAACGATGGCTTGACCTTGAATTGCAGAACGAACAATGGATCGCCTAATTCTCTCTCAAAGTCCTCGCATGAACTCTGGTGTTGAAAGAACAAGCAATAGTTATGTTTCAATCTGATGCATAAAATTCGTGCCTTGATACAAGGGAGGGGCAAGGGTATTTAATGCGCCCTCCCTGACTCACACACGGCCTAGGGCCGGCTAGACATGCCGAATCAACTTCAAATTCGGCTAAGAGTGGAAATACACCAAAAAGGAAAACCTAAATTTAATCTGTCACATTGTTTCGACCATAGCGGCGCGACCGTAAGTATTCTGAGGCTGGGGTCATACCCATTGGATGGGCCTTGAAATAAGCTTTCCAACAAGTCCAAGAACACCCCAATCGGACTCCGTATGTGAAAGTTATGGCCTTTTCATTTCAGGCCTGTTGGCCTATCCCGAACCGAGTCTGACTTGGCTTCCGAGTTGATTCCGAGATGAGTTTCGGTTGGGCTTGTGGAAGTTCCGAATTGGGCTTGAATTCTTGGGCTTTTCCCTTCTTGCTTGACCCACGTGAGCTTCTCCTTCTTCTCTTTGGCTCCGGCCTCCTTCTCATCTCTCGCGCTTCCAAATGCTTCACAATGTTCAAACCTAAGAATGCACAAAACATTTGCATGAGGTAGTACCCAATTCTCATCAATGATAATAGAGTCATTAAGAAACAACAGCACCTGTTGATTTAGAAGTTTAGCTCTTGCTCTAGTCAATGGTCCAACATGCACTTCCGCACTTGTATTACTTGTAGCTTCACTTATGGTGTCCATCTCAGTATGTGCATGACCACCAATAGAAGAAGATGTATAAGTTTTAGTGATGCCCTCATCAGCAAAGCTGCACAAAACTAGCACATGACCTGGTTTATCATAAAGCACACTGTCTCCCCTCGTGGGCTATAAAATGGATACCCCACCCCCTCGAGAGTAGGAGCACTCGACCCAGTGAACTGTAGGAAGAAATACCTTCTCCATCCTAGAGTAATATACTATGGCAGACGCCGAGGGGCCAGTCGAGCATGGGTCACCAAAGGAAGACCTTCCCCTGAAAAGGAGGGAGGACTTTGGCACTAACTACCGCTTGATGCCAACCAGACGTGCTCAACTGGTGTGGCCGAAATACAAACACAGGGAGAACACGGTCGTGCATGTTGTAGAAGGCCATTTGGATTGCGGGCGACGTTTCTTCTGATGCCCACACTCTGCGGTACAATTAGACAATCATTTATTTCGTATTGCTGCTAATAGAGTTTCAATGTTAAGACTCCTTTGCAGCAGATGGCGAAGTGCGACTTCGTCCGTTGGATCGATCCTCCCTATGAACGCTATGTTGTGAGGTACGTGGATACATTGTGGGAGCGAATCATTGACCTATAGGCATGGATTAAAAGTCTGAAAGAGGAGAATAATGGCCTCTGTCAGTAGATGTAGCGTGAGAGGGGCAATGAGGAGTGGTTCGTGTCCTCCCGGCCTAGGGAGACCCCAAATCCGTCAGGGGGCATAAGACCCGCAGTGCAAATATCGTTACTTCGTCAAGTAAAGGGCTGTGAGAAAACAAATGGAGACACTGTACCCTCAGCTAGCACCATGGCATGGTCAAAGCCATCCGGAGGGATGTATGACATATCATACGCGGCCTACGTGGGGAAGCCAGAGAAGTCTGGAGGATGTACGGGTTACTGCACTGATGGTGTACGGGGCCGTGCCCAGGCTGACCCCCAGCCTCGTCAGGTCACGGTGGTGTTGGACGTGCCCTACGAACCCTCTGGACTTGTTAGGGCGTGGAGAATGTGGCCACGTTGACCCTCCCCCACGGTGTGATGTCGGACGGGATGGCTCAGGCAAACATACTGAGTGTGCACCAGGTGTCGGCTGTCGACCTCTAGGACCCTCATGCACGACAACAGGGCAACGGAACGTGCACCCATGGCCTACACACGATGGAAAGCCTAGACCACATCCTCGCATGTGAACTCCACACCACAGGTGATCTTCTGTCCCCATGGTGTGAGAGTCCCTCCAAATCACAAGACTGACATTCGCCTGCAAGGAAAATACGAAAGGGTGAAACCTATTAGTGGGATTGTTAGAAGTGAAGTTTTAGAAATACGATGTAACGTACCGTGAGGTGAACATCCCATACAAGGTACGCGGGGTACGTGTCGGTTGGTGCTGCGATGTGTGGCGGGGCAGGTCGACAGCATGTATCAGCCTAGTACGTGTCCGAGGAGCATACCAACGAAGGTACCGTCGTACTCGCTGCGGTCATAGGGGGTGGCTCCTGTGCACAGTCGTGCAGCACGCCCTCCCATTGGCTTGTTCACGCCTCCATCTTCATCGTTCATTTTATGCCTCCATCTCCATCTTCCACCTCGCCACGAGGTACATCTCCGCCCCGTAGGGAGTGATGTCCTCCAACGTGGACCGTTCGAGGCTAAAGTGCTCGAACGACTACAGCTGTAGTAGCAGACACCTCGCGAGGACCAAGTTCGCCTTGGTTCTCCGGCATGAATCACACAAGCCATGATAGGTTGTGGCAAGTGCGGCCGAACCCTAACTGATGTGTGGGACCTCCCCATCAGCGATGACCCTAGCGTAAGAGATGAGGTGCGTGTCGACGGTGTCACTACGGCTGCTGGTAAAGAGCACCCAACCAAATAGCCACAACAAGTAGGTCTCTAGGTGGCACGACACATGCTCCTCATCCACGGCTGGGTCCATTCGCTCGACCCGAGTACATGCAACAAGCTAGTAAGACCATACTGTGGAAAGGAGAGCGTAGCGGTTCGAATGGGAAGGGTGTCAAACATGTACCCGGAACTACGAGAGCCATCGCAACTATGGGCCGTGGGTTTGACTCGGCAGGAAGACGTAGTACTCCTCTACGGTCCCAGGTGGAAGGACTCCCTGGAACCTAGCTAGCAGGTCCTCGCGCCAGCCGGACAGGGCCTCCAACAGGAAGGCAACAGCTCCCACAATAGGTAGGCCGAGCAACAGTGAGACGTCCTGCAGAGTAGGGGTATCTCCCTAAATGGGAAGTGGAAAATGTGCATCTCCAGCCGCCACCAGTCCACCAAAGCTATCAGCAGGGATTGGTCGAATGGGAAACATCATGACCACTCTGAGCCATCGTCCTCGACCGTAGCTGGTGCCAGAGTGTCCTCGTCTGTGACCTGCACCATTTGGGTGAGAGGTAGTAGTCTAGCATCACTAAGCCTGCAAAGCCAAAAAAAGGTTAGTACGCAACCTACGTATAGTGAGAAGACAGTGTTGTCAAAGTGCTAACCTATCTATCCAGCATAGGTCTAGCTTTCAAGCCACTCGAGGTGTGCACGTGCGGATCACCCCCAACTCAGTCACCTCCTCCGCACTCCCAGGAGGCGGGACACGGCACGACGTGTGATGCAGCTAGTCGACACGCTCCTCTAGTAGGCCGTAAGGCTAGTCTGATCTGCAAAGTTCACGAGCCATACCTTCAAAATGACTTCTAGTTAGCATTTATGTGGAACTAAAAACATCGAATGTAAAGCAGTAAATTTAACTTGTCAACAAACAAATAAAACAATACTAAGCTACCAGCACAATACTTACAACAGTACTGAAAAGGGAGAATACCACAACAATTGTATAAATAGTATATGCAACATACGGTACAACTACTACGGGACTACGTACGTACATCAAATGTGGCTAGTAACAAAGTATAGATGACAGCGTATAATGATTTATAATCTTGAAGCCACTTTGCACACTCCAACAAATTGTAACGGAAACCATGCCGGTGTGCCTACTCATCAGCAGGTGCCTTGCATCGTCTGACTGTATGGCCCTCCTGACCGCAGCGTCTACCTAACGCCTTGGCTTATGCTTCATCCATATCATTGGTAATATGATAGCTCTATCGACGACCCTTCCCACCCTTCAGCATGTCAACATCTGAAATCTAGGTCCTCCCTGCAATATCCATGGTGGCAAAGTTGCCCACAACCTTAAACCCCATAAGCTCGCCACACCACGCTTGCATCACCCTCTCCTTGAAGAAGTACTTGGACATGAAGTTCAAAGGATCCATGCCCACAATCCCGCATGCGGTGAGGACATGAGAGCATGGCTTGTGTAATAGCTTTGGCTTGTTGCACGAGTAGCTAGATTCGTTTACATGATCTCCAAGGCATACCTCGTGGGTGACAAGAGAATAAGCCATTTTAAATCCAGCTCTATCCCAGAGGAGCACGTCGAAATGATACTCCGTATTACCCATCACGTGTACCATGTGCAATTGGCCTTTCTTTGTCTTCGCCTGCATATACGCTATAATCTTCGAGTAGTACGGTATTTATGAGTTGGCTACATGAAGTGCAGTATTTGCATGCCTCTCTCTGAAATAGCAAATTGTACTGTGCAGAATACCTTCCACGATGGCAACGAGGGGCTGAGAATGAAGGCCCTTGAGAACCCAATTGTATACCTTAGCAAGGTTAGTCATTATTATGCCGCATCTTGCGTTGTCCGTGTTGTACAGTAGGGACCACTTTTCCAATGGCTCGGCTTTGATCCACTCCATGAAGTACTTGATGTTCCGCGAGCTCTTCCTCCTCGGATCAGCTGGGTCAGGCTCGCCGGGCTGTGTCTCTAGCCCAGTTGATCATGCATATTCCTGTAAAGACTTTGTACTATGTTGCTGGATTTAAATGCTAGGGTTTTGTTTTCTTAGATGGTTCAGGATGCAGTCTAAGTGCCGGCAGATGATGAACTGATGGGAATTTTTTAATTAGATGAATGGTGATATATGTGAAATCTTTCACTTGTTGACCTCTTTAAGTATTTGTTGGTTTTAACTAATGTCTGTGTTGTCTCAATTGAAGGGTGTTTTATTAGTTTTAGGCTTTGAATTATGTTTAGAAAGATAGCAGAAGCTTAATTTTGATTGAATGAACTTTATCTATTGAATTATGCCTCCGATGATGTGGAAATTTGGATCTAGATAATCATTAATCATTTACATGATTTGTGTGTTGTCTAGATATGTTTTCACTTATTTATTTTGCAATTGAAGTTGCTGTGAACTAGTGTTAATTGGAATTGTTCTAGCAGGAGAAGGTCTCCACCTAGAGAACATCTGTAGATGATATTTACTTGCATATATCTTTTACATAAAGCTACAGGAATGAAACAGCTGCTATGATAGCTGGGCTCTCATTCTCCTGAAAAAGATCCATATCGAGCTTGTTGCAATCACTGCTGCATGTTAGATTGTTATTTTCATATCACATATGCATTAGGATTCCTCTTCTTAATGCATACCTTGAGCATTTGACCCATTTAAGAAATGTTTGATCTGCTTTGTTTGTTTGGCTTTCAGCCTTTCATCAATGTAGAATTGAATTCTTAGGTTTGAGCACTTGAGTACATAGAATGCTCATTGTGTTATTTTAGGAAGTGAGGTTGAATACCATTAAGAGGCTCGTTGAAAGAATTAGCTCTGGCATTTGAATATTTCTGTGACTATGTTTAGATTTTATTAAATTCTTGTTTTCCTTGTTCCTTCACGTACCAAACCAGGTGTTTAATGGTAAGATTGATTTAACAAATGTTTCACAGAATCTCCTCAAGTTCAATTCCGCCATCTCCTTTGATGTAACTTCTAAATAGTTTTAATACCTATAGGCCCATTGCATATGGATATTTTGTTTTCACCATTAAACCACCATATCTTGGAAAATAATGCACAGAATATGAATGTATAAAACCTCCTGTTTTGCTTAAAGGAATTTTAGACATTATCTAACTCTTTGCTGGCTTGGATGTTCAGTGTAATGACCAAGCACTGCAAGCTCCACTAAATATCAAATGGAGTATGGAATTGCTGTTCTACTGTAACAGTTTCCAACTTGGCTGGCTAGGGTGCTGGTGCTGTTGCTGTTCTACTGTAAATAGTATTAACGCTTATTGAAATACAATATTGGTCTGCTTGATGGTTAGTTTATTTGTTGGCGTATCACATGGAAGTCTTCTCACTGTGTCCTGATGCAATAGTGTTGTGAAAACGACTCGGTCTGGTGTGCAATTGGTTGAGATGGACTTGTGTTGGAGGTGTAATAATAGCAAGACAATGAAGAGCTGGTATGTACTAGAGGTGTATTGACACAGTTCTGGTTACATGCTTGTGTATTGGGGTTATCTGAGAACTACAAGTCTTACTTTGTTGAAATTAACTTGAAACATGGATATCTAGGAATTCCAATGATATGAACACTAGGAGATTTATCTTGCTACCATCGACTGTTAAACCTAGCCAACTCCTCCGCTTGAGGTTTTGAGATAAAGAGTTGAGGTGGACTTGAGGTAGTATTGATGAAGCTGTGGTTTAAGTGCTAGTGTTTTGGGGTTGTCTGAGTTTGTTGGAGTTAAATTGGAACATGGATATCTAGAAATTCCAATTATATGAACCTCAAAGTTGTATCTCGCTGCCATCACTTGTGAAACCTGACCAACTCCTCCATTTGAGTTTTTGGATTGTCTATTTACTTCATAATGAATGAAGTCGCAGGAAACAGTTTAGCAGGCTCATGATAATATTTTTTTCTGATCATCTTTCCAACGAGTTGTTGGAGGATGGGGCAATGTTTGTTGGCAAATTAAGGTGCTGCAGGGATCGGTTTTAAAATAAATCAGTGAATACAACTGTTGATGTCTTGAATTGGTACATATACTTTGACACAAGGGATGTACATACTGCTGGATACTCAACTGTTTCATTTGTTATGCAGGAAATTGGTATTTCATTGTCCAAAGATTGCCTTTTTCCAAGACCCTTTGTGCTAGTAAGTTTGCAAGTTTCTATTATGGTCAAGAGAAAATTGAAGCAGAATTTGGTAACGTTTGAGGGAAAGCGGCTTGATAAACAGTAACATAGGATGTCTGGCACTTCATTGGTTATTGATTCTTCACATAGGAACTTTTTTTAGCTCTGCAAAGGATTAGCTAAGTAATGCTTGATAAGGTGACAACCTTATATGAAGTAATTTGTAGGGAGAACCCCCTGAGTTTTGTGTTGGCTAGCTGCATGATTTTATTTGAGATACCTTTGACATACTGCTCCGATGGATCACTTAACGCACAGGCTATACCTGATGAATGGTTGAGAGCACCTTTTTTAGCTTTACATGAAATTATGGGGATGTCATTGTACCACAAGGAAATAGCTTTTCTTAGCAGCATCCGATTTCAATCTCTGGATGTGTTGTTATTAACTGCATTGTGAACCACAGAGAACAGATAGTTTTGTTTTGGGTCGAGCTGCAGTTACAACGGTATTTCCTTCTCCGAGCTTATCTCAAGAAATGTTTGCCTTTGCAATTACCCACCTCTTTTGATATGTGTTCAAAGTGGTTCTCGCGAAGGGTTTTGCCTATTTGACTCCCATGTGGCTGGCATAAGCACTTCATTACTGAATATTGCTATTCCGTGGCTTCTTATGCTTCTTTGGAATTGCTATTACTTCCTTGTTATCAGGATATGGCATGCATGCAGGCCCTTCACCTCCACGCCAACGCAGACTAGAAAGCGGTAATTTTGATGATGCTATTGGTCCACGTTACACCCATGGATGTCAAGGGAGTGGTAGAGGAGGTGCAAGGTTCCTAGATGGTACTCCGCCATATGGAAGAGTAGAGGTGGGAGTTGAGTTGGACTGTTCTGGGTCAGCCTGAGGCTTGGTCGACCCGGTATGGTTTAAGCACGGCACGGCACGCCACGTGGCGGTCGTGCCAGTACGGCACGAACGGCGGGCCGAGCCAGGCCTGAAAAGCTGGCCTGTTGGGCGGTACGGCACAGCATGGCGAATCGTGCAGTGCTTAGGTTGGCACGGCACGGGGAGTATGGGTGGGCATGGACAAGGTGCTTGACCGAATGGTACTATCTTTATTTTTGTATGCAACTATTGTTGATTTCATTGTTCTTTCACTTTGTTGATTTGACATTTAACATATACAATAACAGTTCTAAACTGCAGGATCTTTTTAACATCAAGGAAAGGCATACTTGCTATTTTCATACTCTCTTTGGTAAACTTTTAGTATATATACAAATATACAACATATAATACGGTCCCATTCTATACATATCTACATTTGGCAAACACATATGTATGCCACAAGACTAGTATATTGTACGCATGTTGTTACTTTTCCCTCGAAATATTTATGTGCCTATGTTTTTACGCAATTAATTCAATTTTAACTAATTTTTAACGAGACAGGTACGAGAGAAATGAAGATGGCGGCCGCCGCCACCATTATCGCCGTCGCCTTCATCGTGTATAATTATTTTGGACTGGGCTTGAACTGGCATGGTACGAACGCTGGCACGGCGGGTTTTGGACTGTGCCTGGGCCAGCCGAAGGCGAGGCGAGCCGACACGGTATGGCACGATGGAATGACTGGGCCGAGTCAGCATGGTACGATGCGGCACGAAGCATGATGCCCACCTCTATGGAAGAGGAGGCAGATGGTTTGGGAGAGGCTATAGTGCTCCTGGAAAGGAGTTCATTAATATTGATGGAGAATATGTTCACAGGAATGATCCAAATCTGTCACCAAGAGAAGGTGATTGGATATGCCTGAATCCAAAGTACGTCGTTTTTGAGCTTATCATCATTACTACATTACATTTTCTTAGTAAGCTCATCTTGATGTCTTCTAAACTTCTTGTTGCTTTCCGTTTCAGCTGTGGAAATCTCAACTTTGCTCGCCGAACTCACTGTAACAACTGCAACATGTACCGATATGAGTCTAGCCGCAGTCCTCACAGGGGCTACTTCAACTCTCCACGAGGGCCTCCAAGGATTCTTGATCCACCAGTGAAGAGCTCTTTCACTGGCAGGGGTCGACCAGACCTAGACTGTGCCAGTTCATATGTAGGTCGAGGGCGACCTAACAATTTGGATGCTGGCCATGGGCGTGGCCGTGGTTACAGACCAGTAGGTGATCCATACCCCGGTGAGGGTCGACGTGACCGGCGTTCTGTTCCCCATGGTAGAGCGACGGACGCTACTAGTTAATCGTAAGCTGATTGGGCGCCTATCATCTTGGAATAGCTGCTCTGGAAAACAAAACCTAGTTAAGATGGTGCTTGGGAATATATGTAGCATGTAATATTAAACATTCCCTGCCGTGTCCTAAACTGCGATAACATTAGCACTTTGTTTGTACTTGCAGTAAGGTTATGGTCGACTTTTTCTGCTGGATGCATGATGTGTGTTACTATGCGTTCGATGATTTATATTAATAAGTTCCATGAGCTACTCAGGCTGTTTGGTGACGTCAGGTTGATTATCTGATTCTTGCTGAGTTGCTTCTCGGTTGGTTTATTCCCTGAAGGCTGAAGAAGATGGGGTTATAAATACAAATATTGCAGAATGCTCCGGCTGCTTTTTGGCTACATGCTTCGTGGGTGACATTGTGTGCGTTTTTTTTTGTGTGTTCATGTTTTTTAGTCTTAGCATGAACGTTTATAGAAACAAACCGAATGATGATAAATCATTTTAAAAAGACTAACTCGATAAAGTGATTTGAAACGATGGCAGAGAAGACATTCGACTTATTTGTTTGGAGGAAAATATCTTTACTATTATAAAAGAAGGAGTTGATGATTGACCCGTCGTCACTCCTCTTCTCTCAACTCTTCAATCTGATTATAAGATAAAATACGAGCCGTCTATCTCGTAACCCCCTCCCTCCCACCCCGCGCGCCGCCTCCTCCCCTCCCTCTATCTCTCTCGCGCCTCCCCCCGCGCGCCTCCTCCTCCCCACCCCGACCGCCTCCCCTCGCTCTCCCCGCCTCCCCTCGCTCTTCCCCGCCGCCTCCCCCCCCCCCGCGTCGCCGCCGCGCCTCCCTCCTCCCTCCCAAGCGCCGCCCTCGCTCTCCCCCCGCCGCCCCGATCCGCCTCCCCCTCGCTCTTCCCCCGCCTCCCCTCGCCGCCCCTCGCTCTCCCGCCTCCTCCCCCCCCGCACGCGGCGCCTCCTCCTCCTCCCCACCCCTCGGCTCCGTCACCGCCTCCCTCCCACCACCCCGTGCCTCCCCCTCTCCGTCCCTCGCCGCCGCATCCTCCCTCCTCATGCCGCCACCTCCCCTCTCTCGTCCGTCGCCTCCTCTCCGCTCTCGCCACGCCTCCTCCCCCACCCCACCCCGCGCCGCCTCCTCCTCCCCCTCTCCGCTCCGCCGCCTCCTCCCCACCCCACCCCGCGTCGCCCTCCTCCCCTCCTCCTTGCTCAATCCTCATACATGGATTGTTCTTTATCCCAAATCACCAAGGTGGTGGTAAGTGTTCTGATATGTTACTTTATCTTGTGTTAATGTTAACAACAAGATCTAAATCGAACAAATTATTGTATCAGGCAAACATGGGAAAGACGTAGGATTTTGGATCTTCACTGCAAGTCCTATGAGGATTTGAGACATCACAGCAGAAGTAAATGAAATAAAGGTAACCAGAGTAATAGGCCTCGCTTTGTTGCTATCAAGTGATATACATGCATTGTTGACAATTTTATGCTTTATGCTACACCTGTCGATGTATTTCTCTTAAGTGATATAGGCTGGTGGTGATTTTATCTTATTTTTAGCAAAATCATGAGGAAATGTGAATTATATATTTTTACACTTTGTCTACGCACAGGTCAGTTGCATCATCCACACGCGCCCACGTCTTGTGCCCTAGCCTACCATCCTGTCCCAATGGGTAAGAACATGAAGGGGGAAGATCAAGACATCTTTTCTTTTTTTTAGAACAGATTAAGACATCTATTTTTTAATTTAGAGCATATTAATAAGGGCAATGATCAAGTGTTCCATTGTTCAAATTCAGTGTTATTTTGATGTTACCTCCTCTATATGAAATTTTCATTGCTTAGATTCACATTGTGCGTCTGTATGGCTATGTTTGTGTACACCTGTGTAAGTGTATGCGTGATGTGTCTGTGATGGCCTTCAAGTGTGGGCCAAGTTTTGGTCTCAGCTTTCTTTTTTAGTTTTGGTCTCAGCTTTCTTTTTAGTTGGGCAGTGATTAAGTGTTCCATTGTTCAAATTCAATGTGCAGGGTGGGGACCTCGACACAGAGGTTGTGCAGGGTGGTGGGAGTAGCATGTGATTCCCACAGGAGTACCATGGAGGAACACCTGATGGGCCAGGTGGAGGCTGGAGAAGGAGATCGAGGCGGGTGAGGATGCTGCGAGGATGGCGCAGGAGGAAACATGCTTGTAAGGGACGATTATCTTCAACTTAATTTGCATTTCAATCTGAATTTTGCATCTCACTTTCTCCGTTTTATCATTTGCAGGAGATACACCACTTCTTCGTAGTAGGTGAAATGCTATCACAGTTTTACACCCTGCTGACATATACTCAGGTTAGAAATTCATCTTTTTCTTTCTCTCTGAACCAAAATGTATGTAAGGATTATAAAATAATATTTATAGTCACTGGTTCTTACAAGCACTTGAGAAGTCGATAGAAAGTAATGAGATGGAGAAGAGAGACACAATCGCGTACCATCAACTAACAGTTTGTGGTGTGTTTGCAATATTAGCAAATGGTGTTTCGATAGTAACAACTAGACAAATGACAAGTGAGAAACTATTTCAAACAATGAAAATTATGTAATCGACTACAACGTCAACAATGTCTTCTTTCTTTGTACCACCACAACTGCGTAACATGTAGTCTATTAGTCTTGAGCCATGCCATGAAGTCTTCTTCTTTAACTTTACCTTTGAAGAAAAAGTTTTTATGACTATTCAGTGTACATATCCCCACGACACAAATTAAACTAGGAAAGTTAATTGATGAATAATCGAGTATGCAAAGGTCATTGTTTTGAAGTCGCTAGCTTACGCAAAAGATGCACACAAAATGTAAGTCGTTAGCTTACGTAACTCATAGCAAGGGAAATCGGAGATTCATTAAGTGTGCAGAAAAGCCATTGTTTCGCTAGGAAATTAAGGATTCAACTAAAGGTAAAAATGAGTGATAAAAGCGGTAGTGGGTAATATTGATTTTGAAATTAGACATTGAAGTTCGAGATTAGCATATGGCATCGATTTGCACATTGCCTTCACAGTTTAGCACATCTAAGAGACTTGCATTAGTTATAGTGCATAATCAACTCATGTAATCCTTGCTTATTAGTTTTTGAGATTTCTTTGATCACCATTAAAACTTGTTTTAAATGAGATCTATTCAAAATAGCAACAAGACAAAAGCTAGACAAATATCCACTATAACTATCCAAAAATGAGATGTTACCAACAAAATGAATAGTAATGCGAACTTATCTTCTATGATGATTTCACTGGGTACAATGTAGTGGCAAAAATTGGGTAACAGTAATTTGTTGCCAAATGAGTAAAGATTTTTTCTTGAAAATCGTACTATCAAATTGCGTGATCAATGCATTCTATTTTTCCATGCAGGAGAAGGGCGATGTTGATCTTGCAATTCATTACAGCCATTCAGGTTTGCTTCTGATGCTATTTTCTATTTTTATTTTTATTTTTATTACTTATCCTTTTTTATTTCAGTTGTTTTTGAAATTTCCTTATTTGAATTTAGATCAAGTGAATTGTATGAATTGCTGTTGGGCTCCTCCAATGCGTGGTATAAGATTATGGAATTGTAGGGCATGATATTTAGGATGTCATGTGTGGTGGAAAGAGAATCGAATAGACACTTTCAAATAATATGGTTCTAGCATGTCCATTACAACCTTTAGAACTCATGTAGTTGAAATCAACGGTACCAATTTTGGTTTGATCAACTTCTTTTAATTCTATTTGTTTGGTAATATCATTACTATTAACTATTATAAAAGAACGAGTTGGTGGTCATCCGTTCTCCTCCAACCATCCTATTCTTTTAACTTCTTACCGCTCTCTACTTCCTAATTAATTAGAGACACTCTCTGTCATATTATTATTCTCTATACATCCAATGAATTCCGTTGCAACGCACGAGCACTCTACTAGTAAGTCATAAGCTGAAAGGAATGAGACAATTATCATGGCAGCTTAATAGCACTGTCAGATGAAACTAGTTTTTTTTCCATCAAATAGTGGATGCCAGCAATGAAGCTACTACAATGGATGAGGGGTGGGGGTTTTTTTTAACTATGATTTTGGTTTTTGACTTATGGTTTTTGCATTTTAGTTATTCGTGAGAAACAGTACGCAGAGGAAACAGTCATATACGATTTTAGCTGGTATAGCTAAACTCGATACAATGTCTACTACAATATATTTGTAGACCCCCTCTTAAAAGATGTATCATTTAAAAGTTAGTTATTGTAGTAGAAAGTAATAAGACAAAGCCAAAAAAAACTCAGCTAAAGTATTTTTCCCCCATCAGATATTGGATGCCAGCAATGAAGCTACTACAATGGATGATTTTTTTTAAGGTAAGATGTCCCAACAGGAACAGCACTTGTATTAATTCTGGAAGTTCAGCACATGTTTTCCCATACAGTGAACATAGTCCCAGAAAAGAGACAAAAATATATATTTGGCTCGTGAGAACGTCTGTGTGCCCAGAGCTGCGAAGGAGCAACATGTAAGCAGCTACGTGTCGACTAAAATGATCCCTCTTGTGTCGGCGCTGAGCCTCGGAGGAAGGCATGTGGCGTCAATAGCCGAGAAGCCACCCGCCTGGCAACTGTCGAGCTCGCCGGAATGCATCCTTGTCACAGGGCCGCCAATATCCATGTGTACAGACGCCGGATTCCGAATCCATGAGAGGAGGTTGTATCCGGTGAGGAGTAAGTGTTGGTAATTTAACTAATATTTTAATTCTAAGTTTTATCAGAAAATAAATATAATAAAAAAAACTAGTAATGCGAGATTTACAACTAACAACAGATTATTTATTATACTTCAAAAAATACGTAAGGAAAAATAGTATCAAAATCGATCGAACGTAAGAATGACACCATGCATGCCACGTATCAAAATTCCTTTGACTCCGTCTTCTTCTTGTCTTGCAAGCCACCATGCATGCCACGTGTTGGTTGATCAATGAATTCCCTCTCATTGGTAAGTCTCTCCCTTTTTGGGTTCTACCGGACCATGCCTCACTTGAACTGATGAAGCCACTTGAACCAACTCGCTGCCTGAACCTTCTCTCAAATGTGTTCCTTGACTTTACCATGTGTCATTCTTGATCCCAACTAGCCCACACAACCTCTCTAGACCTCGATCCACCCTAACATAGTCCTGGCCACTCATTGTTAAGCATAGTTGCCTCTAAACTTTTTTGCACATCCAAAGTTCAAGAAATAATTTACTGGGCACAAGTTCTTCACAACTTGACCCACATTAGCATAAACATGCAATATGAAACACAATGCAATCATGATCGGAGTTCCAAGATCATCCTATGATCGAATATCCCACAATTCCTAATTTTCAAAACCAACTAGCCTCAGCCGGTCTAACTGCACTCCCCAAGGTAGTCATATCGCTCCAGTCGTACCGCCAACTATTGGCCCGTCCGATTGGCCCTTCACCTTTTCCCAGTAAGAGGGAGTGGTATAACCACTTGTCAAGGCTGGTACTACCGCCCCGATTGTACTGCCATACAAAGCCTGGTCGTACCATTCTCTGGTAGTACGACGGCTTCATACTGGTACTATTGGACCTGGAAAGAACCAAAAACTACCCTCTCTGGAAAATAGCTACTACCATCTAGAGACCAGTCATACCGCACTAGTGGTAGTACCGCTGCCCATGTCCAGTACTACTGTTGTCACCAGGCTAGTACTACCGCCATTTCTTGGCTAGTACTATCGTCTGAACTTGGTAGTAACTTGAATTTTTAGGGAATTACAAACCCTTTACAATACCTTAATTCAACTCAACCCAATAGTCAATTGATCATCACAAATTGATCTAGACCTATCCACATAGTCTTGCAGAAGCACAATATTTTTGGGACCTATTTTTTCAATACAAGCATCCGCATACTCAAAGATGTATTTACTTTGTGCATCTTTTGACATCTCCTTTGATTCCAGGAAACTTGTCCCCAAGTTACAATGCACACACACGTTCATTATGCTCCTTCTCTTTTCATATGCCCAAGCATCAACCATGATAGAGCACTCAATCATGGCTCTCTTTTCTTCTTGCGCCTTCAGCAAACTACTGGTTCTTGTCACCTCCTCCTTCAACAATGGTTCACGGTATTTGTATTGGGAAGGACCTACAAATCCTAGGCTAAAGCGACCAACGGTCTCCAACATTTGCTTGTATTCATCATTATTAATGGCATTGAATGGTACACCTAAAAAGTAAAGATAGAAACATAATACAAGGTTACTACATGGATTAATGGCACATGCACATTGAGATATCAACAAGTTCACTGTGTGTATTGCAAGTTATACCTAATACATAAATCCATCTCGCCATATATTGATTCACCTTATGAAGTCTCTCTTTCCAAATTGCTCTGTAATCTTTTGTTGCCACTTGAGCTCTTGAGTGCTAAAACTACTATCTTGATGATCAATTGGATTTACAAACTTATCCATGGGCCCTAACTTTCGAGGTGCCGATCCTGCAAGCTCTTCAAGCCCTTCCTCATCCTTGCCATCATCATGAATGGTCACATTATTTTTGACCTTATCCACGTGTGCTTTCTTGTTCTTCTTGTTTCTTACTCTGCAATGGAATTCTAGCACTTCTCTTGGTCTTCCTTTGTGGATTTGGAGCATTTAAAACATTTTCACTAATGTGTACAACATGTTACTTGATTATATAGATCTCTCTGGAAACAACCTTATCACACAAAATGCACTTCACTTTTGTCCAAGTTATTTGGATTCACCAACACACCATATTCGATTTGGCGGTGGGATAGAGGATCCGGTGATGTGGAGGCTGAATCCATGGTGGGGGAAGAGGATTCGACGGTGGGGGTGGCCCAATCGACGGCGAGGGGGAGGATTTGGCAGTGGGAGAGAAGGATCTAGTGACATGGAGGCCGAATCAATGGCGAGGGAGGATGATTTGGCAGCGGAGAGGCCCAATCGACTAGAGACGAGCTTGAGGGGATGACGGATTTGACGAGGGGGAGGCTGAGGTGGTGGAGTGCTATGGTTCGGTGGTGGATCCAATGATGTGGAGGTCCAATCGACGACAGGGGAGGAGGATTCGATCGGCAGCGACTAGTGACGGCTGCAGTAGACTTCACTCCCACAAACCTTATTAGATTCTCATACATCAAATCCTAGCATAACCTAACTACCTTTTATATCCTCCTTTTGCTTCTGCCTAGGTCTCTTCCGTATCACCCAGGCCGCCTACGTGCTACTCCGGCTGCCAACTCCCCACCTTTTCTGCTGTGCCCAGGACACTGAGGCCATCTAAGATTGGCTTTGACCGCCTAGGCGGCCTCCCCTCTTAGCCCAGCCGGCCGATTGCCGATTTACTGAGATTATGGGCGTAGATCCATAAAAATCTGTCTACCAAAATTCCGTCGTGATATATGTTGCTGTTGTAGTGTCTCAATTTCTCATATATCCAAGTAGACTGAGGATCTGTGTTGCAAACAAAGAAATTTCACCCAAAAAAACACTGTAATTTCACATAAAGTAGCTCATTTTCTCACATTCCAAACAAAAGCCTAAGCTACACAATATCCATATACCCAACGGAGGGGGGCGCATAACAGAAAATATATATCGTGATACATAGTAGACCGGAATATGCTTCAGGATCATGACATCTATGGTATGATGAACTATATCGTTCTGCGATAGTTTCAGGCTATTATTGTAAAATTCCTATTTGCAAGGTGCCTATCTGCAATAAGTTCGTGTCTGTCCTCGTTCTTTCCTTCACCTTATCGCGGTGGATTGCCCCTCTTTCTTGTTGGCCGTCCGTCTCTCCTTTCAGCTTGCTCCCTCGCTGCCGCTGCTCCCGAATGGCGGCCACCTGGAGCATTACGGCGACCGCCACCTCCCCTCCAACGCTCCTAAAAACCTCACCTCCTCCCGCTCTCTCCCTCCGGCCCATCTCTCGCTGCTCCATGTTCCAGTCCGTCAAGAACAAGGTCTGCAGCTCTGTCTTGCCTGCCTGCCTGCCTATATGCATGTTCTTGATGTTCACTTCAAGATGTTCTTTATTAGCTTTGCTTTCGATCATTTTGATTACGAGAAGTAGTACTAGTACTTAGAAATTTGAGAGGATGGGGGAAATGGAATTTGTTGTATGTGCTCGTGTCTTGAATATTTGTTTTTTTGTCTCTGGTCATAGTTAGGAGTCAACATATATGTTGTAAATTTGAGTGCATAGTTCGAACGGGATATCGATTGACCTCATAAGTTGATGGCGATTCAGTTGAACCTGGTTGGACTTGAGGTTATATATATTAGAGCGAAATAAATGTTATGATCCTGCATTGAGATCTTATTATAGATAAATGGGAATAAGGTGCTGGAGTGCTCAAACTACTAGGCAATGTTATGTCTCAGAATTTCGCCCTGAAGATTATCAAAGCTCAAGGGAATCAGACCACAATCCATAGAGTTGGTGGTAGAGAATAATCAGCCTCCTTCTATTTGTATGTTATGTTTTTCTTGTAAGTCTTGTGGATACAGTCTCAGTGCAAGAAACTTAGCATCCCTGATTTTTCAGATAAAAGGATACATAATACTTGCATCCTTAGTTTATTATCAGATAGATTAAGCCAAAAAAATTTCATAGTGATGTAGATTTAAAATGTGTATGTGTGTATGTATATATATCTGTACATATATGAAAATGATTCCATACTCCTGAGAGTACATACTCTCACGCCTTATATACTACTTAAATAGTGTTGTTATACCTCTTTATCTATTTGAGTATACTCTAATAATGATTATAAGATACTCTAAAGTGAGTTCTATAAAAAAATTCTATCAAATGTCACTTTTTATTGCATAATTTGTGTATATATTCCGTTTACATATGGAAAAGGGTATATAGTAAAAATAAAAGATTCCGATGAAAATTTTTCGACCAAGTTGCATTGGAATATCTTATAATTGGTATTTAAATATATCGAAAGTGATAAAGAGATATAACATGTTTGTTTTGTTATGAATATTGTGTGTGTATTGATATGAGGCCCAAGGGACCATATATATAGGAGTACAAAGAGATATGCCATATAGAGATAAGACATATGTGGAATAGAATACAAACTCTATATCCTAATACAACTCTACTCTATATCCTTAACATTCCCCCTCAAATGCAAGGCGTATGCAATAGCATTGTATTTGAAAGAGTTGACATTAAAATAACAAAATCCAAAATCCAAGTCTTGTGAACGTCGTCATAGCAGGCGGCTCTTGAAGATTATGTCGAAAATATAAGATCTCCATCCGAGGTCGTGCTGTAGCCCACAAAGTAGATCGAAGCCCGAGACGGCGGCAACGCAGTGCACAAGAAGCGCAATAGAAACGCAGTGCAGAAGAAGCGTGACGGCTTTAAAAGCTCGGGACGACAGCTCAGAAAGAAGAGCGGCGGTATCATAGACCGAGACAGCGCGGCGCAGTGCACAAGAAGCGCAATAGAAACGCAGTGCATAAGAAGCGCGGCGGCCTAAAAAGCTCGGTGCTGCGACGCAAGAGGCCGCCCACGGAGGAGTCCGGATCCAGCACAAATGAGGCTGGATCCGAACGGGGCAAGGCCAGATCCGGCGAAGACGAACCGGAGAAGAGCCATACGGTCGACCTGCACGCGGCTCAGAGAAAAGAGCGGCGTTTGCTGCTATGCGAAAGACCATACAAAATCCTAGAGGATGGACTGAGACTAACAAAGCAGTCGACTAACCAACACAAAAAAAAAAAATTTGTGGACTCACATGGCTTAGACGAACTCGAAGATAAAGACTATGGATTTGAATGAACTCGCAGCGGAAGACTCGAAATCAAAGACTGAAAATTCAGCCAAAAACCCCTGATACCAAACCTCGAAGACTCAGCCGGTCAAAAGAGGCCCGGTTGGTCAAGGGCTTCTCTCTCTCCCTGTCTTTATCCTCTCCCCGTGACTTTCTCCAGCAGCTCCCTCGTTACCTTGGTGTTGGAGGCGGGCCACGGCCGGCTGCGGGTGGTGCTGATGGAGCCGGCCCAGCTGGCGCCGAACGAGTGCTTCGGAAGAAGTGGCGCGCGCGGGCGATCCCAGAGGCGGCAACCGAAGCGGTGAACGGCGGGCGCAGCAAGTGGCGATGCGATCTCTCCCCATGCTGTGCTACTCGCGCGGCTCACGGCGCGCTCGGATCTGAGAGGCACCGCCGCGCACGCACGGAGCTCACCGAGACGACGCGCCGAGGCGACCCGACCGCTCCTGGCGTCGATTCGACCTCGGCCGACCCGATCTAGGCGATCGATCTCGGAGAGGAGGCGGAGAAGAGACAAAGACGTCGGCTTGCGATCGGCGCGGCGAGCGTGTCGGCGTCGGCCGTGGAGTGAGACCGGATCCGGCGAGAGCGGCGTGGATCCGGCGCGGAGCCCCCGATCCGTGGCGGCCACGATTGCCTCGATTGACGACCCGGCGGCGGAAGAGCCAGGCGCAGAGCGGTCAAGGCGAAGCGCGACGGCCCACCGGCCCGACGGATGGAGCTGAGGGCGGCGTGGTGAGCGGCTTTGGCGGCGACCAGAGCGAAGGCAACCCCGACCGCCAGATCGAGCGATGGCGACCGGCCGGCGGGCGGCGCGACGTCCCGACGGCCGTGGTACCAGATCCGACGAAGACAATGGTGAAGAGGATCCTGCGGCGGGGGATCGGCGATCGCACACCCAAGAAGAGGACCGGGCGACCGGAGATGAGGTGGCCGCCCCTGGGAGTAGAGATGATCCTCCCGGAGGCAGCAGCAGCGGAAGACTCGCGGAGAGGCTAGGGTTAGAGAGAGATTAACCTTAACTCTGATACCATGTTATGAATATTGTATGTGTATTCATATGAGGCCCGAGGGACCATATATATAGGAGTACAAAGAGATATGCCATATAGAGATAAGGCATATGTGGAATAGAATACAAACTCTATATCCTAATACAACTCTACTCTATATCCTTAATATGTTTAAGTGGTATATTCGAAGTGGGAATACCCGGGAGTACGGATATATATGTGCGTGTGTGCACACGCGCGTGTGCAGGTGCATGCATGCGTGTGTGCAAGTGCGGATGCATGCATGTGTGTATATATATGTATATATATAGAAAAATGATTCCATACTCCTAGAAATATATACTCTTACTTCACATATACCTCTTAAACAAACAAGTTATACATCTTTATCCTTTTGAGTATATTCTAATAATAATTATAAGATACTCTAAAGTAAGTTTCATGAAAAATTTTATCAGAGTCCACTTTGCGAGAATAGGAATTCCTTTGAATTTCCTTATATGCCTTTGTATTTTCATATATGTATATAGTATATTCTCTTGTAATATCCTATTGTACTCTCTATATAAACTGCTCATTGGGCCTTATGAATATACACACAATATTCATAATATGATATCAGAGCTAGAGCATTAACCTAGCTTTTCCGCTGCCATCCCACCGCCGCAAGGTCAGACGCTTCTCCCGGTCGCCGCTACCCTCCCCGGCGCCGTCATCCTCCCGGTGCCGCCAGAGTCTCGGATCCCCATCGCCACCCTCCTCAAAAGCGCTGCTGCCGCTCTCGGTTCAGTCGCCATCCCCTCGGGCCGTCCATCGCTCGGATCCGCCACGACCGCCTCCCCGTCCGTCGTACCTGACACCGCCTCGGTTTGCTAGACGCTGCCGCTGCGTCTCCCAATGTTGACGCTTCCTAGATGCCACCTCGGGTTGCCCGCGCTGAGGCCCAACGCCGCCTCGGGTCGCCTGATGCCGAGGCCGCCGCCGCCACCATTGTGCCGCCGGATCACCATCGTCACTGCTCGCATACCAACTAATACACCTCTGTTTGTCAGCTGTCAAGACACTCTTTTGTCTACTAACTTTTTTGTTCTAGTTGTTTCTCATGTCCCTTAATTTACCATGCAGCTTCTCTTGGTGGGTCAGCTCATCGATCTCGGTTGTAGGTTGGTTTTGACTGTTACACCTGTTTCGTCCAAAGTCGACTGATAGGGACGATAATTGGGACTGGCCGACGCCGTAGGGATCATTAGGGTGTCTACATCCTCGACTACCTCCAACTTCCGTCCACCTTAGTTTCTCCTATCACCACTATGTCTACCTCCACTGCCATTACTGCTACCAACCTGGAGCTTTTGCGTAGTGGCATCACCTGTTAGGTCACTTGTATGGGTCCCACTTTTCTTCATTTTGAAGGACCATGTAAGAAGGTCCTATTTAATGTTGTGATGAACCATTGCAATGTTTACGGAGTGGTTATTTGATTTTGCAAAGATCGCTATCTGGAAGGATTTCATAGCTCCTAAATAAAAAATGCAGCCACTTCATTTTATTCATGCTCTATTTTCTTCCACGCATCTTGATGATTCCATTGTCAACGGGGAGAAAGATCAGTAAAAATGCAGTGGTGACCAAGGTCAAATAGAACAATTGTTCTTTCATATGGACCTAGAGTGAGATTTCCGTCTCATTTAGTGTTTTTGAAGATTTTGTGAATAATCTAATATTTTTAGTAGCTTCACTCCATTTCTGTCTCTAATGGTCATTTTTAGTTCTTCGCATTCTTCTTTTGACCATTTGGAGCTCTCTTTGCAAATTTTTTTTCTTGTCTAAAACCACCTCCTATTTGCATTTTTGAGTATTGCCAATGGTTTCATCAAGTGGGAGATTGAAGGACCATGTAAGAAGGTCCTATTTAATGTTGTGATGAACCATTGCAATGTTTACGGAGTGGTTATTTGATTTTGCAAAGATCGCTATCTGGAAGGATTGTTCTGGTAGAAATTGAGAATTCTGTGTTTTGAGTCATGGATTGAGTTAGGGAGATCTGGGTCTCTGCATTAAGATTGCATGAAGCATGTTTTGACTAACGTGGGTCAAGTTGTGAAGAACTTGTGCCCGAAAACAATTTCTTTGTCTTTGGATATGCAAGGAGGCTTGGAGTCGCCATGGTTGACGGCGAGGATCGGGGCTACGCTCAGGGAGGAGCCGAGGCGCAGAACGGTCAAGCATGCCGGGAGAGATGGTGAGCTCAAGCATGTCACAAGAAAGACTGAAAATATTGAAGGCGAGTTCGAACGGCGGGTTTGCACCATATGGCTTGGTCGGTCCAAGTGAGACGTGGTCCGGTGGAACCGGAGCGGGAGAGATTTGCCGGCGCGTGGCAAGCCAATGGTGAACCTACACGTGGCAAGCATGGCGATTGCTTGCAATGAAAGACGAAGACCCGGTCAAGAAAGGGCATTTTGGTAAGATTGGCCAAAATACCGGAATCCACCTTGGATCAAAACCGCGGCGCATGCGGGGCGTTTGGGGAGCGGTTTAGGTCAAGGGGATGCTGGTTTGATCAAGTTGGATCAAGCGGAAAAGGCTTAACGGATTTAGGCTTATGCGCTTTGAAAAGCGTGCATAAGTGATTTGTGTGAGTTAAAACCCGTGTGGTTGGGGTTAACGGGTTTCCCCCATTGTGCTAAGTGGATTATATCCATTAGGGCAAGGAATGGCTGGTTGGGCCTCCTATATAAAGGATTGGGATGGAGACTTGTGTAGACCATCCAATCCATCTCTCATGTGCTCTCAAGTCTAGGGTTAGGGTTAGAGAGTTTGAGTGCATTGTGTGCTCTTTGTCCTCCAAGGTGGAGTGGCTGTAGAACCCAAAACAAGTAAGCAATACATCAATCTTGATCATCTCGATGAATCTTCTCTATGTGGATTGATTTGCTCTTGTCTTGGTTGGGTTGATCTTTCTTCCGTTTTTCTTGATCTTGCTGTGCTAAGGACATAAAAGATGTGGAGATAACCTGTGAAAATATATCTCATATCATCTAGGCACTTTTATAGCAAATTTATCAAGAAACCCGATTTTGCATGTTTTTGGCTTTCTTGTGTGATTTCTCGTTTTGAGAATTTTTGATTGTTGTTTGTTCTTGGTCTAGCTTGCTGTGACATGTGAGAACATATCTGGAGCCATCTTGGCCGTCATATACTCACGAGCAAGTTGGATTCTCAAATTGGGGTTTGACTCGGTTTTGGTGCAACATTCCAACAAACTGAAAAAGGTCTCAACTTTGGACATATTTTTCATGATCGTTTGTTGGAATAGGTTCACAATAACCTAGAGAACATCCATACAAAATTTCATACCATTTGGATCTATGGATCAAAAGTTCTCTCGGTTTTCGGATTTGAAATCGGGCTGAAAACACTATTCATCGCCTGATTTTACTGTAGCAGCGGTCAGACCGGCGTTATAAGGCCGGTCAGACCACCTGGAGCGGTCAGACCGCCTTTTGAACGCCGGTCAGACCGTCGGGAAGGGTTTGGTTCCAAGTTTTGTTGATTTGGACCAATTGGAGTGATTTTTGGGTGGAGATTCTATGTTCTACACCTCCGTAGGTGCTTGAATATAGAATCTTGAATACTAGGGGGAAAATCAGAGTTGGCACCATTCACCCCCCTCTGTTGCCATGTTCGGTCCTACACATTTGTTCATCAGGGTGTTCTTGGACATGTTGCTAGTGACACGACCATATTTTGTCAAAATTGTAAGATGGATAAGCAGCTACAACTTTCTTATCATTCTAATGAGTCTTTGTTTTCTTGCCCTTTTGATTTAGTTTATTTAGATGTATGGAAACATGCGCCTACTATCTTTAAAGGCGGATATAAATTCTATGTGATTTTCATATATGATTACTCTCGTTTTACATGACTTTTCCTTATATCTAATCGTGGTCAGTTTCTTACGATCTATCGTAGCTTTGCAAAAATGGTTCATACTCAATTTAAATACTCTATTCATATTTTTGTTGTGATTCTGCTTGTGAATACTGTTCTGGCGCATTTAGATAGTTTCTTTCTGAGCAGGGCACTCTTTGCCAGACTTCTTGTCCTAGTGCTTGTGCTCAGAATGGGGTTACTAAGCGCAAATATCATCATCTGTTTGAGACTATCCACACTCTTCTCCTTGCCTCTCATGTTCCACCACAAATCTTGGTTGAGACTGTTTCTACGGTTGCATACTTTATCAATATACAGCCTTCCACTGCTCTTAAGAATGTTAGTCCTATAGAGCGTCTCTACTCTAGACCCCTTAGCACACTCACATTCGCGTTTTTGGCTGCCTGCTGCAGCCTCATGAGTGCACCAACTGTCGCCTCATTCAATTGAGTTTATGTTTCTTAGTTATAGTTCTGAGAATAAGGGTTATCGCTCTATGATCCTTCTGCTCGACCGATCTGGGTCTCACAAGACGTTGTCTTTGATGAATCTCGACCTTTCTTCTATCGAGATTCGACTCCTTGTCTTGTTTCCACCAATGAGACGATCTCATGGTTTCTTTTTGGCTCTTCACCTATTTCTCACTATCATAGCCTTCCCCTAGTCTGTCTCTAGTGGTTCCTTCTGTACCCCACCTCTTGTGCTGCCTCCTGCAGCACCGCCTCTTGTTCCTGCAACACCACCGTCTCATTTGTCACGGTTTCACTACTCCAGGTGTCTTCGTCCTTCACCAGCCTCCTCTTCTGGTATCTTATTAACACCGACGTCTGATCCTTCTGATAATGCTCTCAGTACGTCTTTCATGACCGGACATTCCTTCGGCCTCCTGAACATCTGGGTTTTACTTCGATAGCTCATGCTCTCTCTATCATTGAGCCTAGTTCTTATCGTGAGGTTGCTCCTCATTTTGAGTGGCAGCTCGCTATGGCAGAGCAGCTTGATACTCTTCAACGTACGAAGACTTGGGATATTGTTCCAACACTTGTGCATGCTCGCCCTATTACGTGCAAGTGAGTGTACAAGATTACGACCTGGTCTGATGGTACTATCGAGTGATACAAGGCTCATCTTGTGACTCATGGCTTTCAGTAGGAGACGTTTGCCCCTGTTGCCCATATGACCACTGTTCGCACTATTGTTACGATTGATTTTGTTCGTCGGTGGTTTATCTCTCAACTGGATATTAAGAATACCTTTGTTAATGGTGTTTTGCATGAGGTCTATATGCAGCCACCATCTGTGTATTTTGTTTCAGATAGGCATATCTATCGTTTTCGTCGTGCTCTTTATAGCTTTAAACAGGCTCTTCGTGCCTATTTTGCGCGTTTTACCTTAGTGATTATCGTTGTCGGTTTCACTGTCAGTTCCAACGATCCTGTTCTTTTTGTCTATGCCTCATCTCGGGGTAGGACCAAGGTTGTTAGAATCGCGATCCCAGGTAGGATTATTTTTTGTATGACAGGATCGGATCATAGAATCATGATTCTATCTAATTTTTAAAAGCATATATATTTTATATAAAAATTGAATTATATTTCTAAATATGCAATTCTATAATAGATTTTTTTGAATTTAATTTTGTAATTTGAGTACACTTATTCATGTTATATTGAATTAAGGTTGATTTTTGAAATTTATTTAATTATTTTTAATAAACTAATAATCTAAAAATGCAATATGTCAAAGATAATACCTTTTTTTACCTTAGAACAACATGTAAACAACAAAACAAAGCAAATTACACTAGTGCAACTTAAATTAGCAATTAGTAATATCAAATGTTATACGCTACAATAGTTCGTACTAGGATCACGATCCCATTGCGATCCTAGTACGATCCTACCCGATCCTAATGATCCTACAAGTAGGATCGTGATCCCACTGCGATACTGCCTGATTTCGATCCATATTGTGATCCGTATCATCTACCTCTGGTGGGATCGTACGATACTAGATACGTGTCGCGATACTGACAACCTTGGGTAGGACATTGTTTTTTCTGTATGTAGATGATACACTCATCACTGGTGATGATTCCTCATTCATCACGTATGTGAAGAAGCATCTCAGTGAGTAGTTTATGATGACTGATCTTTGTTCTCTTATGTACTTCATTGGGATTAAATTCTCTTCCACGCCTGCGGATTACTACCTCTCCCAGCAGAAGTATATCTAGCAACTTCTTGGTCGGTCTGATTGACACTCGCACTAACGAGACTCCCATTGAGCTATCCCTTCAGTTTCATACCACTGATGGTGATCTTCTTGACGATCCTACTTGATGTCACCATCTTATTGGGAGTTTGGTGTATCTTGTGAGCATTCGTCTTGATATTGCTCATGTTGTTCATATCTTGAGTCAGTTCATGACTCATCCTACCTATCTTCACTATAGTCACCTTCTCCTTGTTCTTCATACTTGCGTGGGACTATCTCTTGTCGTTTGTTTTTTTCCTAACTCTAACTCATTACAACTTCAGATATATTCTGATGCGAGTTGGGCTATTGATCCTTTTGACCGTCGTTCTCTTTTCTGCTTACTGTGTTTTTTTGCTCCTCCTTGATTGCCTAGAAAACAAAGAAGCAGACTGCAGTTTTCCGTTCGAGTGCAGAGGCTGAGTTGAGAGCTATGACAGTAGTGACAACAGAGGTTACATGGTTAAGGTGACTGCTTGTAGATTTTGGAGTGCGTGTGATGAGACCTATGACTCTTTTGTCTGATAGTACATGTGCTATCAATATTGCCCGTGACCTACTGATGCATGAGCTTCTTATAGGTGCAGGAGGGAATATTTGCTTTACAGTTTGTGCTATCAAAGTTATAGATTGCTGACTTCTTTACGAAAACACAGACTAGGGTATAATATTTGTATTTTCTCTTCAAACTCAGTGTGTGTGATCCACCATGAGTTTGAGGGAAATATTAGAATAGGAATTCTTTTACATTTCCTTTTATGTATATAGTATATTTCTTTGTAATATCTCTTTATACTCTCTATATATACTGCCCATTGGATCTCATGAATATACACACAATATTCATAACACACTTTTCCTAGCATAATTTATGTATATACTCTTTTTTAATATGAAAAATGGTATATAGCAAACATAAAAGGGTTTGATGAAATTTTTTCAACCATGTCGTATTGAGATATCTTAGGATTAGTATTTAAGTATACCAAAAGTAATAAAAAGGTATAACACATTTGTTTAAGTAGTATATTGGAAGGTGGGAGTATGTACACCCGGGATTATGGAAAAGGCTTATATATATTATAATACATACATACGTACATACATACTGCAAAGACAAATTTATATGAAAATGGCAGAATATCTACCTTCTATTTTGAAAAGTGAAAATAATAGACTTGGTAGTTGTTAACATTCATATTCTGTACAACAAATTGCCACGTCAAGAAACAACATTTTAGTCCATGACATAAGGCATGATCACATGAATTAGTTATCACAGTTTTTACCCTTTTTTGTGTTTGGTAAATGGTAAGAGATAAAAAAAATATGTTCACAGATGTTCCTTCTCTTTCTGTCTTTTCTTCTAAAGTTAGAAAGTGTTCATCTACACAGGCCACAGAAAATGACCAGGCCGCAAAGAAGCCTCAGAAGACAAGCAGCCTTGTTTGCAAGGATTGCGAAGGAAATGGTGAGCCTGCTTTTGTTTAAATTGTATAAGGATAAAATTTCCTCATCGCAGTTAAATTTTCTTGATGTTCATGTAAGGATACACTGTGTAATGCCCAAAGGCTATATAGCTCATTGTTTGAATATTTGAATGTACAGATGAGAAAACTGGAGTGGAAACTAGTTACAAAGTCCCCTGATGATCCTATTGCTTCCTGATTGGGTTTGGACTTTCAGTATTGGGTTTCCTCAATGCAGGAAACTTAACCTTCCTTGGATAGCAGGACCCTGTCTGGTGTTAAACAAAGGGTGACTATGTGTTTGATTGCTGGTGTTCTCAGAAAAATGGGACACTAATACTTTAACATTGTAACAACTTAAATATTTGAATTGTTGTCAGAATTTACAAATTTAGTGTCCCATTTACAAACTTGTTGCTTTAATGTGCATGCTTTGCGTCTCCCCTAACAGCTCTTTCCGTTTACATGTTATATTTTGGTTGTAACAATCTTTTGGCAAATGATAGGTGCAATCGTATGCTCCCAATGCAGGGGAAGCGGGGTGAATTCTGCTGACCATTTCAATGGTCGATTTAAAGCTGGAGCGTTATGCTGGCTTTGCAGGTAAATTAAGTCTTGCTCTCACTGGCAGTGGCCCTTTAGGAATACATCTCTGTCACAACTCCTTAAACTAACCTGCTGACATCTTCTTGTGTCGATTCATTTGATATTCTGCAGAGGAAAGCGAGAAGTCTTATGTGGGAGCTGCAATGGCGCTGGCTTCTTGGGTGGATTTCTGAGCACTTTAGATGAAACTGCAGAGTAGTTTGAATGGTGTATATTCTTCTTGCTGTTTGTGTTGTATTTGACCAATTTTGAGAGATTTCGTTTGCACTGTTTCCTCTTGAAGCAATTTCTGCTTTAGGGATTGGGGCAGTTTAAAGAACCAAAAAAGTTTGTAATTTTGTATTTTTACCGCCAAGTATGTTGTTGACACCCACCCTGTCAACCCCACAATTTGTTTTGTGCAATTTTTTAAAATTTGTATTTGCTACTGGGTTATCTTGATTGAGATGGTTTGTTACATCAAAATATTGCGCCGGCATGCGGAGCAACCATATCGACAAGTGTTGCTTTGTGTTTATTGTAGGATTAATAACTCGTGAACACTTCAATTACTGGCACACAGCATCTTCTTAATTTTTCTCCTTCCCTTCCCCTGGTGTCGGAGACTCGGAGGAGCACAATTTTTCACTGTGCTGCTCTGCCATTGCCATGTCATGGCAAGGCAGAGACGGCGCCATACACATGGCCACTGCCGCGGGCGCCGGGGACGGCGGGAGAGCGAGGCGTCAGAGGAAGCACCGGTTCGGGCGACCACGCAGACCCCGTGGTTCTGGTGGCGCGTGATGCGTGCTCGTGGTTGTCAGCGACGGCGGCGCCCGCCTGGGGCTCGAGCTCACGTGGATAAGCGGCCGTCGCATCCTCGCGTTCTTGGTGCTGGGCCTCGTGACTCACCATCTCCATTCTTGTGCATGTCTGAGTTTTTGCTTGCTGTTTGCTGCATGCAAGGTGTTTGATCAAATGGCTGAGAGACTCTTCGCATGCAAGGTGCGTTTTTTTCTAGTGTGAATTCATGTGAGATTTATGTGGTCTAGAAATCCCATAACATATGCGAATTTCACCCCTTAAATACCCAAACAGGCTCTTAGTGTCGGCTGAAAAGACTTTCTTGGTTGCCAAAGGCTGAAAAGACTTTCAAACGAACATTTCTTCAGACATCTGGTCAAAAATGGTTGATGAAAGGGATTAATCCTGTTTTTGGTCAGAAAGGTGGACAAAATGCGTCATCTCTGAAATATATTCTTGTGGAAACCAAACACTTGATTAGCAAGTCAAACAAATTAGGCACATTGCTTATAACATAGGTGACCAAAAAAAAAAAAAACAATTTGGCTTATGTTACACTTTTTGAGTCTGTATTGCCTGAAGAGAGAATAGAATCATATATAGGTGATCTATAGTAGCACCACTTACCCTCAAATTTATCTCGAGATTTGACACGTGCTTGCTACCAAATTAAGCCCCCATTCACCAATCACCATGCAGGCAGCTGTAACAGTCTGTGTGTTCCTGCTGTCTATCCGAAGTGCTTGCTATGGATGCATCGCAAGTGAGAGAGCTGCTCTTCTCTCCTTCAGGAAGGGTCTCACCAGCGATCCCGATGGCCGCCTCTCGTCGTGGCATGCCGAGGACTGTTGCGGGTGGGAAGGCGTCGTGTGCAGCGACACGACAGGCCATGTCAAGAAGCCCAAGCTCCGCAACACCTTCTTCAGCAACGGGAGCTCTGGCCTCGGAGGCGAGATAAATTCATCTCTGCTCAAGTTGCAGCTGTTATGAATAGTGTTTGTATTCATTATGAGGCTAATGAACCAGTATATATACACATACAAGTATGTTACATATGCAGAGAACCCCTTATACAACAGGGTAATTACACACATATATATATGGAATATATCTAACAACAACATCTTAGATATCTAGACCTTAGCGTGAATGATCTTGGAAAGCTCAGCGCTCCTCTTCCAAAATTCTTGGGCTTGCTTAAAAACTTGAGGTATCTCAACCATTCCAACGCAAACTACCTTGGTAGGGTACCTCCTCAGCTTTGTAATTTGTCCAAGCTGTCATACCTTGATCTGAGCAGCAAAGCTGCTAGTTCATACTACAGGAGATCTCTCGTGGTTAACCGGTTTGTGTTCGTTGGAGTACCTTGACATGAGCCAACTGAACCTGAGTGCAGCTGTTGGCTGGTCTCAGGCTGTTAGCAGGCTTCCATCCTTGAGTGTTCTCACCTTGTCGAGTTGTGCACTGAACTTTTCAGGGTCACTCTTTGGCTCCAATCTCACACGTCAGCTTCGTAAACTTGATCTCTCATCAAACACGATCTACAGCCCAAGCTTGGGATTATAGTTTTGGGATGTACATACCCTTATGTATCTTGATCTCTCTAACAATAGATTGTCCGGTCCTTTTCCTGATGCACTAGGTAACATGACCAATCTTCAAGTCCTTCGTTTGGCAGAAAACAACTTAACAGGAATGATTCCAGCAACCTTGAAGAGTTTATGTAGCTTGCAAATTGTGGACATGTCGATGAATCAGATCAACGGGCGCTTGGTGGATTTCATGAAGAGGCTACCACACTGTGCACTGGAAAATATAAATGTGCTACATCTGTCAAAGAACAACTTATCTTGGCATCTGCCGAAATGGATAGGTGGAATGTCTAATCTAAACGATCTTGATCTGTCTAATAACATGCTTGTAGGGTAAGTACCTCTAGGGATTGGCACACTCACGAAGCTAACCATCCTATCTCTGCAGTACAACAATTTCACTAGTTCTTTATCAGAAGAGCATTTTGCTAATCTAGTGAGTCTGAAATCGTTGGATTTGTTGCACAACCCTTTGAAGATGGAAATGGGTTCAAATTGGACTTCACCATTTAGATTGTTCCAGGCCAATTTTGTTGATATTCAAATGGGCCCTCCCTTCCCAACATGGCTCAAACAACAAGAAAATATCGAGGATCTTGACATTTCTCATGCAGGCATAGTGGACACATTGCCAAATTGGTTTTGGAGCATGTGTTCAGATGTCATCTATCTGAACATCTCTATGAATCAGATCAGTGGCAGGTTACCATCTTCACTCAGATTTATGAGACGGGCATTTATGATGTTTCTTGGTTCAAACCAGTTTACAGGTTCAGTACCACACCTCCCAAAACTTTTGTTTGGTTTGGATCTTTCCAGGAATTCTTTATCAGGTTCAATTCCATCAGACTTGGGCACTACTGTCCTGACAGGGCTGGATCTTTCTTCCAATAAGATCAATGGCCCCATCCCAGCATCCCTTTGCGAGATGGCAGGCTTATATCATTTGGATTTGTCTAACGATAATATCTCTGGCCAACTTCCTCGGTGTAGGAAGTTGCCGATAGGTTTAGGGCTTCTAAATATCTTATTGCACCATAACAGTCTTTCAGGGGAATTTCCAGTTTTCTTGAAAGATTGCAAGGATATGGTTTTTGTTAATTTGGCTTACAACATGTTCTCCGGAACCATACTGTGGTGGATAGAGCAAAAATTGCCCTCATTAACACATCTGCAATTGAGAAAAAAAGTGTTCTCAGGTGACATTCCTACTCGATTGACAGAACTTCATAATTTGTTGTTCTTGGACCTAGCAGACAACAATATTTCAGGTTCCATTCCACACTCTCTGGCTACAATGTCAGGAATGACAAAAGAATACAAACCTCCGGTTGGGGACTTACACCCTTATGACACACTCCCAGGTGATCAAATTTGGTCCAATCTATTTATGGTGATGAAAGGGCAAGAACGTGCCTATGCAAACGAAGCAAGATACATGGTCAGCCTTGATTTGTCTAGCAACAATTTGGGTGGAAATATTCCCGAAGATGTCATGATCCGGGGTAAACACTACCAAGAAGATGGCCGGATGGCATCGGCGTAGAAGAGGGAGAGAGAGATTAGATGAGGAAGACTATAATATTTCTCTTCATTGATTCCAATAGCATGCGGTAACCTCCTTATATAAATGGCTCCTCCTAACAGATATATTCTAATCCCAATTATATCTCTAACAAATATAGCAACTCATCTCATATATCTAATTACATCTTTAACAAAAGGAATCTAATCTCTAACTCAATAGAAACCAATCTCTAATTATAACTCGACTGGGCCTTGGGCCCAAGGCCCACACCCCTAACACTACACCCCTCTCGAACAGGCAGCTCGTCCTCGAGCTGTTAGGCGGCGATCATGACTTCTGACGCCGGTGTAGGAGACGAACGATGGCGGAGTTCTGCAGCGGATGGAGACGACCGACCCGATCCAAGCGGAACAGGGTTAAACGATACCTGCAAAAAAAATTTCTTTTTTTTCTTTTTTTTGTTCCCTTTTTTTGCTCTCTTTTTTCTCTTTTTTCTTTTTCTTTTTCTTTTTTCCTTTTTTTGTTGCCTTTTTCTTTAAAGGCAGTCACCCCGATTGGATCTCAGATCCAACCGGTGCCGAGTGGAAGGGGCGACCGGCGGGCATTGGCAAGAGGCGGGCGATGGCACCAGGCGGCGAAGCCGGCGATCGGCCGGCAAGTAGCAGGCGGCGGGAGACGGCACCAGGCGGCTTCGGTGGAGCAACGGCCTGGGAGTCAACGGCGAAAAGCGGCGGCACGGGCGGAGGCGGTTCCGGATTCGGCAACGACGTAGCGGAGGTGGCCCAGCCGGAGGCAGATCTGGAGCGGCGGCGGTCGGGCGTCTTCCAGCATGGAACCGGCGGCGGCTGAGCGGGCGGAGGTGGCCCGGGCGGAGGCGGCGGCGCAGACGGAGAAGGCCATGGCGATGGCGGTGGCACGGGTGGGGACAGCCCGGGCGACGGCGGCGGCGCGGGAGGAGGCGGTCCCGGCCGCGGATGAGGTGACAACGCGGCGGAGGTGGCCTGGCCGAAGGGCGACGGCACGGGAGGAGGTTTGCTGAGACCCGAATATGCAAATCCGGACTTCCTGTGTATTATGCACTAGTCCCAGGATCATGTTAGTGCACACAGTTAAACATAGATGTCATCACAACCATATACACGATAAAATAAAGGAAAGCTCAAATATCGATAAATCTCAAAAGGTACGACCTTATGGTCAAGCTTACAATAAACTGGCTCGAAGGCTTAACAAAAGTAGCAGCGAAAATTCAAAATAAAGCGTAGTGGCCAATCGACAAGCCCGCAGGCTATCGAGTGGAGAACGAAGCCTAATCCGTGAAGTCGTCGAAGTACTCTCCTTCTGGAACCTCCTGCTGGTGAAACTTCTCTTCCTAAACTGAGCAACATTGGGCATAAAGCTGTGAGTACATTGGTACTCAGCAAGTCGTTTGTAACAAATGAATGCAATATAGTATGCAAGGCTTACTAAAAGATGGCTGAAAGGTTAATTTGCATAAATGACAGTTGAAATACAAATAATAGATTGAAGGCGAACTTTAAGTAAAACAGTAATTAAGTAAATAATCAAAGGAATTGACATACCACTTGCGAACCTCCCATCCACAAGCTAACCAACTGCTTATAGAATCCCATCCATAAGCTAAACCAACCGCATATGGATCTCCTATCCATAAGCTCAACCAACAGTGAACACCTGTCCACTTCTATTCACAAGTTTTCAGAAATAACTACCCCTCGTGTGAAGTCACTGAGCATTGTCTATGACCGAGGACGCGGCTATTCGAATAGTTTTACACTCTGCAGAGGTTGCACAACTGTACCCATACGATGTGATAATCCTCACGTTAAAGAAAATCACAACAAAGCCTTTACAAAGTTCAGTTACAACTTAATCCGCCCGCTAGGGTTTCGCATCACACCCCCCCTTGAGCCACATGGAAATCAGCAACCATGTTCATCTCAATGGCAAGATTAAAGTTGGAACCTCCCAAATTAGTCAGCTAGGTCCATCCCATACTAGACATGTGGTTTGCACGGTAAAGCTCAGATTAATGGCGCACAAAGTTAAGTTCTTAACATTACCCGGGCGAGACTACCACATCCCTCGAAGTGCACCAACACTTCCCCCTTTACTGCACGATCACTCGCCCGAGTGCAAAACCAGTTTGTTTAACTACCGCCGATGACGCACCAACGTCATGGCACAAATTTTAATATACGTGGCACCAACCACAGTTCCATATCTCATTAAGTCAAATTGATAAATCACATGTGATGATAAACTCAATCGAAACTATAAGCAAAGCTAAGCAATCTATCGCACCAACCCATATGACGAATAATCTAGTATCACTAGTAAATTTTCCAATCTATGGTGACAATGGCATCATGGCATTCCAAAATATCAAGGAGGGATAATACTCAATTGGGATGATAACTACCAGTACAACGGTTTATATAAAATAGCGATGCAATGTAATTAAAAATAAAATAATTAAATAATAGATTACAAACTGGGATCAACATGATCAAAGGACACGACTTGTCTCGGTTATGCTCAGCGAGGTACTCCTGGTCTTCGGGCGCGAACCTGCTCCTCCGGAATCCGATCAAGCGAGAGAGAAAACGATCGAAACCAAAGAAACACATAAAATAACAAGCAAATAAACTCCAAAATTCACAAAACCAGAACCAAAAGCTAGAGCTCGATATTAGATGAATTTAGAAAAAAGAACGGGGTCAATCGGAGCTACGACGGAGGAGAACGGGCTCTCGGAAGATTTAATCTAAAGAAAATCGGGAAAATCAGAAAAGTTACTGTGCTGTGGACCTGGCGCACGGGAGACGCAGTCCACGGTGGACGCGGTCCAACAAACAGTGCACGGGGGAGGCGGCGCTGACGCGGCGGGGCGGCGGTGACGTGGCACACGCATGTGCTGCCACGTGGCACGTGCTGACGTGGCATGCTGACGTGGCATGCCACGTGGCACTGGGCGGGTTTCCGGCTGACGTGGCATGACACGTGGCTTGCCACGTCAGCTAGGGCTGACGTGGCACGCGCTGGTGCTGCCACGTGGCTAGTCTGAGCTGGCGCGTTGGGAGCGGTGGCGACGGCTCGATCGGACGGCGGTGGGGCATGCACGCGGCAAGATCTGAGGCGTCGGCCCAGATCCGGATGGGCGGCGGCGATGCAGCGGCGCAGGCGCAGGGACGGTGGCGATGGTTGACGCATGTCCAGCGCGGCGCGCGAAGCGTCGCGCGGACGCGGGCGCGAGGCGAGGCGGGGGCGCGTCGGCGGGATCCGACGGCGGAGGCGGGGCGCGTGGCGCGGGACGGTGGGCGATGGTTGACGCATGTCCGGTGCGGCGCGCGGCGTCGCGCGCGACGCGGCGCGAGGCGAGCGAAGCGCGTCGGCGGATCCGGCAGCGAGGCGGGGGCGCGTGGCGCCGGTGATGCCTCGCGGCTCCGTCGGGACGAACGGCGTCGCGCGCGCGGGCGGGATGGCGGCGATGTGCGGCGTGTGGTTGGCGCGCGCGCGGCGTCGCGCGCGCGCGCGTGTGTGTGCGGGTGCGCGGTGTCGGCGCGGCGACCAAGAAGCGGGCGCGGCGACGCCGAGGCGACTTCGAGCGGCAGGGCTCACCGGCGGTGCTGCGCGACGGCGACGGCAGATCCGGATTGCGACGTGTAGATGCATCCAACGGCATCGAGCGGGCGGGGCTGGGGCGCTGCTGGTGCCGCCGCGTGGCGCATCCGACGGCGCGGGGCGGCGACGCGGTTAAGGTTAGGGTTTGCGGCGCGGGTGCGGCGGGAGCGGGTGCGCGACGCGTGGCGGGCGCGGGGATCCGACGACGCGGAAAGCGGGGAGGCGGGGGCGGCTGAGCGCAGGGCTGGGCCGACGCGTGGCACGGGGAGGATCGGACGGCTGGGGCCTTTTTCCCTTATTCTTTTATTTCCAGCAATTCAAATAAACTTCTAAAAGCTCTAGAAAATAGCAAATAAATCCCAAAAATTTACCAAAAATTCCAGAAAATTCCTTGAGACCTGAGAAACTCAAATAAAATATTTTCAACTCATGTTAATGTTTATTTTACTTAGATTAAATCATTTTAAAATTTCAAAAATTCATTTGAAGCTTAATTTAATTTTAGAAAATTCCAGAAAATTTCTTGTGACACAAGAAACTTAATTAAAATATTTTCAGCTAATGTTAAGGTTTAATTTAATCATATTAAATTCTTTTAAATTCTTGAAAATTCATTTAAGCCTGGTTTTAAATTCAAAAAAAATACCAGAAATTTATTTTTAAATTTAAAGTTTTAAAAATCCCCAAAAATCAGGATGTTACAAGGTTGTCCCTGCCGCGGATGCGACGACGACGCGGCGGAGGTGGCCCGGCCGAAAGCGGATCTGGAACGGCGGCGGTCGGGCGTCGCCGAGCACGGGACCGGCGGTGGCTGAGCGTGCGAAGATGGCACAGACGGAGTCGGCCGACCGAATCCCAGAGGCGGCGGTGCAGGAAGTGGCAAATCGGCGGCGAAGAACGCCGGATCCGGTGGCAGCGGTGGCACAGCGGCAGTGTGAGGCGGAGGGGACTGCGGCCGATGGCAGGGGTCGGCGGCGTTGGCCGACGGCGGACGACGGCGGTGGGTCGAAGCGGTGCAGGACGGCGGTGTCTCAGGCGACGAGGGACTCCGAGGTCTCGCTGCGCGCCTCTGCCAGGGAGCGCTTGCTCCAGAACTGGACGGCCTTCTCGAGGGGGCGCGAGGACACCCTCGTCTCCAGCGGCCTGGTTTGGGATTTGTGCTACTGCCGTCTCCTCTACTCTGCGAGCGGCCTCTTATTGCGCCTTCTCTCGTATCTTCTTCATGAATTTCTCAAGGGATTCATTTAATTCATTCACTCGCTTGCTCATATCGTCCATCATGGCTGCCGTCTGATGGTAGAGCGCTTGGTCAAAAACCATGGTAGCAGAAGTCGTGGGAAGGGATCGACTGTTCTGATACCAAGTTATCATGATCCGGGGTAAACACCACCAAGAAAATGGTCGAATGGCGTCGGCATAGAAGGGAGAGGGAGAGACTAGATGAGGAAGACTATAATATTTCTCTTCATTGATTCCAATAGCATGCGGTAGCCTCCTTATATAGATGGCTCCTCCTAACAGATATATTCTAATCCCAATTATATCTCTAACAAATATAGCAACTCATCTCATATATCTAATTATATCTTTAACAAAAGGAATCCAATCTCTAACTTAATAGAAACCAATCTCTAATTATAACTCGACTAGGCTTTGGGCCTAAGGCCCACACCCCTAACACTACACCCCTCTCGGACAGACAGCTCGTCCTCGAGCTGCTAGGCGGCGATCATGACTTCTGACGATAACACTACACCCCTAACAGAAGAATTATGTTTCCTTACAGGGTTGATAAACTAACCTGTCTTACAATCACTTCAATGAAACAATTCCCTGTAGCATTGGTGCCATCCAAAAGCTTGAATCTCTTGACTTGTCGATGAACGAGCTTTCTGGTGAAATTCCTTCAAGTATGTCAGATCTAACTTTCATAAGTTGGTCGAACTTATCGTATAGCAATCTATCAGGCAGAATACCCTCTGGGAGTCAGCTGCAATCTCTTGCTAATCCAGCATCCATCTATGTCGGCAACATTGGTCTCTGCGGGCCACCTCTTTCTAAGAATTGTTTAGAGAATTCAGTGAATAATCAGGGCCATCTTGAAGGGCATAATGGTATATCAGACACAACGTTCTTCTACCTCAGTCTGGTTTCAGGATTTATAGTTGGACTTTGGGTGGTGGTATGTTCCTTGCTGTTCTGTAAAACATGGAGAATTACTTATTACCGGTCTTTCGACAAGCTATGTGACACAGTATATGTGTTTATTGCTTTGATATGGGCAAGTAAAACATCAAGTCCAAGTTAAGCAAATTTTGCAGTAGTAGGATTACAATTTGATGGCGTGACTCTGACAAAATTGCATGTTCCTGAGTTATATTATAAGCTTGCAAAGTGTATAGTGGAAATGTCTGTATGTCATTGTTGTGTGTGATCTTACTATTGCCCGTCATACGTTTAAATCCTTCTCAAATTAGAAAAATATGTACTTTTAGTACCCCATGTATGCTGATGGCTGAATATACTGACAAATTACTGTCTTAAATTAGAAATATAGAGCACCAAAATTATATTTATATGATACCATTTAATGTTTCCTCTTACATTGTCTGCTCTCTACTATATTAGCAGTGTAAAACTGTCATGTCATCACAACAATCCTCCATAATAGTTTTATCCTTAAAGCAACTTTTGTATTTGCCACACTATACAACAATTTGAGTAAGATTAGCCGCTGCAAAAAGGGTACAGTTAGTCAGTTATTCCTTGATTGGAAAGTGAATGTGGTTTTTGTATTGCCACCTGCCATGAGTTTTAATTTGACTGACAAGAACATAGAATTGTGGTAACTTTTGTATTTGCCACTATAAAACAATTTGGATTAGCCGCTGCAAAAGGGTACAGTTAGTCAGTTATTCCTTCATTGGAAAGTGAATTTTGTTTTTGTATTGCCAGTTGCCACGAGTTTTAATTTGACTATGAAGGATCATATGAGAGGGTCTATGATTTACAAGTGATGAACAATTGGCACATTTGGAGAGTTAGATTTTGATTTTGCCAAAGTTCACAAAATTCAATTTTTGCTGTCAGTTTTAGGCGGTTGTACTGGCCTAGCAAGAGCGGTAGTACTAGCCTGACAACAACAGTTGCACTGGAGTTAAAATAGCGGTACTACCACAGTTGCAGTATAATTAGATTCTAGTTGGCAGTAGTAATTTTCCGTATGTAACAGCCCAATTTTACCTTCTAAATAAACATGCATAATTTTCTATGAATTTCTAAAAATTTGGTGCATTTTAAAAAAATTCTCAAGACCTTGGTGGAGTTTAAGATTTTTTTTTAAAAAAACTCCTCAGCTCAAAAATGTGGCACCAAAATTTTAAAAGTCTATTGGATGCTAAGGAATTTTTCTAAAACATTTCATGTGCAAATTCCTCCTGAAATTGAAATTACAAATTTAAACTTGAAAATCATAAATAAAGTTTAAACTAAAATTTTCTCTACCTTGCCTTCGGGCCGAAACCCACTTGTGAGCCTAGCCCATTTTCCTTCTTTCCCGGCCGCGGCCCAACTAAGCCGACCCATCGCTCGCTCGCCCGCGCGCTCGCCAACCCAGTTGCACCCCTCTCTCTCACCGCCACCACTGGCAAGTGGGCCCCGATCCCACCTGTTAGCATGTTAATGTGCTTCTTCTTCCCTTCTCTCTTTCTCGCAAATGTACTGAGCTCATCCCCTCGCGTGTGTTCACGTGCAACAACACAATGAAGTCTCATACGCCTCGACCTTGTCTCGTTGCCACGACCTCATCACATCGCCAACTTGCCTCTCTCTCGCACTCTTTCTCTCTCTTGTGACCAAAGCCCTTCATGGTGCCCATGCCTTTACTCCCCTCTCGCCCCTATTTAAGACGCTGTCGATCTCCCTCTCCACTTCACCTCCTGATAAGCCCTTCCGCCCCTTTTCAATTCAGCTCTAAGCCAAATCTATAGGCTATCCATCGGACCCTAGAACTGGTTGTAACCTTCTAGCCATGTTCACCTGTTCTCACTAGCGACAGCCAACGTGGAGAGCACGGCACACCTTGCAATAGGCCATGAGCATCGCTCCATTAGCTTCGCTTTACCTCATAGATCATGGAAATGCCTACAATTTGACAGAAATTGGTATTAAATCCTAAGTTCGTCGTGCCATGACATTGCTGCCTTGTTCGCCGCCAACCTCACTCCAACGACCCTAGGTCCCCGAGCCATGCCCAAAACATTTCAGGCAACTCACTGAACCCATTGCACGCATAATTTTGGCCCAAGCACTGCTTTGTTTTGTCCCCACCATTCCACCGCCTAGCACCACCATTCACCACAGCTAGCTGCCATTGCAGCGCCCCACACCAAACGCCATCACTGCCAAAAGCTAGCCCTTGGTCCAAGCATTCCATTTTGGCCCATAGCCAAGCTTGCCGACCTCCCCCTCACCGTCGGCGAGCAGACCAAGGGGCTCCACCGTGAGCCTCTCTGTAGTTTCATTTAGTCTCATTAACCGGTGGACCCCATCTGTCAGTTGGTTAATTAAACTCAAGGATTAAGTTAATTGTTAAGTATATACTTAACCTCAGTTTGACATGTGGGCCTATGGATTATGAATCCTAATTAACCCAAGTTTAAACCAGTAACTCACTAACATGTGGACCTACAACCTTGAACCCATCGCATAAACCAAGGCTATAGACCACTGTCACTAACATGTGAGTCCCACTCTCTGGAAACAGTCGTGTGGACCAACTTTATGTGAGCCATAACCCCATCTGTCAGCCTCACCCATTTTACCCAGTGTACGGATACGCACGTGTCTTGTACTTTTCAATTAAATATATTGTTTAACTGGAAAGAATTATTGAGCCATATGAAATATGACCGGGTGAATTCTAATTTAATTGAGTCATTATTTCTTATATTTGGAGATACAGAACTATTATTTTATGTAATTGTATACTGACCTATACTCGATCTGTATAAACCTTAAGTGAAGATGCGTTTGAAAGAACTTGAAAAATCCTACATGCTTGCTGTCATGTGGAGCATGTTGTAATATATGCAGTATAAGCACGAATATTGATATAATTCTAGCATAATTAAATAACCTCAAAGAAAATACCAAGATGTATACAAATGATATACAATGCACATAATCATTTGATTCAATCACATCATTTGTAGTATAGCACATATTCAATAAAAGGATCAAGAGTACTTCTAATCTAGACATATATGCCAATGTAAAGAGCATGGAATCAATTAAGACTAGCAAAAGCACAAGTCTTATTTAATATTTAATGCTCTTGGACGTAGAGTTACACAAGATTTGATCTTGGCCGTCCCACTACTATGGTCTTTGTGAGACCCTGGAGTAGAAACTCCCGGACCCCCCTGTGTATTGCAGTACTAGTCCCAGATCAATGCTAGTACACACAGATAATCAGACAAAATGATACATTGCCATCAACGCTTTATTACAATAATAACTGAAATACATAAGTCCTGGCCCAAGGCCTTACATCTGCGGTTCACTGAACCTCTTACACAAAATAAAACAGCGGAAGCAAAATATTCAAATAAACGACCCATCAATCTGTTAGTGATATGCCCTAGAGGCAACATGGAGATGTTGTATATATCACATACTATGTTTATGATACATTACTTTGTTCCTTGGAATAGACATCATCATTATTAATCAATGAGTATGTGACTTATTCATGAGACTCTTAAATACTAAGATGTTGCTATTTCTAAATGATCCCTGATCGTATATCATATGAGGAACAAATATGATTCAAAGACAAAGATCAGCATATGTATTGATTGATGATCATGTCTCATGGATCATGGTATGGTGATACCAAATCAATAATATGGACATGTGTTAGTGAACATATGTTGGATAGACCTGCCATGAGACAACTGCAGAGATTCCATGTGTCATCGGTTGGTCTCAAGTAGTGTTTATGTAGAGTCCTTAGACTTGAGATCATCATGGTTCCCAACATGAGTAGTAGCTTATTTTAGGACTACTAAACACTACTCCGTAACTGGGTAGTCATAAAAGTAGTCTTCGGGTTTGCCATGAAACATGTAGTGGGATGTGAATGGTCAAGATAGAATTTGCCCCTCCTTATGGGAGAGATATCTCTGGGCCTCGATGTAATGGATTATGAAAGTGCATGGCCATGCCAAGGTGATTGAGGAGTCAATCACGAGTTTATAATCCATCACGGAATCAAGAGAGTGATTGAGCTATTAAGAGGATGACACAGGTCTCGCCTTGAGCTCAATCTATATCGTGAGGCAAAGGGATTCGTACATGAGAGAACATTACGAGTTCAGCCGATATGATCTTTACATATACTTTGGGGTTAATATGTCTTACTAGAGGCCGCTATTAACATGGTAGCTGGAAAGGCGTTTCGGGTCACGACCAAGTATCGTGAACCTCTGGTCGCACGCTTAACGGGTTGGAACACTAATTCGAATATGATTCGGATATGGGCTCAATCGGATAGAGATCCGAATAGACTCCTATTGGGCCTCGGTCCACGAGGCCCATGTGAAGGTCTATATATGGAGCGAGGCGGAGGATTCGTCGATTAACATCTAGCAAAACCCTAGCCGCCACCTCCGAGCAAAACCCTAGCCGCCACTTCCCGAGGCAAACCCTAGCTGCTCACGAGTGCTAGTACACTCGCGATCGGCGTTCCAGCCTGGGCGTGTGGATACCGGTGGGCGCTGCTCGTTGCGATCTTGATCGGCGTGCGTGGAGGAGACGATCTGTTGGGACGATCGGCTACTTCCACTACTACCTCGGCGCGAGATTGGATCGGTTTCAATTCTTCTTCATTGCGCTGCGCGTCTAAGTGGTAACGATCCATGATCCTTCCTTAGCATGATGTTCTTGGAGTGCGCGGTAGAAAAGTTTTGTTTTACGCTCGCCGTAGCCTCTGGCGTATTCAATACAATCGCCACGGGCAATTGACTTGAGCAACGAGACCTAGTCCTCGGAAAGAATCCATCGCGGCCGCATAGCGGAGCGATGAGTCGTAGTCTCCTTCTGAGCTTCAACCTCCTCGAGAAATTGTTGTGAAGTGTAGTATGTGAGTACATAAAGTACTCGCAAGTCTTGGGAAAGATGCGATTAGATGCAAGGTTGAACAAAGGAAGGCTATATGGCTCTTTTGCACAAACCAGCATTTTATTTCAAATTTGTATACTATTACTAAAAGCATTTTGTTAAACATTGAATTTTCATAATCTAAATTTTAATAAGTACCTTAGTGAAGGTTACATCCACCATCAACGATAATTAGGCTATCTCATGAAGATTCAAAATAGAGTTTAATACCACCTGAACTGGTTACAACCACCAGACCAAAATCACGAGAGTTTCATCCACTCTCTAGTTTTTCAAAACCTTTTCTTTTTAAATTCAAAGTCAAATCTCTACTATGTGAATGCATTCCTTGTCCGCCCTTGACAGTGGGCACGGCTATTCGAATAGTTTTATTACTATTATAGGTTAATTAGCTAGGTTGTACCCATATTAACTTGTGGTTGTACTGTTTTATTCAGATTGGACAAACACAAGAATCGGTCCTCAGACGACTAGGGTGGATCATTCACAAACCCATTTATCGTGCTAAACCGCACCAGCCCAACATCCCATCCACCCTCGTCAATTTCACCTTGACTTTCATTTTTATTTTTAAAACTTACAGTGGTAACATCTATTACCACTTTTCAAACAAAACATGAAATCCAAAACACTCCTTAATCATTTTTCTCATATGAGCATTTTTACATTTATCAGCTAGACTAAGCATCTACTAATGTTATTAAATTCAACAAAGTAATACTAACTCATTATTGAGTCAAAGATTTATCCTAGGTTGACAAGGGTACATGGTACATAATTTCCAAAAGAGGGCATAACAAATTGGGTGCTTAGCTAAATTTTTAGAATTTAAATTATCAATTTACTAAACATAGCAATGCAGTTAATTTAAAATAATTTGCAAAAACTATTTATAACACATGGGAGCAAAATGGTCAAGGAGACTTGCCTTCTGGAATTATGTTGGAATCTTCCCGAAGTTGCTCTTGAAAATCGTCGGACAGATCGGATTCTACACGAGAAACGAGAAGAACCAAATAAATAAAATAAAATAAAAACTCAAAAATTAAAAATAAATATACCAAATGAAAGTTTGGAATTTTAGATGAATTTAGAAATTTGAATGGGTCAATTTGGAGTTAAAATGCAAAAGTTATAGCCTTCCAAAGTTTAAATACAAAATAAAAGAAAAAGGCTATTTTCTGGATTAAATTTTAAATCGAAAAGGATTTATGACGTCAGCACGATTTATTTTTCTAAAGGAAAAGAGTAATTATGACGTCAGCCCTAGGGTTAATATATTCGGACAGAGGCTGACAGGTGGGGCCCGGGTGCCGTGGACCGAGTCCATGGACCCGAGAATGAGGTGAGGTGGCAGGCGGGTGCGCGAGGAGCGGGGTGGTGCGGACGTGGCGCCACGTGGCTGACGCGTGGTTGCCGCGTGGCTGCCATGTCGCGGCTTTATGCCGGCGTGGGCGCGCGCGCGAGGTGGCGGGAGGCGTCCGGTGGCGCCGGCGTGGCGCCGATCTGGCGACCACGCTGCGCCAACTCGGCTCGGCGGCCTCGTGGCGGCGGTGGCGGCGGTGCTCGGGGCCCGAGGGTCGCCGGAGCTCCGGTGATCGGCGGCGCCAGCCGAGGGTACCGAAATGAAGAGAAGGACGCAGGGAGTTCACTGGTACCTTGCGCGGAGGCCGAGGGTGACCGGAGGGAAGAATCGGCGAGAAGGGGCGGCGGTCGGAGAGGAACCTCACGGCGGCGAAGGAGCTCCGGTGGTGCAGCAGCTCGGGGAAGGGGTCGCCGGAGATCGCCTTGGCACCAGCAACGTCGAGGGGGCGTCGACGAGGAACGAGGAAGCCTGAAGCGGCCGGAATTGCTCGCGGAGTACTTGAAGCCGCGGGAAGAAATCAGGCGTAGGGAGGGCTCTGGCGCTCGAGTGGTTCGCTTGAGAGATGAGGGAGGAGCGGCAGCGGTAGAGGGACCTCGGGGTACGAGTTTTATAGACCGGGGAGGGGTGTAACGGCCGCGCGAAGTTCGCCGGAGCTAAAACGCTCAGGAAGGATGAATGCGACGGCGAGGAGAGGCGTAACGCGCGTCTTTATGCCAGAAATGGACGCGGTGGAGGCGGGGGTTTGATTTGCCAGCGCACGGGAAGTAAACGGAAGGAAACGAAGCAATCAAAGCCGGTTTCGGCTTTAATAAGCGGCAATCGGCGCGATCGCGCGAGGAAGAAGGAAGGTGGCGGGCGACGGATCGGCAGCGGGTCCGCACGTCGTGAGAGAAAACGAGGAAAGAAAACGGGCGGTGGATGGATTGGTGGCGCGTGGCGGGAGGAAAAGATCGGGGCCGTTGGGCGCCGAGCGAAGGGTAAGTGAGGAGGTGCGGCTGAGATCCCATCCGGCAAGGGAGACTTGATCTGAGCCGTTGGGGTTTCGGGCGGAGGGTTAAGTTGCTACGGACGACCGGGATGAGATCCGAAAATGGCGAATGGTCCCGATCGCTCCACGTGGCGGTAGGAGCGGAGGGGAAGGCGGCCGAAGCGGTAAGTGACGGCGGTGGCGAGGATCGAGTCGGGCGGGAATGAACGGCCCGATCGCAACACGCGTCACGAGCGGAGAGAGGAAGGCGGGAGAGGGTTTAAATCGGTCGGACGGTGAGGGGAATCCGCGACGGGGCGACCGATGGGCGACACTTGGCGGCTGAGGAGAGTTTGGGTATTAATTTCCTTTTTGATTTTCCAGATATGCTATTTAGCTTTAGAAAACTCAGAAAAATACCAAATAAATTTTGAAAAATCCAGAAAAATTCAGGGAACCTTCTGGGACTAATTGGGATTTAATAAAAATATTTTCCACCCAATTTGATAAGTATATTTAGTTTGAAACAGAAACTTTTAACTCTGAAAAATACAAATAATTTGAATTAATTAATTTAAAAATTATTCCTTCAAATAAAAACAAAATTTGGGATGTTACAAACCTACCCCCCTTAGAAAGAATCTCGACCCCGAGATTCGGAAGGAATGGAAAAGAGACTAGGGAACTCCGCTCTGAGATCTTCTTCTCGCTCCCAAGTGGCTTCCGACTCTAGACAATTGTTCCATTGCACCTTGCAAAATTTGATGGTCTTGTTTCGGGTACGACGTTCCGCTTCTTCTAAAATCTTGACTGGAAACTCTGGATATGAGAGATCCTCTTTTAGATCCACTTCTTCTAAAAGCATCAGCTCCTCTGGCACTCTTAAGCACTTCTTCAATTGTGACACATGAAACACATCATGCACATCTGACAGTTGTGATGGGAGCCTTAACTGATAAGCGACTTCACCTCTTCTGGCTATAATTGGAAATGGTCCAATATATCTTAGAGCAAGCTTGCCACTAACTCTGAATCGACGCATTCCTTTTAAAGGTGATACTTTCAGATACACATGATCTCCTGGTGCAAACTCTAACATTCTGCGACGATTATCTGCATAGCTCTTTTGCACGGTGCATGCCGTTTTCAACTTTGTCTCGAATTAAGCGAACGTGCTCTTACGCTAGTTTCAAAATATCAGGTCCAAAAACATGACTTTCTCTGTCTCGACCAATACAAGGGTGTCTGTATTTTACGCCATATAAAGCTTCGAATGGAGACATCTTCAGACTAGACTGATAGCTGTTATTGTAAGAGAATTCTGCATAGGGCAAACTTCGGTCCCAAGCTGTCTTTATTAGCTAATGCACATGCTCTCAACATATCTTCTAAGATTTGATTTACCCTTTACTGTCGACCATCGGTTTGAGGATGATAAGCGATCTGAAATTTAAATTTGTTCCCAAAACTTCATGAAGCTTCCGCCAAAATCTTAAGGTGAATTGAGATCCTCTATCTGATACAATCTTCTTTGGGATTCCATGCAAACACACAATCCTTGACATATAAAGCTCTGCCAATCTATCTCCCGAATAAGTGGTCTTAACTGGTATGAAATGGGCAACTTTTGTTAAGCGATCCACTATAACCCAAATTGAATCATAACCGGATTTGGTCTTTGGTAGTCCAGTTATAAAGTCCATTCCGATTTCCTCCCATTTCCATTCAAGTATCTGCAAGGGTTGCAAAAGACCAGCAGGTCTTTGATGCTCTGCTTTAACTCGCTGACATATATCACATAAGACTACATATTCTGCAATTTCCCTTTTCATACTGGTCCACCAGTAACTTTCTTTTAGATCTTGATACATTTTTGTACTTCCAGGATGAATTGAATATCCTGCTTCATGAGCTTCTTTTAAGATTAAATCTTTTATTTCCTTTTTCTCAGGTACTAGGATTCTCTTTCCAAACCAAAGAGTCCCTTCTTCATCTTCTAAAAATCCAGGAGCTTTACCTTTCTTCATATTTTCTTTAATTTCTTTAACATATTCATCCTCTCGTTGAAATTTGCTTTGATCGATCTTCCAAGGTAGGGTGAACTTTCAATGCAGACAGAATACCTTCGTTAACTATTTCCAAATTTAATCGTTCAAATTCTTCATGGAGGGTTAACTGTTTATCTGGAATTGACAGATTATTCATATGACTCTTCCGACTCAAAGCATCAGCTACTACATTAGCTTTTTCGGGATGATAGTGTATTCCCACATCATAATCCTTTATCAATTCCAGCCATCTTCTTTGTCTCAGATTGAGGTCAGGTTGGGTAAATATATACTTTAAACTTTTATGATCTGTATATATCTCACACCGATTACTGATTAAGTAATGCCTCCATAACTTTAGAGCATGCACAACAGCAGCTAGCTTTAAATCATGAGTGGGATAATTTTCTTCATGCGGTCTTAACTGCCTTGATGCATAAGCTACCACTTTTCCTTCTTACATTAGTACGCAACCAAGTCCTTGTCTTGATGCGTCACAATAAACTTCAAAGTCTTTCCTAATATCGGGCAACCGCAGAATCAAGATGAAGTTAACCTCTTCTTTAGCTCTTGGAACTGTCCTCACGAGATTTACTCCATTCAAATTTCTTTTCTTTCTTTAATAACTGGGTGAGGTCCGCGATCTTGGAAAATCCTTCAATAAAGCAGCGATAGTAACTGCTAGTCCCGAAAACTTTGGATTTACATTCTTGTCTTGGGTTGAGTCCAATTAAGCACATCCTTAACTTTTCTGGATCTCTGAGATACACCTTCTGCAGAAATTACATGTCCTAAGAACTCAACTTTCTTTAACCAAAATGCGCATTTGCTGAATTTGGCATACAATTGATATTCTCTTAATCTTTGTAAAACTATCATCAGATGTCCTTCGTGTTCTTTCTCATTCTTAGAATAGATAAGAATGTCATCTATGAAGACAACAACGAACTTATCTAAATAGTCCATGAATACTTTATTCATCAAATTCATAAAGTATGCTGGTGCATTTGTCAAACCGAAAGACATCACCAAATACTCATATAATCCATATCGAGTAGAGAAGGCTGTTTTTGGTATATCTTCGGGTCTAATTTTTAATTGGTGATATCCTGATCGGAGATCAATTTTTGAGAAAACACTCGATCCTTTCAGTGATCAAACAAATCATCGATCCGAGGCAAGGGATATTTATTCTTGATTGTTACTTCATTCGTGGCTCTATAATCCACGCACATACGCGGCTACCATCTTTCTTGTTCACTAGAAGCACTGGGCTCCCAAGGTGAAGAACTCGGTCTAATGAAACCTTTCTCTTGCAATTCTTGAATTTGCCTCTTAACTTCCGCTAGATCATTAGTGACATCCGATAGGGTCTCTTAGCTATTGGTCTTTGTATCAGAACCGATTTATAACAAATTCAATCTCTCGATGCAGTGGCATTCTGTTAAATCCTCGGGAATACATCGGGTATTCACTTACTACGGACACATCCTCCAAACTTCTCCCTTTTAAGGTCGCTCAACAGACTTCCCTTACTTGAGGATATATTGGACTCATATCTTATCGTATCCCATCGAGTTGGTAAGAATAACGACACGATTGGCACAATCTATTTGCCCTTTATACTTGGTCAGCCAATCCATACCAAGTATAACATCTATGCCTTCGGAGTCTATTATAATAAGGTTCGCTAGGAACTTTACTCCGTTTATATCTATGGTTGCTCTAGGGCAAACCCAATTAGTCCTCAATTCTTTTCCAGGTGATTGGACTAACATGAGATTCTTTAGCAAACAAACATTCCAATTATTTCTTTCAGCAAAAACCTTTGTTACAAATAAATGTGAAGCTCCAGAATCAAATAATGTAATTGCAGGAACCGAATTAACAAGAAACTTACCCAGAACCACGTCTGGTGTATCCTGTGCTGCCTCTGCGGTGACATGATTGATGCGCCCTTTGTTGAATGTCTGTGGGGTCTTGGGAGTGCGAGGGCTTCCACGTCCTAACCAGCGATTGGAGCTCTTGCGGTGTAGGATCAAGATTGAAGCGAACCGGGTTACCGCTGAGCGTTTACGGGGACAATTATTGGCATAATGCCCCATGTTCTTGCAATTGAAGCATTGCACTCCTGCACCGCAGTCCTATTCTGTTGAGGTTGAGTGTATTTCGCATCGAGGTGCTTGAGGTAAGGGCGGGTGCGAAATCGGTGTTATTGATTGGTTGGGCAAAGGAGGCCGCTAAAGCTAGCCGTGAGTTGAAAGCGGTGACGAGAGCTGCTCATGGATGTTGAGCTTGAAACTTCCTCTTCTGGACTCAAAGAGTCGACGCTGGGCATCTTCTGCACAAGGGCTTTGTTCACGAATCTTTGAAAAGTAGGATAGTCATTGGATACTAATCGCACCTTGAGATTAGGATCCAATCCTCCCATAAACCTCGGATCTTTGCTTCATCGGTTGCCACATCCTCTGTTGCATATCTTGACACTGAATGAACTTACTCAAGTATGCGGAAACACTAAGGTTTCCTGCTGCTGTAGTTGGTGAAATTCTTTCCTTTTCATTTCCATGATGCTAGTAGGTATGTGAGTGGTTGGAAGGCTCGCACAAAATCTGCCCAAACAATATTACGAGCATTTTGGTGTGCGGCGCAATAGTTTTCCCACCGTTTGCTGCAACTCCCTTGAGTTGATGGGCAGCATAAAGAACTTTCTCATTCTCATTGCATTGCGCCAAATTTAATTTCCGTTCAACCTCCTTTATCCGGTCATCCGCTTCCAGCGGATCGGCGGATCTGCGAAAGTCGGGGTCGCGTCGCATGAATTCTCTAACTTGGATTGGGGTGGTTGGTGGTGCTGATGAGCTTGGTGAACTTGATTCGGCTAAGGCACGAAGAAGCTGTAGTTGCATGGCCATCATCTGCTCCAAGTTCGGGGCTTGAGCTGGCGGAGGTAGAATTGGGACGTTATTGTCATTGGGTGCTTGGTTATTGTTGACGTTGCTCCTTGTGTTCACCATCTGAAGCTCCACCAAGAAAAACACAAGGTAAGAGAGAAAAGCATAGATAAGAAGTGGGGGTAATTAACAATATCCCAAACCAACACTCAAGAACAAAACAACAACCAATGAACGCAACTTTTGAAATTCATATTAATTTTTAAGAATGGTTGTACCACAAGTGCACGAGGCTCAGTACATTCCATTTATTACATCACATTATCATAAAGCGTTCTAATATCGGAAATAACTAAAAAGGGTACTACTATCTAACATCTACTCATCCTCCACGATGATGCGCTCCTCAGGATCCTCCTCGGAATCAGCGGAATGACTCTGTCCACATGTAGCGCAGTTGTTCGGTGACCGGGACCGAGATCGACTCTGGCTGAACGCAGGCGATCTGGAATGAGAGCGGTGGCGTCCTCTGCTAGAATCTCCAATATCGATGCTGGGTGGTGGACCGGGCGTCGCACACTTTTCCGCGATGAGCACAGTGCGGGTCTGGAAATCGGCGTGGTAGCGGCGGGGCGGCGGTCGGTGTAGTAGTGGCAGCTCGGAGACGCTCCACCTCTGCTTCGGCAGCAATCCTCGCCTGAACTGCGTCAGCGTGAGCGGACTCACTCTGAAGCAGCTGGGCTCGAAGAGTGTCAGAGTGGTCGTAACTCGAAATGCGCGACATCCGGAGAAGTCCTATCTCCGTAGTGCTCTGGCGTGGGTCGATGAGTCGCTGAGTAAGCCGCACACAGTGGGACAGACGAGGGTCATCCACCACAATCTGAAAGGCTCGGTTGAGTCTGCTGCTCGTAGTCGGAAAGAAGCCGAAAGAGGCGTCGTCGCAGTTCTTCCTTATGCCTCTTGCACAACTCTGCAATCACCATCTGAGCCGCGTCTTAGATAGCATCCGAGCAGTGGGTCCGAGGATGCTCAATATGACATTCCACCGAGTCAATCTTCCCGTCTTGGGCGTAAATAAACACCTCCATGGACCATGAATCCATAGTCATAATCCTGGTCTTTCGCCCTCTGAAAATGGGCTGTGAGTGTACTTGAATCTGCATCAAGCTGTCGTAGAAGACTCACAAATGCTCCCTCGCTCTCACCGTGAGAAAGGTGATTCCATGGAGCTGACGACGAAGAACCTGCCATCTACAAATTTGAAAATAGGAGAGATCAGTAAATCTTTTATAAAGTGACCAGGAAGAAAAGAACAAGATACTAAGTAAGAGAAGAGTAGAAGCAAAGAAACTTAAGTTTTTGTTATATAAATTTTTATTAAACATAACTCATTAAGGCTTACTAAAACCTAGGGCTCGTCCTAAAGTCAAGTTGGCTCTGATACCACTACGTGAGACCACGGGTAGAAACTCCCGGACCCCCCTGTGTATTGCAGTACTAGTCCCAGATCAATGCTAGTACACACAGATAATCAGACAAAATGATACATTGCCATCAACGCTTTATTACAATAATAACTGAAATATATAAGTCCTGGCCCAAGGCCTTACATCTGTGGTTCACTGAACCTCTTACACAAAATAAAACAGCGGAAGCAAAATATTCAAATAAACGACCCATCAATCTGCCACAGGCAATTGACTTGAGCAACGAGACCTAGTCCTCCGGAAAGAATCCATCGCAGCCGCAAGCGGAGCAGTAGTCGTAGTCTCCTTCCTGAGCTTCAACCTCCTCTGAGAATTGTTGTGAAGTGTAGTATGTGAGTACATAAAGTACTCCACAAGTCTTGGGAAAGATGCAGTAGATGCAAGGTTGAACAACGGAAGGCTATATGGCTCTTTTGCACAAACCAGCATTTTATTTCAAATTTGTATACTATTACTAAAAGTATTTTGTTAAACATTGAATTTTCATAATCTAAATTTTAATAAGTACCTTAGTGAAGGTTACATCCACCATCACTGATAATTAGGCTATCTCATGAAGATTCAAAATAGAGTTTAATACCACCTGAACTGGTTACAACCACCAGACCAAAATCACGAGAGTTTCATCCACTCTCTAGTTTTTCAAAACCTTTTCTTTTTAAATTCAAAGTCAAATCTCTACTATGTAAATGCATTCCTTGTCCGCCCTTGACAGTGGGCACGGCTATTCGAATAGTTTTATTACTCTGCAGAGTGCGTACAACTTTACCCACAAGAGATATGTTATCCTAACAGTCAACACGCTTCCTTTGGCATAAGACCCAGATAAAATATCACAAAGCTTTTCACCTACTCTAGTATAGTTTTATATCACTCGCTGAGGTTTCACCGCTGAAGGGTTAAATCCACCACATTTAGAAGCCCCCTCTTGCGCCATGTGAGTGCAGTAAATCCCTGCCCCTCACTTTGAGTAATCAGTAAATCCCTGATACCCATTTTTCAATAGTGACACAAAGACTAAACTATTATAGGTTAATTAGCTAGGTTGTACCCATATTAACTTGTGGTTGTACTGTTTTACTCAGATTGGACAAACACAAGAATCGGTCCTTAGACGACTAGGGTGGATCATTCACAAACCCATTTATCGTGCTAAACCGCACCAGCCCAACATCCCATCCACCCTCGTCAATTTCACCTTGACTTTCATTTTTATTTTTAAAATTTACAGTGGTAACATCTATTACCACTTTTCAAACAAAACATGAAATCCAAAACACTCCTTAATCATTTTTCTCATATGAGCATTTTTACATTTATCAGCTAGACTAAGCATCTACTAATGTTATTAAATTCAACAAAGTAATACTAACTCATTATTGAGTCAACGATTTATCCTAGGTTGACAAGGGTACATGGTACATAATTTCCAAAAGAGGGCATAACAAATTGGGTGCTTAGCTAAATTTTTAGAATTTAAATTATCAATTTACTAAACATAGCAATGCAGTTAATTTAAAATAATTTGCAAAAACTATTTATAACACATGGGAGCAAAATGGTCAAGGAGACTTGCCTTCTGGAATTATGTTGGAATTTTCCGAAGTTGCTCTTGAAAATCGTCGGACGATCGGATTCTACGAGAAACGAGAAGAACTAAATAAATAAAATAAAATAAAAACTCAAAAATTAAAAATAAATATACCAAATGAAAGTTTGGAATTTTAGATGAATTTAGAAATTTGAATGGGTCAATTTGGAGTTAAAATGCAAAAGTTATAGCCTTCCAAAGTTTAAATACAAAATAAAAGAAAAGGCTATTTTAGGATTAAATTTTAAACCGAAAAGGATTTATGACGTCAGCACGATTTATTTTCTAAAGGAAAAAGTAATTATGACGTCAGCCCTAGGGTTAATATATTCGGACGCAGGTGACAGGTGGGGCCCGTGCCGTGGACCGAGTCCATGGACCCGAGAATGAGGTGAGGTGGCGACGGGTGCGCGAGGCGGGTGGTGCGGGCGTGGCGCCACGTGGTCGGCGCGTGGTTGCCGCGTGGGCGCCACGTCCACGGCTTTATGCCGGCGTGGGCGCACGCGCGAGGTGGCGGAGACGTCGGGTGGCGCCGGCGTGGCGCCGATCGGCGACCACGCTGCGCCAACTCGGCTCGACGGCCGACGTGGCGGCGGGCGGCGGCGGTGCTCGGGGCCGAGGGTCGCCGAGTCCGAGATCGGCGGCACCACCGAGGGTACCGAAATGAAGAGAAGGACGCAGGGAGTTCGCTGGTACCTTGCGCGGAGGCCGAGGGTGACCGGAGGGAAGAATCGGCGAGAAGGGGCGGCGGTCGGAGAGGAACCTCACGGCGCGAAGGAGCTCGGTGGTGCAGCGGCTCGGGAAGGGGTCGCCGAGATCGCCTTGGCACCGGCAACGTCGGGGCGTCGGCGAGCGAGGAAGCTGAGCGCCGGAATTGCTCGCCGGAGTACTTGAAGCCGCGGGGAAGAAATCAGGCGTAGGGAGGGCTCTGGCGCTCGAGTGGTTCGCTTGAGAGATGAGGGAGGAGCGGCAGCGGTAGAGGGACCTCGGGGTACGAGTTTTATAGACCGGGAGGGTGTAACGGCGCGCGAAGTTCGCGGAGCTAAAACGCTCGGGAAGGATGAATGCGACGGCGAGAGAGGCGTACGCGCGCTTTATGCCGTAAACGGGCGCGGTGGAGGCGGGGTTTGATTTGCCAGCACGGGAAGTAAACGGAAGGAAACGAAGCAATCAAAGCTTCTGCCGCTAATGCGGCAACTAGCGCGATCGCGCAAGGAAGAAGGAAGGTGGCGGGGCGACGGATCGGACAGCGGGTCCGCACGTCGTGAGAGAAAACGAGGAAAGAAAACGGGCGGATGGATTGGTGACGCGTGGCGGGAGGAAAAGATCGGGGCCGTTGGGCGCCGAACGGGGGTAAGTGAGGAGGTGCGGTGAGATCCCATCCGCAAGGGAGACTTGATCTGGCCGTTGGGGTTTCGGGCGGAGGGTTAAGTTGCTACGACGGCCGGGATAAGATCCGAAAATGGCGAATGGTCCCGATCGCTCCACGTGGCGCGGAGCGAGGAGGAAGGCGGCCGAGCGTAAGTGACAGCGGGTGGCGAGGATCGAGTCGGGCGGGGAATGAACGGCCCGATGCGCAACACGCGTCACGAGCGGAGAGAGGGAAGGTGGGGAGAGGGTTTAAATCAGATCGGACGGCTGAGGGGGAATCCGGCGGCGCGGGACGGCCCGATGGGCGACACTTGGCAGCCTGAGGGAGAGTTTGGGTATTAATTTCCTTTTTGATTTTCCAGAAATGCTATTTAGCTTTAGAAAACTCAGAAAAATACCAAATAAATTTTGAAAAATCCAGAAAAATTCAGGGAACCTTCTGGGACTAATTGGGATTTAATAAAAATATTTTCCACCCAATTTGATAAGTATATTTAGTTTGAAACAGAAACTTTTAACTCTAAAAAATACAAATAATTTGAATTAATTAATTTAAAAATTATTCCTTCAAATAAAAACAAAATTTGGGATGTTACAGATTTAAACTCTTCATCAATTGAATATGTCAAAAGAAGATACATTCGATTACAATCACGAGTGCTCGCTCGACTTGAGTAGTCGGACACGACTTTGACCACGAGTTCTCGGATCAACTGAGTACCGTACTCGAACATGACTTCGAGCACGCGTGCTTGGGTCCAACTTCGAGTACCTAGTACTCGAGACCGCGACTTTGAGTACGAGTGCTCGGTCCGTCTTCGAGTACCTAGTACTCGGATCGACTCTGATCACGAGTGCTCGGATCGACCGAGTACCTAGTACCGAATCCGACTACAAGTGCTCCAATCTAACTTCAAGTACTTAGTGCTCGGATTCGACTACGGCACACTCGACAACTCTCACGACCACGGTGGTTTTATGGCCTCATGGTGATTTTACGATCACGCTCTGCATCATCGCACGGTGATTTTACGACTGCTACAATACCACTACTACAGTGATTCTACGACTGCTGCATTACCACTGCTACAGTAACTCTATGACTGCTTAGGCGATTGTGATTCAATTTCAATTCAAGACCATTTTCATCACAGAGCTACTTAATCCATAAAGCCTCTTTGCAATATTCGATCAATTAAATCTCTGATATATGGAACAAATCATGAACTGCAAAGAGTCAACAATCAAGATACTCACAAAGTCGGTGATACTCGAAATCACCGAGAAGAACTCAGAGCCAGGCACGCCTCAAGGCGCTGTTCCAGAAAACCTAGCGCTCCTCTGTGCCACTGCGAGAGAAGAGCGTGATAGTCAGCGATACAAAGCCCACCTCTCCGATCGGCAAAGTCGAGGTGAAGGGAATGCCGCACAAGCACACAAGAAGCACCGGCCTAGTGCGCCTCACCGAGCACGAGAGGTCATAGCCCACCACCGAGACCGACGGTCACCAGTGAAGAACCGACCTCAAAGACCGAATCAAAGGGTAAAACCCAAAACTGAATCAAAAGAGAGGAGTGAAGTATTGAGCTTACAATTTTCTCTATTTTCCTTCCTCGAAGGAGGAGACCTCATTATTAGACGAGAGGAGGAGGTGAAATCGAAGACCTAAGCAATCGTGGCTAACGGCCAGATCCGAACGTGTTGCCATTGCCCATCTTCTCCACTCATTTCAGATCAACCGAGAGAATCATAGCTCCTCAGGTAGGAGACAAAGTCTCCTCATCCCTTCGCTCAGCTCACCGACAGGTGAGCCCCTCATTGCTTCAATTTGGAAGTTACCGAAATGCCCTCAGATTTACAACAAAGCAAAGGAGATGGAATATGCATGTCTGCTATCCGAAAATGATTTATTAGGTGCCAAAGACATGAAGGAATAAAGCCCACGTGGTTGGTTGGAGCATACAAGAGAAAGGGTCATGTGGATGAGAGAAGAAAGCCCATGTTTTGGAGAGAAAAAGGGGAAACCCAAGAATTTAAAGTACAAGTTTTGGATAAGATTTTTAAGCCCAATTCGGACCTCCCACAAGCTCAACCGAATTTAAAATCGGATTCAACTCAGAACTCAATTCGGATTCGGTTCGGAATAACCCAATAGGCAATTACTAAAAAGGCCATAACTTTCACAAACGGGATCCGATTCGGGTGTTCTTATACTTGTTGGAAAGCTTATTTCAATACCTATACAATGGATAAGGCTCCATCTTCAAATACATCATGAATCATCCGCTATGATCGAAACAATGTGATGGCTGTAAAATCTAATTTTCTTTTTGTGAGAGTTCGAATCTAAAACAATATAGGGTTGAGTTGTACTCGGTTTGGGAACCATATGGATGTCCCAAGTGGATATATAATCCTTGTATTCATAGCTTTTAGGGCTTAGACCACCTTTAAGAAAAATCAATCTGTGAAAAGTTCTTGTTCGGTTCTTTGTGATTGCGAAATTCCAAAAGAATTAGGCATATCCTCAATCAAGATCGTTCACCTTTCCACTTTGAGAATTGGGTGTACAATAGATCTTCGTTTGGTGGTCGTGAAATCAACGTGGCGTATTTTGGCGGATGAAAGAGTATTCATCCCTTACACTAACATTGGAGGATCATTACGATTCATCAAGACTCCATGAGTATCCATCCTACATCGAGAAGATCGGATGATCCCGTATCACCCACTAACATAAATAAAACCCTTGGACCCCACAGTTAGCTATCAACGATTTCCTTAAGGAAAATAATTAGACAAGAAAACCCCACTGACCCCACATGTTAGCCATCGACGATTTTAACAATTCAAAAGAAAAGAAAATTCGGTGACCTCACCTATGAGAAATTTTTTAATTTCTGGAATTTTATTTTGGTTCAAACTTTGAAAGGCCATAACTTCTTCATTTTAAATCTAAATCCAGTTATTTTTGTTTATAAATTCTTCTAAGTTCAAAGAAATTGCAATAGTACCACAATAATAATTTTTAGAGTGTATTTGAATGTTTGATTGAATATGAATGGTTTCATGTGTATAGACTTTGGCGCTTGGATGCCCTTGTCGCTAATCTAACAAGATCTCACTCTAGCCATATTTGATCAAGCCAAGTTCTTATAATTGATCATGTTGAATCTAGTTTTTAAGTACAACTATTTTTCCTTCAAATACACATACATGCTTGTTATGGATAATTGCTAAAATACTATGTTAAAGGTTGATTGCCTTGTTATATCATGTACTTAATACTTAATATTCCCCTTTCATGAATATTGATATTCCCTTGCCATATCGCCCTAGGATACTTACAATGATAATAACTCCACCACTGGTTAAACATTGGTAGACTATGGTTATGCTTAAAAATGCCTTAGTGGTAAGATGAAAAACAACACAAACATTGCCAACTGATGTAGGGAACATGTTTTCTAAAATAGTGGAAACTCGGGCGAGTGGTTGGTGGAAGACTGGTGTAGGGATTGCACGTATTGGATTGATTGTGCAGGGATTATATGTGTCATATTTGGACTGGCCATGCAAGGATTGCACGTGTTATTTTTACATGGGTTGTGCAAGAATTGCGCGTGTCCTTTCTTGAATAGCTGTGTAGGGATTACATGAGTTTTGGGTTTATAGTTGGTCTCACCTAAGTTGTTTAAGGACTGAATTCTTGTGCTCATCTTTTTCTACACACAAAACATGCAACCACAAGTCTAGTTATGGGATGGACTTGGCCCACTAATTTTCTTAGTTTCGATGTGAATCCTACCATTTTATATTGGTATGTGGATTTCTAGATTTCTGATGTGATTGACGGGAGTGACCCGTAATGGTCACTGCCCTTGTAGATTTCATATTGAGAAGGGTCGTAGACTCCTTAACAATTGAGTCCTTCATTGAAAATGTAGCCTGTGATGGAAACATTGTAGGGGTGAGGTGTAATCTAGGATGGGAACAGTCACTGTTGCTAGCATTAAGTCACCGTTGAGTGGGAATAAGCATCGTAGCTAAGCATTATAAAAGTCTTATTATGATTTTCTTAGTCGCACACCTATGAAAACGTGTAGTGGCCGATATTATGAGTTAACATATCTTGTGGCTAAAATTTAACAACCTCTGCAGAGTGTTAAAAATCTATTTGAATAGCCATACTCTCGAACATGGGCAAAAGTGTAGAAACGTTACACTTGCGTAGTTTTCACAAATTAATAATGAATGGTTATTGGTAATAGCTGTGATAACCAACTTGAAATGGATATGGAGGGGAAGGGATTGCGCTCTCATGATAAACTTACTCAAAAATAGATATTGGTTTTATTGTAAAATGGCTAAGTCAAGGTTTGGAAATTAACTAAATTAGTATATTTGACAAATTGGCTTTATACTAAAAGTGACATAAGACCCTCACTTGGATAAACCTTACATATATATATATATATATATATATATATATATATATATATATATATATATATATATATATATATATATATATATATATATATATATATATATATATAGACACACACACACATGTACATACATATACATACTTACATATATATATAAGCATATCTAGTGTAAATGGGCTATTCGGTGGTAACATACAAATGCGAATCGAGTCGTTGGATCTACCATTTACGGCTTAGATTCGTTGAGATGGGAGCCCCTAGTTCACTTATGCTTTTTATCACAAAACACCCCGCTTGTTGTTCCTTGTTTCACCAAACTACCCCCAATCGCACCCCTCGTTCTCAGGCTTCTAGGTCGCCAACCCCACGCCTCCGCCGTCTCATCGCCTCCACTGCTCCCCTCCGTCCCTCGGTGCCACCCTCCACCATCCCCTTTGCTAAGGATAGAATAGGATTGTTATTTATTTTCTTATATGCCTCGATTTCCTTATCTGTATATAGCAAATTCCTCTGTATATTCTCCTGTACTCTCCTATATATATTACCCTTTGGGTATCATGAATACAAGCACAATATTCATAATATGGTACCAGAGCTATGACTCTAACCTTGTTTTTCTGCTGCCTTTGGCGCTGCCCTGGTCTCTGTCGCTGCCCAAGCCGCCGCCGCTACCCAGGCCACCGTCTAGTTAAGGCCACCATCTCTGCCGCCGTCGAAGGCCACCACTGATCGGGTCACCTCGTGCAGATCGGTCGCCACCCACCGCCACCAGCTCACCCGTCTTCGGGGCAGCCACCAATAGCTATGCGTGGTGAGGTGATCTCTCCACCGGTCATCGCTCGCCACCGCTGTCTCTGCGACGGTCACCAATCGCTGTGCGTGGTGGATGACCGATTGGATCTGATCAGATCCAATCTGGTTAGGCATTCATAGCAAAAAAAAATATCGATCTAACCGTCGTGCCTTCGAGCACCACCTGTTAGACATCATTCTATTGGTCACCGCACCGTCGAGCGTCACCTACCAATGGCTTTCGTTCCATCAGCTGCGATTCCATTCTCAAGAACAAAGCTCCATGGGACAAAATACAAGTTGTGGTCTTCTCTTATGGAGATCACGCTCGATAGTTTCTGCCTCTAGGGACATGTCACTGGTGCACGACCTTTTCTGCCACCACTGGTTCAGCCTCCTCCTAGGCAGCCTCCTTCTGCACCTCCTGCAGATGAGGCTACCAAGGAGTCTGAGGCTGTTGTTGATGCTAATGCTACTAATGAGGCTTTTTAGTGTACCATTGATGCTTTGAGCCCGATATGCTGATGAAGCCCGGGTTCGCACCATCCTCACGGTCAACACTGATAACTTTATTCAGCCAGATATTGTTGGTCTACGGTCTACTCGACAAATCTAGGAGTACTTGCATGAGCACTACCATCAGAGCAGTGATGCTTAGTTCTTTTTGCTTCGGCGTAAGTTAGAGATGCTTCACCAGAGAGATTCTTTCATCGACGACTTCTTCCGAGTCCTAGCCAGTCTCTGGCGCCAGCTAGATGAGCTGGCCTCTCTATTTTGTCAAGAGTATCATAAAGTGCAGAAGGCGAATCATGATCGCCTTCGCCTTTATGATTTTGTCTGTCGTCTTTACCCAGGGTTTGAGCTTGTCAGGGCTCAACTGCTGAGTTGCTCGTCACGACTGACCATCACCGTGGCTCTTTCGACGCTTCGGGTTGAGGAGCTTTGTCTCGGGTTAGCAGCACAGTCCATTATGACTGTGTTGGCTGCTCCTTCTTCGGCTACGCCAATGTTTTCTACTACGGTGCCTCCTCATGTGCCTATTTCATCTCCAGTTTTTACACCAACTAGAGTTCAGTGCAACTACTGCAAGAATTTCGGACATGACTACAAGAGTTGTGTGGTGTGAAAAAAGCGGAACAAGACGCGTAGAGGTGGACAACAAAAGAGGGGCAGGGAGGCCCTTCCTTCATAGGAGGACAGACCAGCTCATCAGATTCTACTCGGCGAGGTGACTCTATTCAGCAGCTCTGCTAGGCTCTACTTCAGCAGCTCTCTCACAGCTCAGTGGGTTCTGTCAGTCTAGCTCAGACGTCTCCTCCAGGTACCTCTTGGGTTCTAGATTTCGATGCCTCTTTCCACATGACACCAAACTCCACATCTCTCACTTCAGTAGGATCTCCTGCTTCTCCTATCAATGTTTAGGCAGTGACGGAACTTCCTTCTTGTAAGTCGTCGAGCACTTTTTGTTCTTGATTTTTCTGCTCCAACTGTTTTTCATGTTCCCCATCTTACCATACAGCTCATTTCGGTGGGATAGCTCACTGATCTTAGTTGTAGGGTTGGTTTTGACTCTCACACCTATTTCGTCTTGGATCGATAGACAGATATAATTCTTGAGACGCCGCCGTGAGGATTGCTAGGGTCTCTACATTCTTGACCACATTCACCTTCCATCCTCTCACGTTGCTCCTACCATGTCTACTTCCACACGCCACTCCGCCACCACCTCTGAAGCTTTTGTGTAATGGCATCACTATTTAGGTCACCTGTGTGAGTCCTGTCTTTCTTCATTAGTTCATCAAGGTGTTCTTGGACGTGTTACTGTTGACATGTCCATGTTTGTCAGGGTTGTAAGTTGGTCAAGCAACTACAACTTCCTTATCATTCTAGTGAGTCCTTGTCAGTTCATCCTTTTGATTTAGTTCATTGAGACGTATGGGGACCTGCGCCTATTATCTCCAAAGGCAGGCATAAATTCTATGTTATTTTCATTGATAATTATTCCCCTTTTACTTGGCTTTTCCCTATGTCTACTCATGGTCAACTTTTTGCGATCTATCATAGCTTTGTCACGATGGTTCGTACTTAGTTTGAGTCCTCCATTTGTAACTTTCGTTGTGATTCTGCTGGCGAGTACTATTCTGGCGCTTTCAAACAAATCCTTTCTGAGTAGGGCACTCTTTACCAGTCTTGTTGTCCTAGTGCCCATGTCCAGAATAGGGTTGTTGAGCGCAAGCATCGCTATTTGATTGAGACTAGCCATACTCTTCTCCTTTCCTCTCACGTTCCACCACAGTTCTGGGCTGAGACTATTTCTACAGCTGCATATCTCATCAATATGCAGCCTTCCACTGCTCTTAAGGATGTCAGTCCTGTAGAGCGTCTCTACTCTAGAGCCCCTCAGTACAGTCATCTTTGTTTTTTTTTGTTGCAGTCTATACAGCCTATTTTGTCCTACTGCAGTCTCGTGAGTGCACCAAACTATTTGCCCAGTCAGTTGAATACGTATTTCTTATGTACAATTCTTAGCATACAGGTTATCGCTGTTATGATCCTTCTGCTCGACAGATCAAGATCTCACGAGATGTTGTCTTTGACGAATCTCGACCTTTCTTCTATCGAGATTCGACTCCTCGTCATGCTTCCACCATTGAGACGATCTCCTGGTTGTCTTTCTCTGACTCTTCACACATTTCCTCTTTTTCATAGTCACCCTCTAGTTTGTCTCGAGTGGTTCTTGTTGTACCTCCACCTCCTATGTTGCCTCCTACAGCACCACCTCTTGCTCTTACAGCACCATCATCTCGTTTCTTTAAGGTGCACTACTACAGACGTCCTCCGACTTCACCAGACTCATCTTCTGGTATCTTGCTAACATCGACGCCTGATTTCTCTGATGATGCTCCTTGTTACACCCTTCGTGACCGGACATCCCTTTGGCCTCCTGATCATTTTGGGTTTACTTTGACAGCTCATACTCTCTCTGTCCTTGAGCCTTGTTCCTATCGTGAGTCTACTTCCCATTCTGAGTGGCAGCTAGCTATAGTAGAAGAGCTTGATGCTCTTCAACGTACAGAGACTTGGAACATTGTACCGACACCTGTGCATACTCGTCCCCTGTGCATACTCGTCCTATGACGTGCAAGTGGGTAGTGTACAAGATCAAGACCAGGTCTGATGGTACTATTGAGCGCTACAAGGCTCGTCTTATGGCGCGTGGCTTTCAGCAGAAGTATGGTCATGATTATCATGAGACGTTTGCCCCTGTTGCCCATATGACCACTGTTTGCACTCTTATTGCGGTTGCTTCTGTTCGTCGGTGGTCTATCTCTCAGCTAGATGTTAAGAATACCTTTCTTAAATATGTCTTGCATGAGGAGGTTTACATGCAACCACCACCTGGGTATTCTATTCTAGATGTCCATGTTTGTCGTCTTCGTCGTGCTCTTTATGATCTCAAACAGGCCCCTTGTGTCTAGTTTGCACGTTTTACCTCGGTGATTACCATTGCCGGTTTCACTGTCAGTACTCATGATCCTACCCTATTTGTCCACATCTCACCTCGAGGTAGGACACTACTTCTTCTCTATGTGGATGATATACTTATCACTGATGACGATTCCTCATTCATCACATACGTGAAGAAGCATATCAGTGAGCAGTTTCTGATGACTGATCTTGATTTTCTTATGTATTTCTTTGGGATTAAGGTTTCTTCCACTCCTAAAATTACTACCTCTCTCGATGAAGTATGTCCAGGATCTTCTTGGTCGGTGCAGTGCGAGTGATACTCGATTCTTGAGACTCCTATGGAGCTCTTCCTTCAGCTTCATGCTCCTGATGGTGATCTTCTTGAAGATCCTACTCGTTATCGTCATTTTGTTGGGAGGCTAGTATACCTTGTGAGCACTCGTTTTAATATTTCTTATGCTGTCCATATCTTGAGTCAGTTCATGGCTCGTCCTACTCATCTTCACTACAGCCACCTTCTTTGTATTTTTCGCTACTTGCGTGGAACCATCTCTCGTCGTTTGTTTTTTCTAACTCCACCTCACTACAGCTTCAGACATATTCAGATACAACCTGAGCTAGTGATCCTTCTGACCGTCGTTCTCTTTCTGCTTACTGTGTTTTTCTTGGCTCCTCCTTGATTGCTTGGAAGACAAAGAAGCAGACTAAAGTTTCTCGTTCGAGTGCAAAGGCTGAATCGAGAGCTTTGGCAGCAGCGACAGCAGAGATAACTTAGTTGAGGTGGTAGGTGGTTACTTGCAGATTTTAGAGTACCTATGAAGGGATTTACGCCCCTTATGTTTGACAGTACAAGTGCTATCAGTATTGCTTGAGATCCAGTAAAACATGAGCTCACCAAATACATTGGTGTGGATGCTTCATACACTCGCTCACAAGTGCAGGAGGGAGTACTTGCTCTACAGTTTGTGCCTTCAGAGTTACAGCTTGCTGACTTCTTCATGAAGCCACAGACAAGGATACAATATTTGTATTTTCTTTCCAAACTCTGTGTGTGTGATCCACCATAAGTTTGAAGGGGATGTTAAAGATAGAATATGATTGTTATTTATTTTCTTATATGCCTCAGTTTTCTTATCTGTATATAGCATATTTCTCGGTATATCCTCCTGTACTCTCCTATATATATTGCCCTTTGGGTCTCATAAATACAGGCTCCTCATCGTTGCTCCCTCCCTAGCCCGTTGCGCCCCTGGCCCTCGGCGACGCCGCCTCACTCCGACCCCTAGGCTTCCCGCCATCCGTTACCCCCTCCACCAACCACCCCCCTCACCGGCGCCACCTAGGCTCCTCGCCGTAGCTCCCTCCCCAGCCTGTTGCGCCCTCCCCTTGGCCCTCGACAACGTCGCCTCACTCCGACCCCACGCCTCCCGCCGTCCGCCCCTCTGCCCTCCACCACCCCCTGGTGCCACCTAGGCTCCTTGCCGCCACTCCCTCCTAGGCCCATCACCCCCTCCTCTCGCGACGCGCTGCCTCTCGGGATGGTAAATCAATAGATTTTTTGGTATGATTGTTGGTATGATAACATTCCTTTGCGTGATTCTTTTTCAATCTTGTATGAAATCTGCAATACCACACCGTCTTGTATAATTGTGGTAACAAAATTTCCTTACAGAATTGCAACTCAGGAACTTAATTAAGCTTCTCCGCACCTTTTTAGTCAATGATACCGATCTCAGGATTATATATGGTGCTGATTTGGCAGCATTCTCGCAAACTTTTGCAAAGATTGTTGAGGATCCCGAGAGCCTAACTTTAAGGAGAAGTTCCTCATAAGTGTTGCCTACATGGTGATTTGTTATGTCCCAATTAGATGATGCTAATAATGCTATGTAGAGTTTGTAAATACATTAAAAATATAGAATAGTCGGTTATTTCTCAATGTTATTTTCACAGAGAGAACTTTGTTTATACACACCTCAAAACATGTGCTGGTCATTATCTCATTAAACCATGTGGCCAAGTCTAGACTATTTTAGATGATAAATAATTGACAACATTGATTATGATACTACTTATAGTGTGTTGCACGTATGCGGATTGACGTTGGTCAAGTTCGGACGAACTTATACCAAAAAATATTCTTTGATCTTTGCATGTGCACGTTGAAGTATGGAGGCGATCGTGGTCGATGATGAGGAGGACCTGGACTAAGATGGGGAGATCCGAGGTTAGGCGGTCGAGAGAGTCATGAGATGGTTGAGCTCATGTTTGGACATATGAAGATGAAAAGTGGATAACGCGTGGAGAAGATACGGAGAGTGCGGTCTGGAGGATTTGACACGTGATAAGCAAAAATCGGTAGTGTAAAAATAATTAGAAAACCCAAGTCATGAAGGGTATTGAGTCCCATGAAAAATAGTAGGCCAAAAAGCCTAGTTGAGGCAAAAAGGCCTAGAATGAGTTGTATTAGGGTTCTGAGTAGAGACATACACTATAAATACTAGAAGCGGCTGGTTATTTGGATGTGGTGATTTTTTGAGAGAAAGAAAATATCTAGCGCCGCCACCTTTGGAAGTCTCGCATAATTACGCTAAATAATATTATAACCAACATTGTCAATTATTCATTATCTAAAATAGCCTAGCCTTGGCTACATGGTCTAACATTGCGTCATCTAGGCAAGGCCTCATCACGAGTCATGTGAAGATTAGAGGCGGCGCTGCAGTGAGTTTTCCTTCGCGTGCGGGAGGGCATCCCATCGGCGGTGCATCGTCGAACGCGAAGGAGCTGAATGATCGAGAATACATTTATTGGTGTTTTCTGGTACAATTAAATTCTCAATTTAATCTTAAATTTCTGATTGGAGAGTAGATGCATGGTGTTGCTTTTTGATGTTTTGATGCATTGAGGCGAGAAGGAACTAACTAGTCACTAGCTAATTAACATTGCGTGGTTCTTGTGTTGGTCTACACACATTATGTCTCTCTTGCATGCATTAGTTTTCTTTGGTTGTGACTTGATGATTTGAGAGAAGATTACTATGTGATTATAATGAGAGTTCATCTACTATTAAAGAGGTACGTCAAGATATGTACAAAAGGATTACATACGTTTTGAGATGAAATCGATGTATCATTAGATGATTTCTTTGCTCGCTTTAATAAAATTTTTAGTAACCTCATGCCATGAGTAAACTTACATTAGATGTGCTTTATTCTAAATTGAAAACTCATGAATTAGATGTTTTTGCTAGAAAAATATTGGTAATAAATCAATTGCTTTAGCTTCACAATCTAGCAAGTCTAATGATGATAATTCTAACTGATGAACAACTAGAACAACACTGGAAGATGATTTGGCACTCCTCTCTACACACTTCATAAGAGCTTTGCAAAATATGAGATCAAGGAAGAGAGGAAATGTTGGTCCTCAAAGGTGTTATGAGTGTGGTGATCTCAATCATATTCGTCCCAAATGTCTAAAGTTTCTAGCAAGATTTGAAAGGGAAGAGAATGAGAAGGAAGAAGAGATAGAGAAAGAACAAAAAGAAGGGCTATATGAATCGCAAGGTGGTGCATCGTGTTCTTTCGACTCTTGAGCAAATTAATTTGAGTGATGTGGACACGGATAGTGAGGATGATACTCCCAAAGGCAAGAAAGATTTAATTGAGTTGTGTCTAATGGTAAGTAGCAAAAGCTCCACCGACAATGATGATCTTAACAGTGACAACTACAATGAGGCTTCTCGCGCGAGGAAGGAGAACATATGGTTAGTGGACTCCGGATGCTCATGCCACATGTCTGGTGATAAAAGTTGGTTCTCCTCCCTTTTGCATGCATCTCAAGCTAAAAGTGTTACTTTTGAAGATGCTACTTCTACATCTGTTCTGGTAAAAGGTACAGTGAAGGTAAATGAAAAGTTTATGTTTAAAGATATGGCTCTTGTTGAGAATTTAAAATTCAACTTGCTTTCTGTCTCACAAATAATTGATGAAGATCTTAACGCATGTTTTTAAAAAAGTGAATGTAAAGTGTTAGATGCTTCAGGTGATCTAGTTTTTAAAATTTCAAGATTTGGAAGAGTTTTTAAAACTGATTTTGATGCTTCACATGATGCGAAGTTTAGGTGTATACGATGCAAATGTTTCTAAAGATTTATTCTTTTGGCATCGTAGACTTGGACATGTTGGTTTTGATCATCTCACGCGTGTTAATGGTATGGATCTTATCGTGGGTTGCCTAAACTTAAAAATAAAAGCGATATAGTATGCTCTTCTTGTAGACATGGTAAGATGTGTGCGAGTTCATATCCTTAAGCTTACTATGGTCATAACAAATGCAAGGACAGCTCCTACACCTTGACACAGTTGGACCATCGAGAGTTCAGATCTTTTGGTGGTAAGTGATATGTACTAGTGATGATGATTTCTCTAGATATTCTTAGGTTTACTTTATGGCATCTAAAGATGAGGCTTTTAGTTATTTTAGAAGTCTTGTTCTTATATTATCTATCGTTCTCTTAGATCTCTTAGAGCTATTAGAAGTGATAATGGAACTGAATTTAGAAATTCTTCTTTTGATCACTTTTGTGCTGAAAAAGAAATTGATCATCAATTTTCATCACCATATGTTCCACAACAAAACGGTGTAGTTGAGAGGAAAAATAGAACTTTGGTTTAGATGGCTAGGACAATACTAGATGAATATAAAACTCCAAGGAAATTTTGGGCTGAAGCTATATCTACTGCATGTTATATTTCAAACCGTGTGATCTTGAGATCTAAACTTGGTAAAACTTCATATGAGCTTCGGTTTGGACATAGGCCTAGTGTATCTCATTTCAGAGTTTTTGGGTGCAAATGCTTTGTGTTAAAATCTGGAAACTTAGATAAATTTGAAGATAGATCAACTGATGGTATTTTTCTTGGATACCCTGCTTATTCACGTGGCTTTCGTGTGCTTGTTTTGGAGACAAACAAAATAATATAAACCTGTGAAGTTACTTTTGATGAGGCTAGTACAAGTGCATATGTTGGGCATTACTTTTGATGAGGCTAGTTGATGAGGTTATGGTTCCTACTATTTTTCCACCTATAGTTTCTTCTACACCTTCTACTACTGCGGCTATAGTTGGGCATCCTCAAGTTACTATTTCATCTACATATATTAAAAAATGAACAAGAAGTTGATTGAAAATTTCTGCTCCTCGACATATTCAAAGGAGACATCCGCTTTGAACAAATAATTGGAGATTTAAATGAAAAGGTATGAGGTCCAGTTTATTGATTCTAACTCACATGCTTATTCTGCTTTTGTTGCTTCTTTTGAGCCCAAAGATGTATCTCATGCATTAAGCGTGAATACATGCATGAAGAATTAGAGAATTTTGAGCATAATAAAGTTTGAGAGCTTGTTTCAACTCCTTACGATCACTTTGTAATTGGATAAATGGGTGTTTAAAAACAAACAAAGTGATGATGGTGTTGTTATTAGAAAGAAAGCTAGGTTGGTTGCTTAGGTTTTACACAAATAGAAGGTCTAGATTTTGATGAAACCTTTGCTCTGTTGCTAGATTGGAAGCCATTAGAATTTTGTTAGCCTTTGCTGCATCTAAAGGTTTTAGATTGTATCAAATGGATGTAAAAAGTGTTTTTCTTAATGTCTATATAGATAAGGAGGTTTATGTTAAGCAACCACCTGGTTTGAAAATCCACGATTTCCTAATCATGTTTTCAAATTGTCAAAAGCTTTGTATGGGTTGAAGCAAGCACCTAGAGCATGGTATGATAGATTGAAAAAAATTTATTAGAAAAGGGATTTTCCATAGGAAAGGTTGATAAAACTCTCTTTGTACTTAAGCAAGGCAATGATCAATTATTCATTTAGATTTATGTTGATGATATCATCTTTGGGTGTGCATCTCATGCTTTAGTGACTAAGTTTTCAGCAACGATGAGTAAAGAATTTGAGATGAGTACGATAGGAGAGTTGACTTACTTTTTGGGACTGCAAATAAAACAAACACATGAGGGTACTTTTGTGCATCAAAGTAAGTATACAAAGGATCTTCTACGTCGTTTTGGGATGAAAAATTGCAAGCCTATTATGACACCTATGAGAGCTGCTTCGACACTTGATCTTGATGAAGATAGTGAGCTTGTTGATCAAAAAGAGTATGGGAGCATGATTGGCTCACTTTTATATCTTACTGCTTCGAGGCCAGACATACAATTTTCTGTGTATTTATGTGCTCATTTTCAAGCTTCCCTACGTGCTTCACATCGACAAGCTGTCAAACAAATTTTCAGATATCTACATGGTACTCAAAATTTTGGCATATGGCTTTCTGCTTCCTCATGTATTAGCTTAATATCTTTTTCTCATACTGATTTTGGAGGTTGTAGAATTGATAGAAAAAGTACATCTGGCTCATATCAATTTTTGGGTAATTCACTTATTACATGGTCATCTAGAAAACAATCTTCTGTTACATAATCTATTGCTGAATCTGAACATGTAGCTGCTACTAGTTGTTGTTCACAAATACTTTGGATAATAGCTACACTTAAAGATTATGGGATAATTTTGGATACTGTTCCACTTTTCTGTGATAATACTAGTGCTATTTGTATTGCTAAGAACCCAGTGCAACATTCAAGAACTAAGCATATTGATATAAGATTTCACTTCCTTCGAGATCATGTGGATAAAAAGAGAATGTTATACTTCATCATATAGATATTGAATATCGGTTGGCGGACATTTTCACGAAACCTTTGGATTCTTCTCGGCTTGTTCTGTTTTTAAGTGAGTTGGGTGTGTTGCACCTTATAGGATTATTCTAAGGGAGCTTGTCATTTAAAATTTTTAGAAACTTTGTTTATTATTCTTTTCAAATAACTCATCAAGTCCAAGTCATTGAAATTAATTGAGTAGTAAAACTCTTTTTATCATATTTATTCATATGTTGTGTAGCCTTGATCACGATCGTTATAATTAACTTGCTACATTTGAATTAAAAACATGACATGACGGAATATTTTGACTAATTTGATTATATTTATTACTTTACGATGACCATCTAAAAGGATTAGCTTGATTGTGAGTATTATTTTAACTCTTGGCTATGAGGCTCGCATGTTTCATGTTTCAATTTTTATGATCACTCAATTTGGCATGTTATTAAAAAAGGTATATAAGAGATAGAGAATTGAAAAAATGTATGCTTTAAGAGGCCATGGTGAACAAAAAAGCATAAAAGTACGTAAAATGAAAAGAAGTATGCTTCAAGCATGCCACCATCACAAAAAAATAAGTATGTCATTATGAAAAAGAAGTATGCTACAAGTATGTTACATACCTAAGAATTGAGTGTGAAGCAATAAATTGTTACATGAGACCAAGCCCGTCTAGAGTTAAGGTTTGCTTCACTTTTAGGCTTTGACTTTTCATTGTGATATCTCATTGTACTCTTTATAATTAGTCCGTCAATGTTGTGATTCTTGTCATTGGTATAAATTGCTTAATCATATTGATAGACTTGTTTTATCATTGCTATATGATATATGACTTTATATGATCTAAATAGCTCTACTAAAAAATATAGCTTGGTTGTTTTATTAAATCAATGCATAGTGAGTTAGATAATCTATAAAGTTTCTAGATTTTTATTCTCATTGCTACTTCTTAGAATTATTCTTATTCTTTGAAGTTTCTTGATGATTACATTGCCAAAGGGGAGAGGAATTTGAGAGATTGGAGAAGTTTTTGGAGAAATTAAAATTGCTTCTCGTGTGTTGAGAGGGAGAGTTTGAGAGTTTGGCTTCAGTTCTTCACTTAGATTTGTTAGAAGTCATGTTAACTTAACGTGTTATCAGTGTATCCATCAAGGGGGAGATTGTTAGAGCATGTGGTCAGGTCTAGACTATTTGAGATGATGACTAATTGACAATATTGGTTATGATATTACTTATGGTGTGTTGCGCGTGTACGGATTGGCGTTAGTCAAGTTCTGACTAACTTATGCCGGAAAAATATTCTTTGGTCTTTCCATGTGCAAAAGTTGAAGCATGGAGGCGATCGTGATCGATGACGAGGAGGACCGACTAGATGGGAAAATCCAAGGTCGATTTGGTCGAGGAGTCATAAATGGTCGAGCCATGCTTAGACACATGAAGATCAAATATGGATGATGCGTAGAAGATACAAGAGGTGCGGTCCTAGAGGCTTCGACACGGATAAGTCAAAAATTGATAGCGTAAAAATAATTAAAAATCCATGTGATGAAGGGTTTTGGGCCCCTTGAAAAGTAGTGGGCTAAAAGCCTAGTTGAAGCAAAAAAAGGCCTAGGATGAGTTGTATTAGGTTTACAATAGAGACATACACTATAAATACTATGGGCGCTGGTTATTTGGATGTTGTGATTTTTGGGAGAAAGAAAATATCCGCACTACCAGCCTTTGAAAGTCTCGCATCATCTCGGTTTAGCTTAGTGTTCCTGCAAGAATTTACATCACCGATCCGACATCGCCGAGAGCAGACCCCACTTCCTTTGCGTGTAGGATCGATTCACACTAAGATATACAATCAGAGGGGGTGAATGATCATGAAGGTTAAAATAAATTTTAAGACTCCCTAAACACAAAACCTATTTATTTCTCATTTAAAGTTCTGATAGAACATCATATTCTCAATAAAACTGATCTCTATAAAAACCGTAACCTGATTAACTTCAAACTTTGAAAGAATAAACTAGACAAAATTATTGGATTAACCCAACTGGAATTACGCCAAACGGAGCTCTAGAACTCGAGATATAAAATAAACAAGATCACTGATGCAGATAGTGACGAGAATTAATTAAGCCCTAATTATGCGATTAAACAAAATCTGTAAAGAATTAATCAATCAAATTTTTAGATCACAAACTTGATGCCCTAGCTATATCAGATGGATTAAATCAAATCTAAACTCGAACATAAAAGTAAAACCGTAACTAGCTATAAGCTAGAGGTGGAGATCGCTACTATACTCCACTGTCCAGCGACGCTTGCTGCCATCATCCAAGCACGCCCCCGCGCTCATCCGACATTCATCGCTCGCGTCGGCGCTGCTCCCATCGTAATCCACGCCGAGGATCTTGGACCACTCCGCCGGCGACGCCCGTAAAATCACGGTGCCAAGACAAAACCAAATAAATACCGCCGGCCTCGTTTCTTTTTCAACTTCTCAAAATAGCTTTTGTGATTAGAGGTGAGCGTTTAGGAGAGAGAAGCAGCGCGATTTGCTCGGATCGGCCGTGTTTCCTAGGAGAACAAAAAGGAGGTTCGACTAGATAAAGGGTATGTTCTTTTCAGCTTCTCAAACAGCTTTTAGCTTTTGCTACAAGATCTAACTTTCAAACAGAGTATTTTTAAGATAGAGTGTACAAGTTAATTATAGTACATGTTAAAATCTTAACATCCGTATTCATCCAAAATCGTAAGCAGTAGTCTCTCTCTCCATAATCTTCATGCAAACAGCTAAAATTCAAAAATTTCAACCAAAACCATAAACCACAAAGAAAAAGAACAAGCCCAAATATCTAGTCGAACCTCCTTTTGTTCTCCTAGGAAACATGGCCGATCCGAGCAAATCGCCTACTTCTCTCTCTCTCCCACAACACTGTGGCATTTGATTATCTAGTTGTTCTCCATTTCGTTGCTTACAAAAATCATGCTAAAGAACAACCACCGCACACATCAATTTATATTATCTAGTCATCCTCCTCACGTTACCTTTTCAACTAGCACACGGAATCTAATCCGAGTCCAACTCTCATATAGCTCAAACATGTATTCACACCAAACCAACTAGAAACACTTAACACTTTTCGATTCGAACTATCGCATGACACAACCGCACGTATGCACTTCTACTTTTTCAGTCTATCACGTGGTTGAAGCCTCCGTAACCGCACACTCGTGATCTTCTCCACATATCATCCATATTTGATCTTCATGTGCCCAAGCATGAGCTCGATCATCTCGTGACTCTCTCGACCGTCCCGACTTCTGATCTCCCATCCTAGTCCCGATCCTCCTCGCCATCGATCACGATTGCTTCCATGCTTCAACCTCTGCACTTGCAAAGACCAAAGAGTATTTTTCCAACATAAGTTCGTCCGAATTTGACCAACGCCAACCCGGCACACACGCAACACACTGCATAATTGCGCTTAAATAATATTATAATCAACGCTTATCAATTATTTATCATCTAAAATAGCCTAATCCAGCCACATGGTCTAACATTGCGTCATCCGTGCAAGGCCTCATCATGAGTCACGTGAAGATTAGAGGGGCGCGCTCGCCGAAGTTTTCTTCCTCGGCAGGAGGGCGTCCCGCGGCAGGCGGCATACGCCAGCAAAGAAGGAGTGAATGATCCAGAGAATACATTTATTGGTGCTTTTGCTGGTACAATTAAATTCTCAATTTAATCTTCTGAATTTCTGATTGGAGAGTAGATGCATGGTGTTGCTTTTTGATGTTTTGATGCATTGAGGCCAGAAGGGAACTAACTAGTCACTAGCTAATTGAAGTTGCATGGTTCTTGTGTTGGTCTGTACACATTATCTCTCTCTTGCATGCATTAGTTTTCTTTGGTCGTGACTTGATGATTTGAGAGGAGATTAGGTGAGAAACTAATTAGGTTTAGGGGAGTGCTAATTAGATTGCTTCATAAGTAGTACTATTGTCTAGTGATTTCTTCTTATCTACTCTTTTAGCATATTATTATTTTTTCCTTTTTCTTTTTTGCTTTGTTTTGTTCTCTCTCTTTTTGTGTTCAAAAATTCAGGAGATTAGGTGAGAAACTAATTAGGTTTAGGGGAGTGCTAATTAGATTGCTTCATAAGTAGTACTATTGTCTAGTGATTTCTTCTTATCTACTCTTTTAGCAGATTATTATTTTTTTCCTTTTTCTTTTTGCTTTGTTTTGTTCTTCTCTTTTTGTGTTCAAAAATTCAGGAAATAATGAATATTAGAAAAGCTTCCGCTACAATCATCTACCCTCCGATTGCTATCGACGATCCTACATTATCAAATTCCATATATTTTTCTGGATGCAGATACCATGATGCCACAAATCATGAGTAATTCTACACTTGGAGCATTAATAATGGTAACGATTTTACATTCAGAATATCTTGTTTGTGGCTTGGGTGACACTGATTGCAAGAAATTCAGGTAAAAGATCTTGAAGAGGAAGAGCATTTGCCTTCCTGGTTGCAGCTTGTGGCCTTTGAGCCCTTCATCGGTGATGAAATAAGTATAATGGATTTGAACAATCCCTGTGAAAGTAATACTGCTATGGACTATGGTTAGTTAACCGAAAGAGTGATGTCTTTCTAGCAATACACCTGTTGGTAGTAGCTTGTTTGTGCTATTGTGGAAGCGTGAATGACTGACGATACTGTTGTTGTGTTTGATGATCCCCTGATTGTTTTCTACTGTGAGGAGCAATTGGCAAGTACCATTTTTAGATATTGTTGAGTCCATCCACCCTTGCTAGCGTGGGGAAAAATCTTGAACCTTAGGCACGCGAGTTTATACTCCCAATGGTCTGAAGTCTGAACCATGGACTGTAGTAATTAATTAGTATGGAAATGAAATGTGACCATGATTTTCACATCCAACATAGTGATGCACCACAATTTAGGAACATGTGTAATATCAGCACTTGGATGTGCTTTAGAACAAATTACATCAGAAAAGCATTTTAACAGGTAATTTGTTCACACGAATACTTCAACATTCAACAAAAATACATCGGCACTTGGATGTGTTTTAGAACAAATTACATTAGTACTTAGTTGACATGAATACTTCAACATCCAACAAAACAAAATTACATCAGCACTGTCAACGTAGCCTCTGAAATAAGTTTTGAATATTTAGCATAAGCACATCTTTATCACCGGTATCTTCAATGAAGGCCCTAACTCATTCCTGCAAAAGTGAAAAGCATACAATGCAATGTTAAACAACCATCAAATGATGCTTTATATGAAAGTGTATCAAATGATCGATAGTTTCAAAATTATCACAACAATATGGGCTCGTTTTTTATGCTTAAAGCGCTGCTTTCTTTTTGCTACAAGAACTAACTTTTAAACGAATATTTTTAAGATAAGATCTACAAGTTAATTGTAGTACACGTTAAAAATTAATATCTGATCATCAAAATCGCA